>BSBK01009996.1:0-22500 GCA_027943335.1 Chamaecyparis obtusa | reverse complement strand
CATGCTTGCTTATGTACCAGTTTTTGAAGAATAAAGGCTTTTTAATTATCTTTCATGATGTAAAGTTATTGTTACCTCCTGAGTGGAGATGAATGTAATGTAATCATTGATGTAATTCAAAATGATGTATTTGAAATGGGTAGACTTAGGAAAAAGGGAAAAAGGGGATGTGAACTTTATGTATAAGATGTATGTTGGAAAAGAAAATGATTTTTAGTTAAGTAGTATGATTTTAATTAGTGATGATTCAAGGAAAGGCTATTGAAGAACAAATGTATTATTTGCAATGTATCAAATGATTTAGATGGTTCTATTTGATTTAAAGGTTATATTGTTCATAAAGAATACTTAGGAATATAGATGATTTTAAATGGAAAATTGAAATGAAAGTACTGTGCAGTTCTTAATAAAGAATCTTATAGTGATATGATGTAATTTTCTTTGAGAAGTATATCTTGTTGTTAGTTTACTTAATGGACTTAAATGAATCATGCATTAAATAGAAGGGAACCTTGGGAGGAAACTAAGTTTAAGTTTTGTTCATATAATTGTTTTAAAAATGCAAAAATTTTCATAAATCATTACTTAGGCTTTTCTTTTATAAAGAGAATCTTTGTTCTCTTCCCTAGTTCCCTTGCAGGGCATGACATGTAGTGTGCATCTACATTTGTTAATATTGGACAGGTCCCATAATGTGTTGCGTGCTTAGTAGAGCTAACAGAATTATTATTGGAGTATGTTATGATTTTTCTAATATGATTTCAAGATGGTTCTAATAGGCCAACTTGATTATATCATTTAGACAAAAGATATTTATAGGCAGTCATTTGTGATTGCTAAAGTGTGGTTTAGAGTTGATTGTGAAGAGCAGAGCAGAGTGTGCAAAGTGTTGGGCCATTAGCAGAAGGTCTATGTTACCAAGTAAAGTGTTTTTTCTATACATTAGAACTAATCCATATAGTAGGTCAAGGCGCATTTCACCAAGATCTAGATATAGTGTGTATCTATTATTCAGAAGGTTCTAGCCTTTACCACTTTGAGCAGTGTACTCTCAGGCAGTGCGTCCTCACCCCTAATAGGGTTAATTGTAAAAGACTCCTAATAGGGTCTGACCCTTGACAAGGTCTACTGTACTAAATATATTGTAAAGAAACTCCTAACAGGGTTAAGGATCTTCTAACAAGGATCATAAAACACTAGTGTAGATTATTAGTGGGTGTCAATTCCCACCGGGGTTTTTAGCTATTTGGGTTTCCCCATAACCAAAATATTGGTGTTGTGTTCAAGTTTTCTTTCATTGTGTTTATTCTTTATGTTTAAGTATACTTAATTGGATAAAGAATTGAAACTTGTAGATAACTGATTCATCCCCCCCTCTTAGTTATCTCTTGGGACTATTTCTAATAATTGGTATCAAATCCAAGTACCTTGGAGATAAATTTTAATAGCTTGGGGTTGATCAGATGGAATTCTTTAGAAAAGATAGTCCTAAGTTTGATGGAGAGAATTATCTTGATTGGAAGAATAAGATGATGACACATTTGCAGTGCATTACTTTTGAAGTTTTTGAAGTGGCTATCAAGGAAGTTGAGATCTCCTCTCGAGTAGATCTTGCAAAGGATGATGCTACAAGAAATTAGAAGGATTTGTTCTATCAGAATGCAATAGCAAAAGAAGCCCTTATCAACGCCCAATCTGATAGTGAGTTTTTAGAGATAAAAAAAATAGACATAGCCTAAAAGATATGGAAGCACCTAGAAGACATGTTTGAAGGAGATAAACAAGAAAAGGATGCACATAGAAAAACTTGGAAGAAAAGATACAATGCATTAGACATGGTACCCAAAGAGAACATCAAAGCTTACAACCAAAGGATTAATGAAGTAGCTGCAGGAATCAGGAACAATGGGGGAATAATCTCGAAAGAAGACATTATCAATAAATTGATGACCACTCTCACAGCAATGTATGAAAACAAGATTAACAAACTTGATGAGACCATCCAGCTTACATCAAATTTCAAAAGAGAGACATTGATCAGAAAAATTTTAGCTTTTGATATTTCAAGATTGAAGACAGAACCTAAAAGTGAAACAGCCTTCAAAGCATCAGCCCATGGTAAGAAATCTGCAAACACCTCTTGTAATTTTGATGATGATGATGAAGAGAAAACACTAGATGATTTCATTGCTCTTATTGCTAAAAGAGAAAAGAAAGGAAAAGGAAAATATGAAGGTCAAGTACCATTCAAATTCTTTTCATGTAATAAGACCGGTCACTTTGCATCTAAGTGTCCTACAAGAGTTAAAAAGTTCAACAATAATTACTAGCCTAAGTATTCAAAGGAATGCTACTATGTTGGAGATGAAATATCAGATGAAGAATCGGGAGAGGAGGAGATTGGATTCATTGCTCTTGAAGATGAAAAGAATTCAAGAGTTAGCATTGATTTCACAAGTAGACATCAGGATAGATTGGATCATTGACAGTGGTTTCTCACATCACATGACAGGTGACAAAGATAGATTTGTTCATTTGGACAAATACAAAGGAGGCATGGTCAGATTTGGAGATAACACTCCTAAACCTATCATTTGTAGAGGAGCCATCACCCTGGATGGAAAGAATAGCACTGATGATGTTCTTTATGTTGATGGTTTGAAACATAACCTACTAAGTGTCGGGCAGTTTCTTGAAAAAGGAAACAGGTTGGAGATCAATGGAAACAAGTGTATCATTAACAACAAGGAAGGAGAAATAATTGCATTAGGATCAAAGACTAAAGGTAATGTTTTTCAGCTTAATCCATAAGCAAGTTGTTTTTGTTCCTAAAGTAGATGACAGTTGGCTATGGCACAAAAGAGTATGTCATATCAACTTTGATAACATAGTTAAGATCAGTAATGTTAAGGCAGTTAGAGACCTACCTTTCATAGCAAAGCTAGTTGATACTATATGCAAGGAATGTGTAATGGGAAAGCACATGAGGAATTCATTCAGGAGCAAGCATAATTTAGCAGAGAACAAGCTAGATCTAATTCATACAAACCTATGTGGACCAACTCAAACAAGATCATACTATGGTGAAAGGTATTTCATTTTGTTTGTAGATGATTATTCTAGAATGATGTGGGTTGCATTATTGAAAGATAAGTTAGAAGCATTTGAGAAGTTCAAAATATTCAAAGCTAAGGTTGAGAATGAATCTAGACTTAAGATAAAATGTCTAAGGTCAGATAGAGGAGGATAATTCACCTCTGAGAGATTCTATGAGTAATGTGAAGAACATGGCATAAAGAGACAGTTAAGTGCACCTAGAACACCTCAGCAGAATGGGATTGCAGAGAGAAGGAATAGGATCATCCTTGACATAGTGTGCACCATCATGATTGAAGGAAAATTTACACACACCTATTGGAGAGATGTGGTCAATACAATAGTCTATACAATCAATAGAATACAATTAAGGCTAGGCGCAAACAAGACACCTTATGAGCTATGGTTTGGTAATGTTCCCACAGTCAAATACTTTAGAATCTTTGGAAGCAAGTGCTACATCAAGAGGGATGAAAAAGTAGGCAAGTTTGATGCAAGTGATGAAGGTATTTTTCTTGGTTACTCTACTAAAAGTAAAGCTTATAGATGTTTTAACTTGAGATTGAAGAAGATCATTGAAAGTGCTCATGTTAAGATTGATGAGAAGTTTATGATTCAAGAAAGATATCATGATTACTCAACTATGATTGAAGATGAACCTAGACTCTCCACTAGTGAGATAGTTGTTGAAGAGATGTTTGAAAATATCAATGTATTGTTCAATGACCCTAAAACAAGTGAAAAAGAAACTCAGAAGGAAGATGAGACAATATCACCTAAAATTTGAAATTTTACATCTAGAAACCATTCCAAGAATGACATCATTGGAGATCAGAGCGGCAAAGTATTAACAAGATCACAAGTAAAGAATTCAGCTAGCAATGAGGTGGTATGTTTACTATCCTAGATTGAACCTTTAAGTGTTGAAGATGCATGTAATGATTCAGATTGGCATGATGCTATGAAAGAAGAACTAGATCAGATTATCGAGAATGATACTTGGGAATTGGTCCCAAGAACTAGTGATAAGAATGTGATTGGAACAAAATGGATATTCAGAAACAAGATGAATGAAGATGGTACAATAGTAATAAATAAAGCAATTTTAGTATGTAAGGGATATGCACAAAGAGAAGGCATTGACTATTCAGACACATTTGTACCTGTGAGTAGATTAGAAGATATTAAGTGTTTTCTAGCTTATGCAACAGTCAAAAACTTTAAAGTCTATTAGATGGATGTCAAGTCAGCATTCTTGAATGGAGAATTGAAAGAAGAAGTATACATTGAGCAACCAGAAGGATTCACCTTATCAAAAAGACTTGATATGGTATGTAGATTGAAGGAGGCCCTCTATGGACTTAAGCAAGCCCCTAGAGAATGGTATGAGAAATTGGATGGATATCTAAAAAATATTGGATTCAAGAAAGGAGCAGCAGACTGTAATCTATTCATAAGAGAGACATCTGAAGGTTTACTACTTGTAGCTATATTTTTTTATGAAATTATCTTTGGAGGTAATGACAAAATTAGTGCTGAATTTGATAAAGAGATGCATAGAAAATTTGAGATGAGCATGATTGGACCTATCAAATACTTTTTGGGATTGAATGTGCAGCAGACAGAGAAAGGTATTTTCATTAATCAGTCCAAGTATGTGAAAGAGATATTAAATACATTCAAGATGGATGATTGCAAGCTAGTAGGGACACCTATGATAATTGGATCCAAGCTTACAAAAGAAGATGATTCACTAGCAGTAGATATAACATTGTACAAGTCTATGATTGGAAAAATTATTTATCTTACTCAGACTAGACTAGATATTTCCAATGCAGTTGGCATTGTGGGAAGATTCATAGCAGAGCCTAAACAAAGTCACCTCATGGTAGTAAAAAGAATATTTAGATACTTACAAGGCACTATAGACTATGGTCTATGGTATCTCAATTCATAAAATGTTGAGCTTCATGTATATACTGATGCAGATTGGGTAGGATGCATTGATGATAGAAAGAGTACATCAAGAGGAGTAGTGTTTCTTGGTGACAGACTTGTCACTTGGATAAGTAAGAATCAAAATTGTATCTCTTAGTCAATAGAAGAAGTGGAGTATGTTGTTGTAGCCTTGAATTATTCTACAATTGTTTGGATCAAGCAAATGATAAAATATTTTGGAATTCAAATTGACTATCCTATTGTTATACATTGTGATACCACTAGCACTATCACTATGTCAAAGAACCCTATGATGCATGCAAAGACAAAACACATTGAGATCAAGTATCACTTCCTAAGAGAGAAAGTAGAAAAAAAAGAAGTTAAGTTGGACTATGTGAGTACTAAAGATCAACTAGAAGACATATTCATAAAGCCCTTTCCAAAAGATACCTTTGAGTATCTCAGGGAGAAGTTGGGAGTAATTCACTTCCCTGATTCTTCTTAGAAGAAAGAAGGAAGAGCATCAGTCCTTAGGGACTAATGGATGGTTGACTACTCTACTTCAGGAGTAGTACCAGTGCTTAAACTATTTGGTGCCATTTTCCATTGATGTCAAAGGGGGAGTAATAAATAGTCATGAAAAATAGAAGTAAAAGAAGGAGTAATATACTAAAGGGGAGTAGTATTCAGTTCTGGAAGCAGTTTAGTTGAGGAAATGGAGAAAGTTGAAGAATATTGCACCAGATGGAGGATTCATCCTTGGGAGATTTTTGAAAAGGAAATGGAGAATGTTATAAAAGAAATTTTCATTTGGGTTGGTGGTGTTTTTCATTCCATATGTTGCCATCAATGCCAAAGGGAGAGATTGTTGGAGATTTTCCAATAAGCTAGTGCTAACTGTATGTTTGTCATTGATGAAAACATATGGTAAGTAGCATGCATGGAAGAATTATGCAGTAAGATTTTAGTATATAAATCATGGACATGTTATCAACATGATATCATGGACATAGAGGTTAACTGTTAGTACAGACAGTTATATAGCAACTTGTGTCAGCAGTGTTCCTGATAGAGTTATAGGCAGTGTTCAGTGGATGATTGTCTGTATAGTTATCATGGAGCCTTTCACATTTGGATATGTGATGGAGACATGTTAGTGATTTTTCATTCATGGATGTAGAGTCTGATGATCAGTAGAAGTGAAGTTATGCAGTCGCTATTCAACAGTAGTAGTTTCCTGTGTTTATTCAGAAGAGCCGATAGAGATTATATTGATTCTGGAAATGCACCTATCATTTTGGTATGTGCCCTTGGATTAGTTCTTAGAGGAGAGTTATTAATGTTAGGTTAAGAGTGCATGATGTAATTTAGCTTTTGGAGAAAGTTTCAGTTACTTTGGTAGAGCCAACAGTGTGTAGCATGCGTCTACATTTGTTAATATTGGATAGGTCCCAGAATCTATTGCGTGCTTAGTAGAGCCGACATAATAATTATTAGAGTATGTTATGGTTTCTCTAATATGATTTCAAGATGGTTCTAACAAGCCGACTTGATTATATCATTTAGAGGAAAGATATTTATAGGTAGTCATTTGTGATTGCTAAAGTGTGGTACAAAGTTGATTGTGAGGAGTAGAGTAGAGTGTGTGAACTATTGAGCCATCAGTAGAAGGTCTATTTGACCAAGTAAAGTATTTGTGCTATACATTGGAACTGATCCAGATAGTAGGTTAAAGCGCAGTTCACCAAGATCTAGATATATTGTGTATCTATTATTCAGAAGGTTGTAGCCTTCACCCCTTTGAGTAGTGTGCTCTCGAACAATGCATCCTCACCCCTAACAGGGTTAATTGTAAAATAATCCTAATAGGGCCCGACCCTTAACAAGGTCTACTATACTAAATCTATTGTAAATAAACTCCTAACAGGGTTAAGGATCTTCTAACAAGGATCATAAAATACTAGTGCAAATTATTAGTGGGTGTCAATTCCCACCGAGGTTTTTACCTATTTGGGTTTCCCCATAACCAAAATATTGGTGTTGTGTTCAAGTTTTCTTTCATTATGTTTATGATTTCTATTTAAGTATACTTAATTGGATAAAGAATTGAAACTTGTAGATAACTAATTCACCCCCCCCCCCTCTCAGTTATCTCTTGGGACTATTCCTAACACCTACATGTGACATGGGAAGCCCTTTGTCCTTAGATATCATTCATACTCCTATTCATCAGCAAGTTGATATGCCTCATCTTGAGAATTACAATAGAAAAGGAGACCTCACTCATCATGTTAAAACATTCCAAATCCTTTGCAGTGATTATGCTCATGACCATAGGATTTTAGCCAAACTGGTTGCTAGAAATTTCCATGACAAGGCCTTACAATAGTATTGTTCCTTGACTCCTTATTATATTGATTCATTTCCACAACTTTCTAATGCCTTTATTCAACAATTTCAAAACAACATTGTCCCACAAGTGTCTTTGACTGATTTGATGCAGTGTAAACAAAGTGCTAAGGAAAAATTGACTGAATTTATTGGTAGATTTAAGCATTTGTATGCTCAAATTTCCTATCCTATTCTTGATATTGATATTCAATGTATGTTTATTTCAAATTTGCAAAATGATATTAGAGATAAGATTCTACTTACTGAATTTACCTCTTTTCAACAACTTTGTGTAGCGCTTCATCATTATCAATTACAAGTGAGTCAATTTGAGAGCACCACTCCAATAGCTCCTAATCTAGTTGATAAAAGTGATGCTACTCCTAATCAAAATAAATTTTAAAAATTCAACAACTATGTCAAGATAAACAAACAAGCGACTACAGTTGCTGGTCAAGTTTTTGTTGTATCTCATAATGCCACTTTTGCATCCACTTCTTTTTGATTAAATCATATGTTTACTCCTCTTTCTAAATATTTACATGCTATTATGAATAGGTTGTTAACTGCTAATATGATTACTTTACCTCATATTCGACCTCTTTTAGCTACTACGATTTCATCTAAATCTTTTGATCCTAAAGCTTTTTGTCAATATCATTGTCAGAATGGTCATGATATTGAGAAGTGTTATTCTTTAAAACATAAGGTTCAAGACTTAATTGATTCTAATGCCTTATCTATGGATAATGGTAGTGGGAACAAATATGTCTCTCCTCCTAATCAAAACCTTCAAATCTATATGAATCCTTTACCTACGCATGATACCAATACCATTGCTTAGCCATCTTCTATGGAAATTGTGTATGATTCAAAGATGGATGATCTCAATCATGTTGTTAACCAAGTGGAGCATGTTGGTCAACCTATATCTCCACCTCAACCTCAACCTCAGATTCAACCTCAATTTTAATCTCAACCTCAACCAAAACCTAAGCCTGAATACTCAACCTAAACCTTGACAACAACTTAAGCATAAAAGACCTTGGGAACTTTTGATTACCTTTGATGATTCTAAGACTATTAAAGCTCTTGATGGTCCCCTTTACATTTATGCTAGGATTTCCTGGATACCTACTCTTGGTTGTCTTGTTGATCCTACATCCTTAGTCAATGTTATTACTGAAGAAAATATTTTTATGAAAAAATTGCAATGCAATTTTTTATGATACATCGAATGTGTGGATTCAAACTTGTAATGGTTTTCTTTATCCATCATTTGGTTCTATTAACTTTCTGGTTGAACTTTGTGGAAAAATTGTGAGCACTACCTTTGTTGTTGTTCCTACTTCTGATCAATTTCAAGTTAAGCTTGGTTTACCATGGTTAAAAGCCATACATGTTGTTGCTTCACCTATCCATAAATGTCTTAAATTTGTTCATGATGATGAAGTAAATATGGTTAATCATATTTTATATCAACCTTCTAGGCCTAGAGATTGTGCTACTCTTGATTTCTTTTGGCCTTCATTACCTAATTCATGTCCTCCTCGACCTGATAATCTTTTCTGTTCATATCAAGCTTATAAGAATTGTAAGATTCTTGAATTAAGTGTACCTCCTATGGATCTTAGTCATGGTATTTTGCCTACACCTTCTATACCTCCTTTAACTATGGCTTCTAGTTCTGTTAATCAAGTTCCTACTATTCCTGATAATCCTATTAATCTTCTTAAAGAATCTATGAAGGATCCTGTGGTTGTTCCTCCTAGTTCTCAACCTATTTCAAGTAAAGAAAAATAGAATCAATCTGCTAATGAATGTTGTAACAAGTGTTGTGGTTGTGCTAAAGCTCATAATTCTATTCTTAAAAGATCTCTACCTTCTTCGGATAAAACTATGCATGATGTTGTTACTAATAGTGATGTTAAGATGCATGATTATGATGACTCTATTCATATCTTAGATCCTATTTTGATTAATTTGGATGAAGAAGATACTCTTGATGATACTAATGATGTTAATGATGAATATGAGACTATTGACATTGACATTGATTTACCTAATATTTGTTCATCACAATTAACACTTAAACCTAGTATCAAACATGATGATTCTCAAGAGGATCCTTGTTTGGAACTGGTTGTCATTCCTACTATGTTGGATATAGTCCCTCTTGTGAGTTACCCACCTTCCCTAAATGATATACAATGAGAAGGGGAGAGTAGGTGGCATGCTTGATTGGCTTGTCCTTCGTGGTATCTTTGTTGTGTGTTTGCCTACTGTACTGTGCTTCTCCCCTGATGTGTTTGCTAAATGTTGTTAGATTATTTTATATGACCCTTGGTACTCTGTTGGTTCAAGGTGATAAAGGAATCAAACCTATTGTACAATTCCTCTACATGTATCTCTATTCTTCTATATTTTATTTCATGTTATGTTGTAAATGTGCTATTGTTCGTGCATGTTTCCTTGTGTAATCTGCTTGGATTTGAGACATTGTAGCACTAATTCTTTTTGGTCACCATGTTATGGTTTGAAAAGATTCTTCTTCGTGTATCTTATGTGATCTTTGCTCTTTTGTGATTTTAGTCCTACTTTCTTTGGGGAATGATGTCAATTCATTTGCAATAATATCATATATATTTTTTATTATGATCATACTGACCCCATGATAGGTAGATCCCTTCTGTGTTCTCTATATGTTTATGTGGTATTTCCCTTGATTTGTCTTCATCCGGGGGCATCTCATAGTGGAAACGTAATCTTTGGAGTTGTTTATGTTTCCCTTAAAGAATTGCTCCTGTTAAAGTGTTAGCAATGACTTTAACATGGGGGAATACGCTCTGCTCACCTGTTGCACACACACACTTCTCTATACACATATATTATTTTTCAAGATGCTTTTCTCCCTTTTTGGATTAGTGACTAATCCTTAAAGCATGGGTTTATATATTAGGATCTCTTGATCCTGCTAGTTTCAAATTTTATTTTTGATCCCTTAAGGTCGAAGGTGTCCTTAAGACTAGATCTATTTAGCTTTTTGGTCTACTCTTACGGAATAGAATATTCCTACGAGTGAATCCTTGATGGGTTGACTAGTGAGTAACCACATTCACTAGGGGTTCAATTCCATCTTTCTAGTAGCACTGTTTCCTTGTGTGGTTCATAATGGGATATAAGTTCTCATTGGGAAAGATAATCACTCTCTCTCTCTCTCTAGAGATGCCTCTCTTATTATGATCTTGGATTTGATGACGACTTGAGTCCCTGGGGGCTTGATATTTCTCTTTGTCCCTTTGATTATGCTAAGATTATCTTTTCATTATGATCTACTTTACCAAGAGTTTGCATCGAGTCCATACTCTTGATAAAGTGGGGGCTTAATGTATCATCTTAAAATGGAAGCACTTCCATGTTAAGAGAATTTAGCCCTCTGAGTGAGTGGTCTGGGGTCATGTTAAGAGCCTTGATTGGGTCTTTAGATGAATCTAGCTTTCTCCCCTATTTTGTTGTTCTCTACTCCTATTTTCACCTTTTTTTCTACATTTCCTAGCATTCTAGATTGAGGTCCTAGGTTTTTGGACCTCAAGGTCAAAGATGACCTTGAGGGTCAATGATGACCTAGATCCTAACCTAGGTCAGGGATGACCTTGACCTTGACCTAGGGCTGGGTCTACCTCATCTTTGACCCAGGGTTCAAATTTTAGGATTTTATGATTTTCGAGTGTTGGGTTTCAGAAAGTTTCTTTTTCCCACCTCCGGGTTGGCCATTTTGGGTTTTGGGATGGTAAATCCTTAATTTCATTTAATCTAGATATATTTCTAAAGGTTAGGACCTAATTGGAATTTAATTCTCCAAGGTGGCCCGTCTAGAAGATTGTGCCCTAGTTCAATATAAAAGGAGGCCTTCCTCTCTCATTTTCATATCTCTTATCTCAAGAAATTTCATGATCAAGCTCTCAAGTGAAAGAAAGGAGGAGAAGGAAAGAAAAAAAGAATTCATTCATCCTCAAGCCTAGCATCCATTCAAGCATTCATTCATCAAGGAGATCCATTGTTAGCCATTGAAGGATTCAATATCTTTGGAGCCCCCTTGAAGATCCATCCTTCCACATTCATCCAAGTCTATTCCTATGCAAAGATCCACTCAAGATTGGTGTTGAAGATCAAATGCCATTGATCTAAGACATCCTACATGCTTCTACATTCATTACTTGTGGATTTGAGGATTCGAATCCTCTACAAGGACTTCAACATAAGCAAGGTGAAAAGTTCCATTTGCTTTGTTTATGCATATTACAATTTCAATTCAATTTCAAGGTTGAATCCAAATTGGGGTTTGACCAAGGCAAACCCCCCATCCAAACAACAAAAACCCTATTTTTCTTGTAGGTACAAGTGTGAAACTGTGGATCCGAGCTTGGATTTGGATACCCTTTTTGGAAAACTTCTGAGATCTGCGAACAAAATCAAAGTCAGCCTTCAAAATCTCAAAGTAGTCTTTAACCTTTTATCGGGGTCAAAGACTACCTGCTGTCAAAAAGATAAAAAAAATTTGGGTTTTCTTCACCTTGACATTTCCAGTCCAAAATAGGTTACAGAATTGCCCGAAACTACACACAGACACCATAAATCAGCATTTTCCAAATCTTCCCTACTTTGAGGTTAGTACTTCTCTTTCAATTATTTCAGATTTAAAAGCATATACTCTCATAGAAAAATATAAGATCTTCTTCTTCATTCATATTCTTCATAGATTGATTCAATTGTGCATTAACCTTTTGGTTGATCAATTTGGATCTCTCCTTTGGGAATTTGGATTTAGTAGTTGATCTCATATTTCTCACATATTTCAATAAGATTAATAACACATTTTTAACATCATTCACCAATTAGGACCCCTTACATCCCATTATGGTCCCTTTTCAGACATTATAACCATAAAATGTGTCCTAAGGGGTCTTACGGCCCCTTAGAGCACATTATGACCCCTTAGGACACACTCTATGGTTATAATGTCTTCTAATGGATCATCCTGGGTTGTAAGGGGTCCTAATACCACATAGGACCCATTAGGAGCCCTTACGATCTATTATGACCCCTTTCAACACATTAGAACCATAAAGTTTGTTCTAAGGGTTGTAGGACCCCATAGGACACATTGCGCCCCCTTAGGAAACACTTTATGGTTCTAATGTGTCCTAATGGCTCATAATGGTTCTTAAGGGTTATTAATATCCCTTAGGACCTATTAGGACCCATTATGACCTATTATGACTCTTTTTGACATATTAGAACAATAAAGTGTGTCCTAAGGGGTCATAGGAACCTTTAGGACATACTTTATGGTTCTAATGTGTCCTAATGGGTCTTAATGGGTCATAAGGGGTCCTAATACCCCTTAGGACTGATTACAACCCATTACAAACCCTTTCAAGATATTAAAACCATAAAGTGTGTCCAAAGGGGTCTTAGGATACCTTAGGACACATTACAATCTCTTTGGACACACTTTATGGTTCTAATATGTCCTAGTGGTTCATAATGGGTCATAAGATGTCCTAATACCCCTTATGACCCATTAGGATCCCTTACAACCCATTATGACCCATTTTGACATATTATAACTATAAAGTGTGCCCTAGGGTGTCGTAGCACCCCTTAGAACACATTGTGACCCCTTATGACACACGTTATGTCTCTAATGTGTCTTAAAGGGTCATAATGGGTTGTAAGGGATCCTAATTCCCCTTAAGACCAATTACGACCCATTATGACCTCTTTCGACACATTAGAACCATAAATTGTGCCCTAAGGGTTTGTAGGACCACTTAGAACACATTACATCCCCTTAGGACACAGTCTATGGTTCTAATGTGTCTTAATGGGTCATAATGGGTCATAATGGGTCCTAATACCACTTAGGACCCATTACAACCCCTTATGACCCCTTTCGACACATTAGAACCATAAAATGTATCATAAGGGGTTGTAGGACACCTTAGGACACATTATGACCCCTTAGGACACACTTTAAGGTTCTAATATGTCCTAATGGGTCATAATGGGTTGTAAGGGGTCATAATACTCCTTACAGCCCAGTAGGACCCCTTACGACCCATTATGGCCCTTTTCAACATACTAGAACCATAAAGTGGGTCCTAAGGGGTTCTAGGACCACTTAGAACACATTAATTAGTGTACGACAGAGTAATAGGTTCTCTCTCCCCCTAGTCTTCTCACTCTCTCACTCTCTCCTCCACTACCCTTATCTTTCTCTCTCCCTTAACCTTCTCACTCTCTCCCTCTCTTTCTCTCTCTCCCCTACCCTTCTCACTCTCTCCCTCTCTATTTCTATCTCTCTCCCTAGTCTTATCAGTCTCTCTCTCTCTCTCTCTCTCTCTCTCTCTCTCTCCTCCATAACCTTTTTTCTCCTTCTCTCCATCACTTAAGCCTTGAAAATATGCTATATAACATGTACACGCTATAGTGTGTACATGCTATAGCATGTACGTGCTAAGTTGGCATTAAACTTGAGTTATGTACATGCACTATAGCGTGTACACACTTTAGTGTGTTCATGCTTTGGCCTTTTTTTGAATCCACAAAGGCTAAGGCTTGGATTGTCCTTGAAGTTCCAACCCAAAGGATTGCAAGATTCAAACAGGTCTGAGACATGTTTTCCAACAAACATACAAAAAAATTGGAACTTTTTTGGTGTGCCCTCCATCAAGTTTACTCTTGAATCAAATGACATGATATTGTATATCTCTTTGTTATCTATCTAACCATATAATTTATTTTGAATACTGATCATGTTAAGCCTTTAATCTCTCATTTACTTTAAATGTATGTTTGATTTTTGTCAAAAACCAACATGTAGTATTTGGGCTTAGATTTTGGCTCATTTGTCAAATTTTGCAACAAGTTAGTTTTTTAGAAACTAGACTCCATTTTACGTATTTAAAAAAAAATAAGTTTTGATTTTTGATTAGTTTTTAATGATTTATAGGGGGGACACACAAAAATTTCATGTTTTCGAGATCTGTCCACTTACAAAATTCATAAAAAATTAAATATACATTAAAAAATTAGCAGAAAAATTTGGGATAAACCACTTGGTGTTAGCTATTTTCTCACTGAAGTGATTACAAAATTTCAAAAAAAATGTTAACATTTTAGGGAGAGCACAATAGACACTATGTTATGTATTTTCTCAAAAAATAGGACCATTTCCTGTGCTCCACCTTTTTGAGGGCCTTAACTCCACTATTTTTTGAAAAAATTAGTAGTTTAGAAACTAGATTCGGAGGAATACAACTTTTTTTTTGCACCTTAAAATTTTGATTCTAACTATCTTCAATTTCTCGTCGAAGTTCCAAAATTTCTGATTTCAAATTAAAAAATAAAAGTGACATCTTATACCCCCTTATTAGTCCCCCATATTTTTGCACTTACCATATATATTGATGCAAGAGCATCCTGGGTGTAAGAGCAATCTTGCATCACCCAAAAACATTTCTATTTTTTTTATTTGCAATAAGGGTTATTTTGTGCAGAGCTGCTATTTATGGAAAGTTACTATTTTTGGTAATTTTTGTATGTGCTCAGAATGATGTAATTTCTTTCTTGGAGGTTCATTTTGGTCATATAAGTCTGCCAATAAAGTTTCATTGCCAGATCAAGTGTATATTGGAAGATATTGAAGATTTTCGGTATTGGCAGCAGGGTACAGAAACTTTGAACTCAATTTTGAAGGCTTTAGAGGCCCCGGATGAGGTCAAAAATTTGGGTGATGGGCGCTTGCGTTGGTCAAGCCTGTAGAGCGCTTCGTGGCGTTTCCAAAATGGGGTTATAATAGCCGATCGGGTCAACTGGTGATGACTTATGGTCTTCGGAAGTTGGGCCACCTGAAATGGCGGAAAATAATTTTCTTCAAAATTTATGTTCAGGTTTCAAAGGTTATCTTGAGCCGACTATGATGTAATGAAATGTAAAATAAAAATAATTTTAAGTTTGGTCGGCCTTATTGGCTAAAATTCTGGAACCTTCTCAGCCGGTGGAAAATTTGCCTATATAAGGAAGGCTGTATTATTGTCTTAGGCAGTTCAGAATAGTTCTGGGTAGTAGATCTGGGTATTGATTCGAGGCTTTGTCCTACAGAATAGTGTAAGAGAATGCCATGTGGCTTTGCATATTGTAATTATGAAAGTTTGTAATTCCACATTTGTGGAGATAATAAGAAGCCAATTTTCTGTTCTTGCATATTGTTGTTGTTTCTCTATTTCTGTTATGTGTTTGTGGTATTAAGGGGAGCACCCTTCATCATATATATATATATATATATATATATATATATATATATATATATATATATATATATATATATGTATGTATATATATGTATGTATGTATATATATATATATATATATATATATATATATATATATATGTATGTATATGTATATGTAAGATATATATATATATATGTATATGTATATATATATATATATACATATACATATATATATATATATATATATATATACATATACATACATATATATATACATACATACATACATATAATAATAAATGTATGTATGTATGTATGTATTGTATGTATATATGTATATATATATATATACATATACATATATATATATATAGAGACACATATACATATATATATATATACACAAATATACATATATATATGATGAAGGGTGCTCCCCTTAATACCACAAACACATAACAGAAATAGAGAAACAACAACAATATGCAAGAACAGAAAATTGGCTTCTTATTATCTCCACAAATGTAGAATTACAAACTTTCAGAATTACAATATGCAAAGCCACATGGGCATTCCCTTACAATATTCTGTAGGACAAAGCCTCGAGCTATTACCCAGATCTACTACCCAGAACTATTCTGAACTGCCTAAGACAATAATACAGTCTTCCTTATATAGGCAATTTTCCACCGCCTGGAAGGTTCCAGAATTTGAGCCAATAAGGCCGACCAAACTTAGAATTATTTTATTTTACATTTTATTACATCATATTCGGCTCAAGATAACCTTTGAAACCCAAACAAAAATTTTGAAGAAAATTATTTTCCGCCATTTCAGGTGGCCCAACTTCCGAAGACCATAAGTCATCACCAGTTGACCCGATCGGCTATTATAACCCCATTTCGAAAATGCCACGAAGCGCTCTACAGGCTTGACCAATGCAAGCACCCGTCAACCCAAATTTTTGACCTCATCCGGGGCCTCTAAAGCCTTCAAAATTGAGTTCAAAGTTTCTGTACCCTGCTGCCAATACCAAAAATTTTCAATATCTTCCAATATACACTTGATCTGGCAATGAAACTTTACTGGCAGGCTTATATGACCAAAATGAACCTCCAAAAAAGGAAATCAGATCATTCTGAGCACATACAAAAATTACCAAAAATAGTAACTTTTCATAAATAGCAGCTCTGCACAAAATAGCCCTTATTGAATATAAAAAAATAGAAATATTTTTGGGTGGATGCAAGATTGCTTCTTACACCCAGGATGCTCCTGCATCAGACACCCAGGGTAATTTGAGAAGTGACCCTGTCACGACTCAGGTGTGCATAGGAAAACCAAGACGGCTAACCTCCTCCTTTGTCAACCATGATGAATCTTCAACAGGTCGTCCTTTCCACTTGACCAAATATTCTTCATATGTCATGTTCCTTGTGCTTCTACCAACACGACTGTCCAGTATATCTTCGATCTCCTTATGTCTGAACTAGTTGCTGGAATACTCCACTGTGCTGTTGTGATCTCATCTTCAACACCTCCTTCATGATACTCTGTCAGATCTGAATGTTAAAAATTGGTGAAATATTTAGCTTAGTAGGCAATTCTACCTCATATGCGTTTCCTGAATCATGTTTCTTCAGTATCCTACATGATCCAAACTTCTTCATTTTCAGCTTGTTATATGTACATACTGGAAACCGCTCCTTCCACAAATGAACCATGACTTCATCACCAACCTGAAATTCTTTATACCTCATTTTCTCATCTGCCTTAGCCTTATACTGTGTGTTCATCTTGGTAATATGCTTCCTCACCTCTCATGGATGTTCTTCAAGTGTTCTGCAAAATCTTCAGCTTCAGCACTACTTATTTCTCCTTTATCTATCTTCCTCAATTCAGATGCATTTCTTGGACTACTTCCATATACAATCTGGAATGGTGATTTACCAGTGCTCCTGTTGACAGAATTATTGTATGCAAATTTCGCCTGTGGTAAAATCAAATCCCATCCTGTTAGCTTATCTCCAATCAAACATCTCAGCAAATTTCCCAAACTCCTATTCACCACCTCTGTCTGTCCATCAGTCTATGGATGATGTGATGAACTGAACTTCAAATCTGTCTTCAACTTCTTCCACAATGTACGCCAAAAATATCCAACAAACTTAGTGTCCCGATCTGAAACTATGGTCTTTGGCAAACCATGAAGTCTCACTACTTCTCTGAAAAACAATTCTGCTACATGAACAACATCATTAGTCTTCTTGCAGGGAATGAAATGTGTCATCTTTGAAAATCTGTCAACCACCACAAAAATTGAATCATGTCCCCGTTGAGTCCTCGGTAAACCAAGAACAAAGTCCATGCTGATATCCCTCCCAAGGCTTCTCTGGTACGGGTAATGGCTGATACAACCCTATATTCTGCTTCACTCCTTTCACCATCTGACATACTCTACAACTCTGTACAAACTTCTTCACATCTTGCTGCAACTATGGCCAATAATAATTCTCACTAACCAGACCAAGGGTTTTATCACGACCAAAATGTCCAGCCAATCCTCCACTATGCTTCTCCTTGATGAGATTCTCCCTCATAGAACTTCGTGGAATGCACAACTGATTCCCTCTGAATAGCATATCATCCTGGATGATGAAATCCAACCATTTGGTCCTGTCTAGAGTAACAGGTTCTGCACAAGCTTTCCAAGCTTCACCAAAATCAGGATCCTCTGGATATAAATTCTTGAGTTCCTTGAACCCAACCACTTCAATCTGCATTTCTGTCAGCAATAGTTGCTTCTGCTAAGAGCATCTGCAACCCTATTAGACTTTCCACTCCTGTGTTTCAAAACAAATGTATAACTCTGCAAAAACTCAACCCATTTCAAATGCCTTTGATTCAATTTTCCTTGACTATTCAAATATTGCAAAGCTTGATGATCAGTATACAAAACAAACTCCTTAGGAAGCAGATAATGTCTCCACTTCTTTAATGCCTGAACTATAGCATAAAATTCCTGATCATAAACAAAATATTTCCTCTTGGCATCATTTAACTTCTCACTGAAATAAGCAACAGGTTTACCTTCTTGGCTCATAACAGCTCCTATTGCAGTATCACTAGCATCACAATCTACTTGAAACACCTTATTAAAATCTGGAAGTGCTAAAACGGGTTGTTTTGTAACTTTTTGTTTCAACAACTGAAAACTATTTTCTGCCCCATTAGTCCACTTAAACTCTTTTCTATCCCCTCTCATTGTTTCAGTCAAGGGTCCACAAATACTGCTAAAATTTCTGATAAACTTTCTGTAAAAGCTAGCTAGACCATGAAAAGATCTTACCTCAGTAGCACTCCTTGGAGTAGGCCATTCAAGGATAGCCTGTACCTTCTCTGGGTCCATTTTTAGACCTTCTGCTGAAACTACAAATCCCAAATACACTAACTCTTTCTTCACAAAACTGCACTTCTTCAAATTAATCAACAATTTCTCTTCTCTCAACTTCTCAAATACCATACGAATATACATCATATGCTCATCCAATGTCTTACTAAAGATCAAAATATCATCTAGGTAAACAATGACAAACTTACCTAGAAATTCTTTCAGAACCTCGTTCATGAGCCGCATGAAAGTGCTCGGTGCATTGGTTAGCCAAAAGGCATGACTAACCACTCATACAGTCCTTCCTTTGTCTTGAAGGCAGTCTTCCATTCATCTCCTTCTCTGATCCGAATCTGATGATATCCACTTTTCAGATCTATCTTTGAGAAATACACAGCTCCACTCAAACAGTCCATAATATCATCCATTCGTGGCAATGGAAACCTGTACTTGATTGTGATCTTATTTATTGCCCTAGAATCTGTACACATCCTCCATTCTCCATTCTCTTTGCTGCTAATACTGCTGGTATAGCACAGGGGACTCAGACTCTCACGGATCAATCCTTTCTGTAACAGTTCATGTACTTGTCTGTTGAACTCCTCACTTTCTGCAGGTGTTATTCTGTGTGCTACCTTATTCGGCAAACTCGCTCCTGGGATCAAGTCCATCTGATGACTGATCTTCCTGACTGGTGGTAATCCATCAAGCACGTTATCAGATACAATATCCTGAAACTCATTCAACAAATCTGCAACTTCTACAGGAACATCTTCTACTTCCTCTTTACCAGCTTTTGGAATTAAAGCAAAACATACATGCTCATGCCTCATACCATCTAGGAAATTTCTTCCATCAACAAAAGTTATCCTTGCATTACCACATACCTTTTCTTCAGTCTCCTTCAATAGTTTTAGCTTATGTCGCACTCCATCCTTTGTCAGGGAATAGGTATTCGCACGACCATCATGTACAGCACATCTGTCAAACTACCATGGTCTACCCAACAACATATGACATGCATCCATAGATATGATATCACACAATACCTCATCTTGGTATCCGCCAATCTTAAACTTCACCAGGCATTGTTCATTGACCATGACCTTGTGGTCATCCTGTACCCAGGCAATCCGATATGGATGTGGGTGTTTCTGTCTCTTGAGCTTCAACTTGTCACCATCTCTTCTGACACCAAATTGTCAGTGCTTCCACTATCAATAATCACATCACAACATTTACCTTCACACTTGCACCTGGTGCGAAACAGGCTCCTCCTTTGCTCAGGTTCATTCTCACCACTCAACAGGACTCTTCTGTTAATCAACGTTTCTCCTCTTTCAGGATCTTCAAAATTTGATGATCTGGCATCTTCATCTACATGTGCAACTCTGGCCTGGCCTTCATTTCTCCTGTCTGTTCTGCCTTGGCGCTGAGGACATTCAAATGCCCTATGACCTTCTTCTCCACAGTGAAAACATGTTCCATGGAAGCCACGTCTTCCAGATCCTTGTCCTCTTCCTCCTCCTCTCTGATCTCTATTATTCTGATCCTAGAAGCGATTAGAATTATTTCCTCGCTAATTCTGACTACTACTGGCCTCATCTTTCTTTTTCGGATCCTCATTTCGGCCACCATATGACCGTCCACCAATCGTCCACCACGACCTCTTCCGTTTTGTCTGCTCTCAAACTTCTTCTTCAGCTTTTCCTCTACTTTTAGGGAAAACTGGGTATGCCTCTTCAATACTGTTCATTCGAACCAGATTCAGCTCCTCCTGAATGCTTGGCCTTAACCCATTAAGGTATCGGGCAACTTTCTCCTTATCAGCTTTTGCGTGGCCTGTTCTGATGAGAAGTCGATAGAACTCCTCTGTATACTCCTGAACAGATCTTCCTGCTTGCTTCAAACTCTGTATTTTCCTTCAGTAGGTCAAGCTCATAATCAACAGGAATGAACTGTTGCTTCAATTTATCCACCATCCGATCCCATCTCGTGATTTTCTCCTTTCCCCTTCTATTTCACTCCAACTAAATCTCTTGCCACCATATCTTCGCATGACCCTTTCAGTCTGGCTTTCACAATTTGACCCTATCAGGATCCTCAACATCTTCATACTCAAAATATTCTTCACATTCGTTGATCCAGTCGATCAATTCTTCTGGGTTAAGATTTCCAGAAAATGTAGGAACCTCAATCTTAGGTCTTTTCCCCAATCTTAAAAATGGCCTGAAAAAGTCTTTCTTCCTCCTGGTTCACAATTTTGACTTCTCCTTCTTGATATTCTTCTTCGCTTCATCCTCGCTTTCATCTCTGACTTAAGATTCATTCCTCTGCGGATCTCTTCTTGCAATGCTCACACTTGTCTCTGCAGCTCTCTAACCTCAGGTGTTACAACACCAGCTCTTCCGCCACGTTCCCTTCGTGGAGGCATTTTCGCGATGCGCGCTGAAACCCTAGCCATGGTCCTAGTGCAAACTGCCTCACGATCGGTGATCTATTTACACACTCAAGAACTCCTGCTCTAATACCACCTGATGAAGGGTGGTCCCCTTAATACCACAAACACATAACAGAAATAGAGAAACAACAACAATATGCAAGAACAGAAAATTGGCTTCTTATTATCTCCACAAATGTGGAATTACAAACTTTCAGAATTACAATATGCAAAGCCACATGGGCATTCCCTTACAATATTCTGTAGGACAAAGCCTCGAGCTATTACCCAGATCTACTACCTAGAACTATTCTGAACTGCCTAAGACAATAATACAGCCTTCCTTATATAGGCAATTTTCCACTGCCTGGAAGGTTCCAAAATTTGAGCCAATAAGGCCGACCAAACTTAGAATTATTTTATTTTACATTTTATTACATCATAGTCAGCTCAAGATAACCTTTGAAACCCGAACAAAATTTTTGAAGAAAATTATTTTCCGCCATTTCGGGTGGCCCAACTTCCGAAGACCATAAGCCATCACCAGTTGACCCGATCGGCTATTATAACCCCATTTTGGAAACGCCACGAAGCGCTCTACAGGCTTGACCAATGCAAGCGCCCATCACCCAAATTTTTGACCTCATTCGGGGCCTCTAAAGCCTTCAAAAACTGAGTTTAAAGTTTCTGTACCCTGCTGCCAATACCGAAAATCTTCAATATCTTTCAATATACACTTGATCTGGCAATGAAATTTTACTGGCAGGCTTATATGACCAAAATGAACCTCTAAGAAAGAAATCAGATAATTCTGAGCACATACAAAAATTACCAAAAATAGTAACTTTTCATAAATAGCAGCTCTGCACAAAATAGCCCTTATTGAATATAAAAAAATAAAAATATTTTTGGGTGATGCAGATTGCTCTTACACCCAGGAT
>BSBK01009995.1:367500-370943 GCA_027943335.1 Chamaecyparis obtusa | reverse complement strand
TCCCTAGGGGTCCTAACGCGTGATAAGGCATAGTAGGACCCCTAGGGAGTTCCCGTGACCCCTTTTGACACATTGGAACTCTCAAGTGTGTCTTAAGGGGTCTTAGGACCCCTTAAGACACACTTGAGCGTTCCAATTTTTCAAAAGTGGTCATGGGGACTCCCTAGGGGTCCTAACGCTGTGATAAGGTGTACTAGGACCCCTAGGGAGTCCCCGTGACCCCCTTTTGACACATTGGAATGCTCAAGTGTGTCTTAAGGGGTCGTAGGACCCCTTAAGACACACTTGACCATTCTAATGTGTCAAAAGGGGTTACAAGGACTCCCTAGGAGTCCGAACACGTGATAAGGCATAGTAGGACCCCTAGAGAATCCCCGTGACCCCTTTTGACCCACTGGAATGCTCAGTGTGTCTTAATGGGTCCTAAGACCCCTTAAGACACACTTGAGAGTTCTAATGTGTCACAAGGGGTCACGGGGACTCCCTAGGGGTCCTAATGTGTGATAAGGCATACTAGGACCCCCTAGGGAGTCCCTGTGACCCCTTTTGACACATTGGATCACTCAAGTGTGTCTTAAGGGGTCGTAGGACCCCTTAAGACACACTTGAGTGTTTGAAAATGTCAAAAGGGTTCATGGGGACTCCCTAGGGGTCCTAACGTGTGATAAGGCATACTAGGACCCCCAGGGAGTCCCCGTGACCCCTTTTGACACATTAGAACTCTCAACTGTGCCTTAAGGGGTTGTAGGACCCCTTAAGGCATAGTTGAGCATTCCAATGTGTCAAAAGGGGTCACGGGGACTCCATAGGGGTCCTAACACATGATAAGCATACTAGGACCCATAGGGAGTCCCCATGACCCCCTATTGACACATTGGAATGCTCAAGTGTGTCTTATGGGGTCCTACAACCCCTTAAGACACACTTGAGTGTTCCAATGTGTCAAAAGGGGGAGTCCCTGTGACCCCTTTTGACACATTGGAATGCTCAAGTGTGTCTTAAGGGGTCATACAACCCCTTAAGACACACTTGAGCGTTCCAATGTGTCAAAAGGAGTCATGGGGACTCCCTAGGGGTCCTAACGCGTGATAAGGTATAGTAGGACCCCTAGGGAGTCCCCCGTGACCCCTTCTGACACATTGGAATGCTAAAGTGTGCCTTAAGGGGTCGTAGAACCCCTTGAGGCACACTTGAGCATTCCAATGTGTCAAAAGGGGTCACAGGGACTCCCTAGGGGTCCTAACGTGTGATAAGGCATACTAGGACCCCTAGGGAGTCCCCGTGACCCCTTTTGACACATTAGAACTCTCAAGTGTGTCTTAAGGGGTCGTAGGACCCCTTAAGACACACTTGAGCATTCCAATGTTTCAAAAGGGGTCACAGGGACTCCCTAGGGGTCCTAACGTGTGATAAGGCGTACTAGGACCCCTAGGGAGTCCCCGTGACCCCTTTTGACACATTGGAATGCTCAAGTGTGCCTTAAGGGGTTGTAGGACCCCTTAAGGCACACTTCTCATTCCAATGTGTCAAAAGGGGGTCATGGGGACTCCCTAGGGGTCCTAATGCGTGATAAGGCATACTAGGACCCTAGGGAGCCCCCGTGACCCCTTTTGACACATTGGAATGCTCAAGTTTGTCTTAAGGGGTCTTAGGACCCCTTAAGACAAACTTGAGCGTTCTAATGTGTCAAAAGGGGTCACGGCGGCTCCTAGGGGTCCTAACACATGATAAGGTGTACTAGGACCCCTAGGGAGTCCCCGTGACCCCTTTTGACACATTGGAATGCTCAAGTGTGTCTTAAGGGGTCATAGGACCCCTTAAGACACACTTGAGCATTCCAATGTGTCAAAAGGGGTCACAGGGACTCCCTAGGGGTCCTAAACACATGATAAGGCATAGTAGGACCCCTAGGGAGTCCCCATGACCCATTTTGGCACACTTGAGCATTCCAATGGGTCAAAAAGGGGTCACAAGGACTCCCTAGGGGTCCTAACACATGATAAGGTGTACTAGGACCCCTAGGGAGTCCCCGTGACCCCTTTTGACACATTGGAATGCTCAAGTGTGTCTTAAGGGGTCATACGACCCCTTAAGACACACTTGAGTGTTCCAATGTGTCAAAAGGGGTCACGGGGACTCCCTAGGGGTCCTAACATGTGGGAGTCACCCTGACCCCTTTTGACACATTGGAACACTCAAGTGTGCCTTAAGGGGTCCTACGACCCCTTAAGGCACACTTGAGGATTCCAATGTGTCAAAAGGGGTCAGGGGGACTCCCTAGGGGTCCTAACACGTGATAAGGTGTACTAGGACCCCGAGGGAGTCCTTGTGACCCCTTTTGACACATTGGAATGCTCAAGTGTGTCTTAAGGGGTCCTACGATCCCTTAAGACACACTTGAGCATTCCAATGACCCCTTAAGACACACTTGAGCATTCCAATGTGTCAAAAGGGGTCACATGGACTCCCTAGGGATCCTAATGTGTGATAAGGTGTACTAGGACCCCTAGGGAGTCCTCGTGATCCCTTTTTACACATTGCAATGCTCAAGTGTGTCTTAAGGGGTCTTAGGACCCCTGAAGACACACTTGAGCATTGCAATGTGTCAAAAGGGGTCGCCGAGACTCGCTAGGGGTCCTAACGCGTGATAAGGTGTACTAGGACCCTTAGGGAGTCCCTGTGACCCCTTTTGACACATTGGAAAACTCAAGTGTGCCTTAAGGGGTCGTAGAACACCTTAAGACACACTTGAGCATTCCAATGTGTCAAAAGGGGTCAGGGGAACTCCCTAGGGGTCCTAACGCATGATAAGGTGTACTAGGACCCCTAGGGAGTCCCCGTGACCCCTTTTGACACATTGGAATGCTCAAGTGTGTCTTAAGGGGTCGTAGGACCCGTTAATACACACTTGAGCATTCCAATGTGTCAAAAGGGGTCACGAGGACTCCCTAGGGGTCCTAACGTGTGATAAGGCATACTAGGATCCCTAGGGAGTCCCCATGACCCCTTTTGACACATTGGAATGCTCAAGTGTGTCTTAAGGGGTCCTAAGACCCCTTAAGACACACTTGAGGCATTCGAATGTGTCAAAAGGGTCACGGGGACTCTTAGGACCCCTTAAGACACACTTAAGCATTCCAATGTGTCAAAAGGGGTCAAGGGGACTTCCTAGGGGTCCTAACGCATGATAAGGCGTACTAGGACCCCTAGGGATTCCCCATGACCCAGATGAGATGTTAGTGAATGACTTAGATTGCTAATACTACTCTTCCACCAGATCCAAATTTCAACCCTTTTTGTGGATCTACAGGTTCAATCGCGAGCCCACAGAATTGGCCAAGAGAAAAAATGTGATTGTATATCAACTGATTACAAAATGTTTAGTTGAGGAGAAAATATTGCAAGGATCAAGAAGAAAATTGGCTATGGAAAAATCTAGTTAT
>BSBK01009995.1:0-362500 GCA_027943335.1 Chamaecyparis obtusa | reverse complement strand
AATCTTATTCTACTAGCAACAAATGTTTAGCTAGTGACAATATTCTAAGGAATCGATCACTTGGTTTAGAAGGTAGCAAGGATGGTTGAAGTCTTTTGGAAGGGAATTTATTAGTTCACATGCCACAATGGGAAAGGAGTTCTTGTAATGATCTTTCTAACATTTAATGGAAGAGATAAAGGTGCTTTGTGATCACTTAAACATTCTTTCTAATGGTCGATTACAGTTAGTGTGAGTTAAGTGTTTGATGAAATTTATTTGTTAGGAAATAAAGTCTACATTTAATAAATCTAATTAGGTTAATTAGTTCATTAAGAAGTTCATTCCCGTAAATATAGTTTTATATGGGAAAAATAAGGCTTTAAATAGCCATTTGAAAGGCAATATATGATAAACTGAATAATGATAATAAAATTACCTTTTTCTATTTATTTACAATGTAAATATTTATGTTCAATTTTTTTGTTCTTTTATGTTCAACATTGGTATCATTTAAGCATTTTGAAAATAGGTCGTGAAGAAAAATAAATTTTAAGTGATTGTTGATCTATGTAATCATTCAGAATGGTCGCTTGTTATTGAGAGTGGAAGATTAGTGGACTAGAAATTAAAATTTGTTGAACTCAAAAGGGTAATTGTTACCAAACACATTTTCAAGAAATCACAATTGGATGAAATATTAGAAACCTCTTGAATGAGAGTTAACTTTTATTAGATAAATTGAATAAATAGAGGTGTAACAATTCTAAAAAATAAATGTGCATTTTACATTGTTAATGTCATTTCATTTATGTGAGGTGTTTAAATTGGAAAGAGGGAACATTGTCTGTCTTGGGAACCAATCTTCTATGTTATATGCAATCCATTGATTGTAGTAGAAATAAAGGAAAATTCTTTAAGTAATTGTTGAGAGATATATATTGACACAAGGAAATAATAATAATCTGAACATGAAAGTCTACAAAATAATTACCAATGATGAAATGTGATTATTTTTGGCATTTAAAGATAGAAATGTGAATTATTTGGGACTCCATTTGAGTAATAGTAACAACACAAATTTACATCAATTTTTTAACTATGTCACTACTAAACGCATGAGGATGTTTTAATTTAGGTATTTTGATATATTTATCATTGCCGTATATATTCTTGGGGTTATCTATATTAAATATAATAAGGCTCGCAAAGAATCATATGTGACATCTAGATATAAATTATAACAAGTCTAGAGGCAGAGGATCGAAGATATCTGTCATCCCAAGATAAATTCTTGCTCAAGGGTGATTTACTGCACGAGAAGCACTTATTATTTTTATCCTTTAAGAAAGTAGTAGGCTTGGAATATATTGAATCCCTCTTCATATAGATAAAGGGAAAAAGTTGTATTTGTTTGCAGATAGTTGAGTGTGTCTCAGTCTGCATGAAAGTTGTTTTAGTTTGTATATAATTGAGTTTATCCCAATTTATAGAGTAGTTTTATTTGTTTGCAAATATTTGAGTGTTTCTCGATCTACATGACAGTTGTTTTAGTTTTCATATAATAGAGTTTGTCTTGAACTGTAGACGTGGAGGGGTAGTATACTTGTGGATAATGAACTATGACTTGATTCATGGGTATTTTTGGAAAATTTTCCTAGACAGGAGGAGTTTGGGTTAATGCATTTAGATTTAGATAGTATCTATCAATAATCTCTCTATGTCATTGTTGAAAACTAGATAGATAGTATTAGTTATCTCATGGAACTATTATAAACTATGGAATATGTGTGAATAAATATAATTATAGTATTTTTATCTTAATTTAAATACAAACTACAATTATTTATTACATATTTATTCATATGTTACAATAGCATATCAATTATTATGAAATCGTTCATATGAATTTCTAGGAACGTAGTCTTTGGTTTGTGATGAATTCTAGCTAGTTTTTCATAAATTTATGAAACCCTATTGGTATTCATGTGTCTCTAACTATGATTTATGTTAATCATTTTCTTTAGTTTTTCCCCTTTTACCTTTGATATTTTTGGTTAAAATATATTATAAAAACCTCAAGTTTTTTTCATACAAGGGAGCTACCTCTCTCAAACAAAAAGATCCTAATTTTATAGTAGTATCTCTAACTATTGGAGTGATTGTCACTACTCTTTTTGGTGAGTGGAGTCAATCTTGAAGATATAATCGTAGTGATAAATCTATATAGCAATATATTTTGTTAACTAAATTGGGGAGATAGAGTGATAACAATTTTACTTGCTTCAAAATATTAGTGTACCTTCCCTAGAAAGAAGTTTGGAAACTCCATTTGAAATAATTAATTGACATCAAGAACTTTAAAGGTGTAACTTACCATTGCCTCAATCAAAAATTTCCTTGATTGAAGTCATACCTACACAAAAAGTGTTCAAGAATGAACATTTCTCACTATTTATTTTCTATGAAAATGTGCTTCTTTCATTATCATGTCCCATTCTATTGAAATTTTATTTATTATATGGAGTATAAAAAGAGGATATTATGAATATGAATTATCTCTAGAGGATCAAAGAGAAAATAGTTTTTTAATCCATTAAAAAATGTTAGAAATCCATGCATTCAATGTGAAGTAGAGAAACTCAGTCTATCTTTCCACTACCATGACTAGTAGAGAGGAAAGCATAAGGAAATACTCACATATACCTTTTTTTCCTTAAGAAATGGAGGTTCTTATATTTGAAGATATTCATGAATATTTAACAAGTTGTATAGTTGACATGGAAGTTAAATATTGACTCTAAGTGAAAGAACATGAATCATCTAGCATCCTTTCTAAATGTCATGCATGTTTAACCTAAAAATAGATAGATCAATTTATTAATGAAGATTATGATAAAAAATGGTAACAAATGATGTAACAAATTTTCTATATTTTGAATCTTTTCACTTTGTAGATATATTTCTACAAGCTTCTAAATCTTTATGTTAATTTTCTATATCACGTCTTAGTAATTCATCATGTGAAATGCATAACAATGAGGAAAATAATGAAAAGATTGTATATGTAATGAATGATTCTAATGGAGCTAGTAATGATTTGCACTCTCCTGATATCTATATTCAAAATTTTCCAAATCCTATTACATTATCATCTGATTGTTCTATAGTTTATATAAAAAATGAAATTTTGATATAAATCACCTCATCAAATGGAAGGATTATCTATTCGAAGATGCAACATCAAAGGGGTTAGAAATACTCAACCATCCAAATCTCCATTGCTAAAGGATAAGAATCTTTGGGAGGACTTGTAATGTCCCCTTTCTAAAAATAACAATTACTATATATAGTAAGTATGGTTATCCAAAAATAGTAAATCAAGACCTATAAATAATTCACAAAATTTTTATTTTTCAAGGTTGTTGAGAATGTTGGTTTTGGGTTTAAAAATCTATTCATTATCTCCTTACTATTTTTTTATTTTCTCTTACCAATAATTTGTTGCCTCTTGTTATTTGTGAGCTATTTTATTTCTATTTTGTAACAATTTTTAATTTATTTCTATTGTTGCTTGGTTATTTTATGTAATTTTTATCTTAATTTTATTAAATAATATTTAAAAATATCTTTCAAATATTATCATTAATGTTACAATAGGATATGTTCTATTGGTTTAACTCACAAATTTTAGTTTAAATGAAAGAAAACTTTTAATATAGTAAAAAATTAAAATTATATCTCTAGTAATTGTGCTTTATAAAAAGTGATGAAATAGTCCAATTCAAGATTTTTATTACATTTTATCAAAAACAATTCTTCACTTGAAATTTAGAAGAAATAATTGATTTCTAAATATTCTTGATAAATACATGTGAGAAGAACTATAGTAACTTCAAGAATTATTCAACATCCAAGAATTAATATAAAATTAAATTAAATATAAATAATATGCATAACCCCAAAGATATAAAAACAATATTATAAAATATTTCATATTGAATAGTAGTAAAAACTACATATCTCTTTTATGATATTTTCAAGTTTGCATCAACATGCTTACATACATGCATACATACATTGTTAGAACCAGTTGATTGATGTGTTCAAAATAAATCACATTCACATCTCCTATCCACTCGCAGTTTCAAATATGTTGCCTTAAATTGTGTCACAATATGATACCATATAGGTAGTACATGTTGAACATTATTCCATCTACTCACAATAGACTGTCACGAAATAAAGTAAGAAAAATTCTTTGGTCTTAAGATGTAGATGTAGACCAGCTTCCTCTATTTCCTAATTCTGTGGTATTTATATTTCTTGTGTTATTAATAAAAGGTGAGATATCTATTGGAAATTGAAAAGTTTTGGGGATACCAACAAATGCACCTCTAACTGCATGTAATCTATCAACTGCTTCAATCATATTAGGTCACTGTTGAGGTAACTCCCTTGTGCAAAACAATCCAATTTTATAGATTGGATAAGGCATTCCATTTTCATTAATGTTTCTGACTCATGAGCATCTATAAGAAGGAAATTATCCACCACATGCGAAATTCTATTGGGGAAATGCAATTATATCCACTTTTGTAGATTGATTCCTTCACTGAACATATCATCCGTTGGTCTCTTCCTTGTCAACAACTCTAAAAGTAAAATTGGACATAACTGTAAACATCTCCTTTGGTAGTCAAATTTCTGCCTATTCCATACTCTACAATAACAAATAAACAAGAATGAATTGTTGTAAATGATAAACAAAGAAAACCAATGAAATGTAGAGCACAATAACAAAAAATCCATACCTGGTGCAATGCAGCCAACAGATCCTTTAAGTACATCTGTAGAAGTTATAAAATCCATAGAATTACCAAAAATAAGGTTGGAAGGGCCAAAATCTGTTATGTATGCAGTCATATCATTTCCTAATAGAACATTGCTAGGCTTGAGGTTGCAATGAATCACTTGAACAAAGGAATGATGATGAAGATATGTCATTCCTTGTGCTATATCCATTGCTATCCTTATTCAATCATTCAAATATAATCTGCATCTACCCCCTTCACAACGATACATCCATCTCTGTAAACTTCCATTTGACATGAATGGAAGAATTAAGGCTTTAAAGTCAAGGTTGGAGCATGCTGAAATGATTTTAATTACATTACGATGTCGAACTCTCTTTAATACATTGCATTCACTGCTAAAACTTTGGTGAGCGCGTTCATCTTGCAACTTAAGAATTTAATAGCAACATTTCTACCATTATTTAAAACCACTTTATAGACTGACCCAAAACCACCAATTCCTAAAAGATTTTCATCATTGAACCCACTAGTTGCATCTATAAGTTCTTTATATGAAATTGTTGGAGGCCATACTTCAAGAGCAGGGATATTGGAACCTTTGCATGACCTATAGGAAAATACTACCAATAGAAGAGACATGATCAAAATTGTAATCCCGACTACAATTGGAATTATTACTTTTTTTTTTAGATGATGGTTGCTAGTGTTTGGAATGAGAGCATGGCGGCAAGTTTATCCATCCACCACAAAGCCCAAGATTTCCCATAATTTCTGAGGCATCAAGTGTTGCGAAAGCTCCTCCCTTTGGAATATTTTCATATTTTTGAAAGCTACGGGTATCATACCTGACAAATTATTACAAGAAAGATCCATGTACTGCAGATTTTGTAGATCTGCCAATGATGAAGGGATTGACCCCTCAAATGCATTCATAGAAAGATTTAGATACTCCAACCCCTTGCAGCTTGCCAGCACACTAGGAATGCCGCCTGAGAAATTGTTTTGAGAAACATCTATGGCCAAAACCATAACCATTTTACCACAAAGGCAGCACTTGCAGTTGAGTCCAGTTACCCACTAAGCTGGATATTTCTCCAGTGAGTTTGTTTCCCCCCAAGTACAATTCTTGCAACTCTGACAGCCTTCCAAACTCCCATAGAATTGGGTCATTTAATTAGGCATAAGCTCTCAGAGAAATGAAATAAGCGTATTATAAGGAGCGCGTGGGTACCGCTTAGAACGTAACCAACCATGTATTGATTTCTTGAAATATACCGCAAACGATTAGAAAAATACTGCTTTTAAAAAAGTATAGATGCGGGATCTTTTGGTCTCAATCTTGGAATGTTGGGAAATTAATATAAACTAGCATCGCACTTCTAAATTTTCTGATTTATCAACATTTTAAAGTTTGAATAAATAAAATTAATCAATAGCAATCTTTGACTAACGAAATAAAACTCTTCTCTTGTGATGGACTATAAATATCCTTCACATTCTATTGCATTAGTGGCTTTCTAGTCTTCCTTCCCTGTCGCAATTAAAAAAGATTCTCTCCTATCCCTACATTACATTAGTTCAAAATTAATCAAAATTATTTGTAAATGGTTCTAGGATCGAATTGGGTCTTCATGCAAGTCCTCTCTCATGTCATACACCTCCTTATTCCCTCATAAAACACTTCTTATCTTCTATTTATTTTATACAGGCTATCTTCTCCAAAAAAAAATTAGAAGTTATTTATTTTTTGAATGCTAAAATGGTCTTCTTAAAACTTTGAGACATCTACATGTTAGACATCTTTCCTCTTTGAATGCTAAACCTATCATATTTAATTATAGGCCATCCTTGTTTGATTTCAAACTTACCAACTTCTTTATACTTCTCTTGGTTGTGCAAAAATGCTTAACCAAAACAAGTGAATGGTTCCTTCTCCCTCAATATTCAGCAAAAGATTCAAATGCTAGACTAATGACAAGTTTTAAAATTTTGGAAATCACTGCAAAAATTTATGGTTGTGTGGGGCAATATCATGTCTATGTATCATATAGTTCAATTTATAAAAAATGCAAGCTTTTTATTCGCAATCAGACTCAGATTGCTACAATTCCTAATTTATTTTGATACAAGTAAACTTGTAAATGAAAATCTTATATTTTATTTCTCCTTGAAGACTTTAATACAATCCACCTACTATCTTCATCATTCTACTTAATATGATGTTAGATCTCCTTCATATATCTAAATCTTTGATAATGAAGTTATTTGGTCTATTTTGTAGTATTTACAATATAAAGAAAACTCACAAAAATAGCTCCACCTCTAGCCAAAATATCGAACTCCTTTTCTTATTTGTCTATTCTTTCATCATCTTTTCATTTATTGAACAAGTTTTTCTCTCCTAATTTCTTCCCCTTTATTATGGTTTCACAACTAATTTTGAATATTTGAAAGTCATTATTGTCCTCTCTTGAAAACCAATGATTAACTCACCCATTTCTATCTAGTGTGGGTAATTTTAACATGAAAACCTACGTCATTGTATATTTTAGTGTAAACATTTTTCTTCTCCTTACTATCTTTCATGCTTTTTCTTATATTCATTTTCTTCCACATTTTGATTTAGTAGTCTAGATCTTTGGTTATAAATTCACTTTTTGAAATCAATTTAAAAATTATTATAAATTTTGCAACGTATCTAATAACTCCTTTCTTGTTATCAATATCTATCATGATACTACACTCATTAGCATTCTCCAAATTTAGCATATATTATCAAATATACACCTCTTAATTTCTTTTTTCTTTTAGAATATGGTACTCCTCATCATCTTCTTTCAACAAATTTTTCACATCAAAATGTTTAATACTACAATCATTTATTAGAACTACTTGTAGTACCTTTCAATTGTCAATGTATTTTATGCCTACTTGTGGCATCTCTATCATAGCCCCATTTTCTTTATCCGTCATTACCTATACAACACTACAAAAAATTCACAATCAAAAAAAATATTTGCATAATTAGTTTCCTTTGTTACATGCACTTGCAACATCACTCTTCTAACTCCCCAATATCTATATTTAGCACCTCTCTAGCTTTTTTTTTCCACTATCATCATCACATTACTATATCAGACTACCCTTATAGCATCTTTAGATTTATTGATTATATTGCTTCAACCATATTTCATATTAGAGACTTGATTTTATTGGGGGAACTTTCTTGAAATATTAAAAGTTCTTTTAAACTAAAGTGATAGTTCTTTGTTTAAATAGTATATATATCTTTTATTAAAGATGATGAATTATACACTTAATTCAATTATTGAGAAATTCAATGAAATCAATAATGAGATATAGAAAATATAAATATAAATGATCTCCTTGAAGAATGAAATCAATAATGAGATATAGAAAATATAAATATAGATGATCTCCTTGAAGAGAGGATTCAATTGAAAGATCTTTTTAATGAAAATAAATTAGATGGCATGCTCAATGATTCTTATTGGATGTATGAAAATGAATTAGATTTTTTTGGTTTGAGAAATTTTGTGAGTGATGTTTTATAGATAAATTATATTTGAAGCAAAAGTATAATTCTTAAAACTTAAAAATTTGGGTTATGTAGCATAATATTTATTTTCCACGTATATTATTTTGGTTTCAAGAACTTTACTAAATCTTATTTTCAAATCAAGTCCTTTGTTAAGAAACTTAATAAAGTTAATTTACTTTATCTTAGAAAAGTAAATTTTAATTTGTAAAAAAATCTTATTGTAATAAAAGATTAGCAACACAACAATTTTCATTCTCAAATAAATTACAATTAATTTTTGTTTGATAATTACAATTATTTAATTCATCTAGATTTGTTTAAAATGAAAATCTATTAATAAAATTATATATGACTAAAAATATATCAATTTAATAACTATTATACAAACCTTTCATTTATCATCATTTTTAAATGATCATTTTTTTAACAATTTCAATAAGAAATGAAAAAAAAATATTTAATTAATTCTATATTAAGAAAATGAATAAATTAAATAATTACGTTGAAGATGTTTATTATTTAAAATGCTAATAAGATGTTCCAAATCAACGGTCTGCAATGTTGGAGAGGTGTGCATGACCATTGAAGCCTTGTTTGACAAACCGCCATCAATGACGTGTAATCGCAAAAACACTAAGGAACATCCATCATTGATAAAAATAAATTATTTTTATTTTTATTTAAAAAATACTATTTTTAAAAATACAACTTCAATGATATTTTACATATTATGAGATGATTAAAACAATACATAATCATAATCAAAATAAAAAGATAAAACTTTAGTTTTAATGAGTGTTTCACTTTATTTTTATTCTTTCAATTTAGTATTACCGATGACGTAGTTTATTTTTATTTTTAATATATTTAGAAGTATGGTTTTAATTTTTTAACATTTATTTTTTTTATAAAATTAATTTTTTTTATAATCTCTCAATTAATGTTAATATTGTTTGTGATATATAGAGCTAGAGATAGGAGAGAAAATAAAGAGGAATAGAGAAGGGAGCGGGAAATGAGATAATATATAGATAGAGAAAAAGAGATTAATATCTTTCCTTCTCTAAAACTCTCCCTTTATCTCTATTTTGTTATCTCTTCATCTCTCTTTAACTTATATCTTTCCATTATTTGGCATGCCCATTGCACATGAACGTGCAATTGCTAATTTAAAATGCTTTGAACATATACATAAAAGAAAATGTCTAAAATGTTTTTCTCATAAATCATACCAAAATATTTGTCAATTCTTTTTTGGGCACTCTTAATGGCTTTGGGACTCTTTCAAACTGAGAAGGGGTGAGAGAGAGGGAGAAGGGGGAAGGGAGAAAGAGAGAGAGAGAGAGGGTGAGAGAGAAAGGAGAAATGGAGAGAAGAGAGAGGGAGACACAACTTTCAAACTGTCCAAAATTAGACATAATTACAACATTAGCTCAATAGTCTTATCATTCAAGTAACAAAACTACTACTATGGTTACTTTTAGAGTAGCATAGTGAATCCACTCTAAAATTTTGTGAGAGAAAGATTTCAAACTATCTATCATTACTTTTTTTGGTACCTATAATTATGTTGCTTGGTAATTATGTTGCTTGCAATCCACAAAACAGGCAGGTTTCTAAGATGACAAACTTGTATTGGGAAAATGAAAGAATTTTAAAACCCTAATAATAAAAGTTTTGTCAGAAATAGAGGGTTCTAAGTGGCTTTCTCCATTGGTGCATTTTTTGGCCCTCTTAATGGCTTCAGACACTTTTTTAAATTGAGAAAGGGAGAGGTAGAGAGAGGGAGATGGAAACAGAGAGGGTAGAGGGAAGGGAGAATGAGATATGAGAGAGAGGAAGAAAAGGCTTTCAAACTCTCTAGAACTAGAATCAATTGCAACATCAACTCAACACTCTTATCATTCAAGTAACGAAACTATGTCTATGGTTGCTTTCAGAGTAGCATGGTGAATCCACTTTGAAATGTTGTGAGAAAAGGATTTCAAATTGTATGTCATGGCTTATGTTGATACATAAAAATATGTTGCTTGCAATCCTCAAAAAACACCTCTCTAAGATGACAAATTTGTAAGGGGAGAATGTAAGAATGGAAACCCTAATTGTGCAAGATTTGTTAGAAATAGAGTGTTCCAAGTGGGTCACTCTATCACTGCTTTTTTGGGCACACATTAGTATTGCCCATATTTTATTTCTACTCGGTTCACCTAATATTCTCACAATATTCAAAATTATACAACTCAGGGATTGCCAAGTTTATTGTCTATGCAACTATATATAGACATACCACCAAGGAAATCAATTCCATTGCAATCATTTATCTTATCAACTTATACAATCATGTTGGGATGTCCTAGGTTCATTAGGATGACACTATTTTAATGAATGTTATTTGTCATCCTAGAAGAGATGAAGTGTTGCAAGACCTACATCTTCACACAATTAGTTTGTGAGATCTAGCATATTTCCTCTTCAGTGTTCTGACATCTTGACTCAAGGTTGATAGCAACAAAAACATGAACTAGTTTCTTTTGTTTTTTAAGAATACTTCATTATTTTTTTAAAAAGAAACTCATATGATATCCTATTTGACTAATCTAGATGGCTATCTCCAAGTGCCTTGGGATTGTAATTCTATGGTAACTTTTGTAGGACCCCTTTGCCATACATTTTTCATACTTGAATAAGGTAATGAGACAATGACCATTATTTACAAGCGAAGCATAGTAGTCACTTTTGAAGTTGTTATCCACTCATGCGCATAAGATTTTCTCGTAATAAGTTGTTTGCAACTTTCTTACATGGCTTTACAACTTGACATGACAGAAAGTTGGGAAGTGCGTTAAATTCACGGCGGCTTGAGAGAGTACTCCTGTGACCTCTGATCACATCGATGTTAATGGTGACATTATCTTTTATTAAAGGCTGAATATGAGTTTCACATGCTTCTCACCGTTCTTGGATTTGCATAAGAAACGACAGTTTGCCGACCATTCAAAAGTTGCTCAAAACTGAGCAATCTGAGAGAGCAAATTGAAATTGTGTCACGGGGAAACTTACTCCCATGACCTCCGATCACATAGCTGTCGTCTTTCGATCCTCGAATTGACATTGTCTTTTATGGAAGCTGGTGACGGTTATAACCGTGGCATTATCTTTTATGAAAGCTGGTCACGGTTATAATGTTGACATTATGACGGTGACATTATCTTTTATGGAAGCCGGTGACGGTTATATTCTTGGCCGACATGATGATTGTAGTATGTTACAGATGATCAAGGTGTTGTCACTTTTTTTTGCAAACTATTGTATGGCAATTAATGTCTGACTCTCTGTACCCAAATCCAAATCTACTAGGAAAACAACAACATTATTGAGGATAGGGATCCTCCTTTGACTTTGAGCTCTACAAACTCAGGTGGGTGTACCTCCATGATTTACTGAAACTCAGTAAATCGTGCAGTGGATAGGTGTCTTAAACATAGATTTGATCTTTTTTCATACAAAACATATAAATTACAGATTTGATTTGATTTTTAAATGACTTTCTGCCTTGACTAGTGCTATTATCCAAGGGCACAAAGCCTAGATAAACATACATTCATTAAAATATGTTCATGAAAGGAATTCTAAACCATGAAAGTAATCCATGTCTTACATAGGACTTTTAGCAATCCAACACTAGATCATCAAATTCATAAACCCTCCCCAAACCCTCAGAAACAATCTCTGGGACTTACACTTTCTTTAAAAGCATTTTGTAATTATTTCACTATCTGTCTTACAGATGGATGAACCAGTAGTGCCTTACAATCCTAGTTCATAAGGAATTTAAAGAAATTCACAAAGACAATCAGATATCAAAAGGGGTACAGAACAAGACTTTCATTAACATACCAAGCTTCCATGCATTCAAGAAGAGAAAAGTTTCTTTAAATCAATAGCAACATTTCTTTAGATCATCAAATTCATAAACCCTCCCCAAACCCTCATAAACAATCCCTAGGACTTACACTTTCCTTCAAAGCATCCTATAATTATTTCACTATATGTCATACAGATGGATGAACCAGTAGTGCTTTACAATCCTAGTTCATAAGGAATTTAAAGAAATTCACAAAGACAATCGGAAATCAAAAAGGGTACAGAATAAGACTTTCATTAACATACCAACCTTCCATGTGTTCAAGAAGAGAAAAGTTTATTTAAATCAATAGCAATAGATTCACAAAACAACAACTTTTTCTAAATGATCTTGGAAATCCCTTTATAGGACAAGGATTACAACAAGCTTCAAATCATTTAGGGTAAAATTAGGGCAGCACAACAATTACCTCAACAACCAACTACACATCAAATAATTACAGAAAAGACATGACATAAAACTAGGAGCAATCAGATCCAATCTGGTCTTCAATTTAGGTAAAACCCTAACTGGCACGCCACAAGGACGGGAAATGCATCATTGAAACCCTTTGTGCATTCGGTTGTATAATCAATAGTAGGACAGTTTTACCCACTTCTCCTCGGCATGGACACCTTCATCAAACAAGTGTCACTTTAAAATCTTCTTTTGGCAGCTAACAAAACTAGAACTAGTAGATCAGCCACCCTACATTTATTCATCAATTCTTTACTGCAATTTGTCCTTTATACTTTGTTAGATCGGATCAGATCAAGGAAAAAATCTAATCTGCATGGTTCAATTAATTTCCACCTACTTCAGCCTCACCAACCCTACAGAAAGCCCTTAACAAAATTCAAATAATGGACCGACAACGGGTAATCATCAGGTTTAAAATGCAGTCGTCGATCTTTATCCTTCCTAGTACATCGTGTGGCTCACAAAAATTGACAAAGTAGTCAATTTGACTTTGAAAATAACTAGCCACATCACCTCCCTCAGCAGCCAATCAGAAGAAAGAAAATCAGCAACACATGGTACCGAGGACCCACATTTTAGTTTTTCATCAGGTTGGACGCATGGTGGCAAGGTGTGATCCTGTGATCACTAACCACCCTACAACTCTCCATCAAGGCATTACGACCATCGTCCGATCAAGAAAGATATGACAGAACATTACCTTAGTTATCAGACCCACTATTAAAATCTCCATCGGACGATGGGTGTAAACTTGTGATCACTAACCATCATTCACTATCTCACTGAGGCATTACGCCTGCCACACGATCACTTTTAATCTATCTACAAATTAACTTCCTTCAGCCTGTAGTGATTCTGTGACTAGCATTTTCTATCATTCTCGCCAAGTTGCCATGATTTCTCTTAACTGGGCCTTCTTACCCATGACTTAGCAAGCAAAACTTTTTGTTTACCTTTTTTCTTCATCGCCATCTCGTGGACCGTTTCACTTAACTGTTACTTCATTTGGCAAGATGGCAACTAACTCTCAATCTTCTAAGTTATTCACTAGATTGCCAGCACTTTCTTTAACTGCACCAAACATCCGCGAGTTGGGAACAAGCATTAAACGGTAATCATCACGGACATGTGTCACCCGATCGCAATCCTATGATCATTATATATCTTGCACCTTTTCATCTAGGAAATGCACCAACCATCAAATCGAGGATATCTGACCTTACTTTATCTTTACTTGAAACTGCATTGTGACGTCATGTGGGATAGGTGTCAACAAGGCATAATCTCATGATCACTAACCTTTGACCAACTTCTCATTGAGGCATTACGCCTATCGTCAAATCAATCAGATATGACATATCTTTATCTTTTTCTTTATCCTCTAGTCGCTGACATCAAGGTGGACACATGTCATTCAATCATGATGCCACGATGAATAAAAGGCTTGCATCTTTGGATAGCGAAAACACTCCAACCATCAGATCAAATCTGATCAAATCGTCATTTACTCTCCGTCCAAAGCTCTGACATCGGTCCCACCATCCGCAATGAAACTATCGCAACAAACCTCCTCGATAACTTCATCGAAGATCGGGATGCACAAAAATATTCCATACCGATCTCCCTTTTCCTCTGATAGTTTCATCACCAAAAGACATCTCAAAGCCTGAGTCGAGGGTCAGAGCGCTTGACATTTGTCTTTGTCGATGCTCTTTCACGCATGATAGAATCATCAATGGACTTTATGTCGATTGACAAATTTTATAACAAATTGATGACACATATGGCGATGTATTCATTGGGAAGGGACGGACATTGCATGATCTTGAAATGAATATTTCCAATCCCTGATGAGGTGATCGGGAAAGGTTCTGGTGATAAGAAACCATTAAATTCATGCTGAGACTTAGGAAATATTGCCGAGGACCTAGGCTTGGGAAATATTATTGGGCCCGCTAGGTAAAAGACTTACAGGGACCTTGGTCCCATGCCGACAATGACTTAAAACATGTGATATAACTGGTTTAAGTGATCCAAAAAGGTAATGTAAAAATAGAACGTAGAAGGGTTAAAGGACTTAGACAAAAAAAATTTAAAACCCTAACCATGATTTGAACCCTATTTCCACCTTGACATAGGATATGAAAAATTTAATGGATTCTTGGGTAGGACAGGAAACTGAACCCACAATCGCTCTGACTAAGGATGCTTGAATGCAAGTTCAACGCAAGAAACCAGCACTCTGGGATGCAGACCACTCAAAAAAAGGAAACTAACCTAAAACACACACTTAAACAGAAACAAACCCTAAACCTACTCTACATGGAAAAAAACTTAATTAAAGAAAGTTTTCAGGAATTGTGCATTCACTGGAAACTACTAGATCTCATTATCCAAATTTCTCAAGAAATTTGAATCCTTACCATGTATTTGATGAATTATATAAGGTTTTAACCATAAGGATTCAAATTTCTTGTGTTTTCCTTTGTCTTCAGCCCTAGCATTCCATTGAAGCACCAAATCATCTGGTTGGAATTTTCTGTCACTGGCTCTCTTGTCAAACAAATATTATCAGCAACAAACTAGTTACAATATGATTTCAAGAGCCAATGCTCTCCAAGAGTAATCAGTTGTGATATCTAGATCCATAATTATTCTAGCAGCATAACAACGCTTTTCAAATACTTCCTTTATCTATTCTCTTCAGCAACACATTGTATTTATAGATTTTTCATGCAGAAGGAAACTATTTCTAAAGTGTCTACATTCAATGTATTTACAACCTATTTCTAGAAACTTCCTTTATGCATAACTCTTGCATAAAATACAAATCCAAGAGAATATGTCAAAAGACAAACTTTCTAATTTTCACACCAAGTCTATCCTTGTAGAAGATTTGGTCCAATTAAGCATATTTCCAAAAGATGCACAAATAATTAACCAATAAGGACTCCTAAGGTTGAGTCACCTTATCCCAACAATCTCCCACTTGACAAAGACCTTCCAGGAGTCATTGTATCACAACTTAGGCCCCAAGGCCCATAGAACCAATACACCATCTAAATTTCTTAGTGCTCACTAGCTTCGTTAATGCATCTACAACATTCTCTAAAGTAGCAACCTTTTCCAATTTCACTTTTCCATCTTCCACCATATCATGAAAAAATTGATACTTTACATCAATATGCCTCGTTCTAGTATGAAAAGTATCATTCTTCTCTAAAACAAATAGCACTCTAGTTGTCACAACAAATAGTAAGTTGTCTTTCATCAAAACCAATATCAGAACACAACCTCTTAATCCAAATGGCCTCTTTAGAAGCATGAGTAGCTGCCATATACTCTTCTTCTGTAGTGGACAAAGCACCTACATCCTTCCTCTTACTCATCCAACTAATTGCACCACCAAACATCATGAAAACATATCCACTGGTGGATCTTCTTATGTCAATGTGACCTGTCGAGTCAGAATCTACATATCCACGAATGCAAACTGAATATTGAGGTCTAGTAGGATTACCATGAAAACATAAGGAATAATAAGATGTACCCCTCAAATACTTGAACACTCTCTTAACTACATCTCAATGCACCCTTCCAAGATTAGCCATATATCGACTAAGGACTCCCACTGCTTGGGCAATGTCTAGCCTCATACAAACCATAGCATACATTAAGCTACCAAAATCACTCGCATAAGGTACTCTAGACATGTCCTCCATCTTATTAGGAGATCTTAGACAATTTTCCATAGAAATCTTCGTCCCTTGTAACACTGAAGAAATTAATTGCCTATAAGTTGTCATGGTGAATTTTTCCAACACAAAGTTAACATACTTACTCTGGCTCATTCAAATCTTTAAGCTATCTCTATCTCTAATGATCTCAATCCTAAGAACATATCTAGTTGCATCTATATATTTCATTTCAAACTATGTTGCTAACTGAGACTTCAAATCAGAAATCATTCTTTTACCATTCCCAATAAACAACATATCATCCACATACATGACTATGATAAGAATGTGACCATTTTCAAAGTTATAATATACACAATGGTCAAATTTAGATCTCATAAATACCAAAGACAACATGTTGAATAGGTGTCAAACTTTTGATACCACATTCTAGGAGACTATTTAAAACCATACAGAGATTTCTTCAACTTACAAACAAGGTTATCTTTACCTTTTTCAACGAAATGCTCTAGTTGTGACATATAAATTTCCTCCTCCAAATCACCATGAAGGGACATTGTCTTCACATCCATTTGCTCAACTTCAAATTCATAAGTTGTTGCAAGTGAAAATAAGAATCGACTGGATGTCAGTTTAGCTACAAGAGAGAATATTTCACCATAACCAATTCCCTCCACCTATGAATACCCCTTTGCAACCAACTGTTCCTTATACTTCTCAACACTTCCATCTAGACCCAATTTAATTTTGAACACCCATTTACATCCAACAGGTTTTTTTCCTTCAACAAAAGGTACTAGATCCCATGTAGCATTCTTCTTCAATGCTACCATATCTTCATTCATGGCTTCCATCTAGGAATCTACATCATGCATACACATAGCCTCTCTAATAGTCCTAGACTCATCAGTGTTAGTAATCACAGAAAAAATACAACTAGAATCTAACAAAGAATATCCAAACCTTTAAGGTGAGTAACCATATCTATCAAGTCATTGTCTGACATAGAGCTCTCCCCTATCTAGGTAGCTCGGCAAACGGTGAGACCTTTAGTGTTACTCTAAACCCAAAGTGGGCTTAGGAGAGTGCTCTACACCTTTAGAAGATCCTACAACAAACTCAATTACACTATCCTCACTGAAGTTTCAATGTCTCCAACCAGCTTGTACTCCCTTGGGTTCTACTGGTGCTCGATTGATACTCAGTCGATGCTCAGTGCTTATGTTAACCGAGTGGGCTTGGTAGCTTTACCGAGTAATTTCCTGACACTCGGTAATGCTTACCGCAAAATGCCTTACTAACTTATCTTTCGGATGGTAACCTATAGAATTGAGTAAGGGGATGGAAAGGTTCCATACACAAACAAAATGCCTTATATGGGAGTGAAGTCCACAAACACACTAGGGCTAAATAACAAGTTCAAGAGTTTAGGCCTTGTCGGGCTTATAACCTTCCGAGCAAGGTTCTGGGGTTCTAATTCCAAATCCTTACAAGAAGTCTATGGAAACAAAACATGTTTAGACACCCTTCAATGACTTGTAACAAGCCTCCCGGTCCTAAGATCCTAAACACGAAAAGCAACACTTAACAACTCCTGGTCTATTAGTCCTGATAAGGCCAACTGACTCAGTAGATGAAGGCAAACTTCACTAGTTGGTTGTTCAAAGTTGATTGCTAAATGAAATTGTGTTGGAAATCCCACAAGGACAACAATCTATCTTTAGACTACTTTTATCCACCCCCGAAGTGCTTCTGTCACTTCAATTTTTCATTTCTTGAACCAAGCACATAGAGATGCTTGGTCTAGAATCTACAAATGGATTTCTCCAAAAAATCCCCCTTCTCCTATGATCTAGAGGAACTAAAATACATTTTCCCTACTTTCATTTCCCAACTTCACATGGGAGTCCGACAAAGGACGCAAGTTAGAGCATTTCTGACCAAAACCCTGGTCCAGGAGGGTTTCCCGAAAACCCAGAAACCTATTCCTTCAACTTTTGACTCCGATCTTCAAACTGATTCAAACTAAGCACAATGGAGTCCTACTTCATGATATGTGTTAGATCAAACAAATTTCCTCCTCACACATTCGTACAAATCCGTACACGAAGTGTTTCAAATCCAGAATTAGAGAAAATAGGGATCTTTAATTGATTGAATGCAAAATTTACATAGAGTATTCATACTGTTCAACACCACATCTTCCACCTGCCTAAAAGGGCTATATGAAGACTTTCCTCAATGGATCCAACCATTTTTCAAATGGTTGTGACCATTGGGCAGTTTTTTCACAGGTTGGTAGCAACTTTCTAAAGAAGTTGTCGAGAACATTTCTTACATTATTGCAACTTTTACAAAATGTTGCATTGTTGCTCTTAATGAGCCTATAGGCCTAAGCCTTGTTGTTAAACAACTTTAAAAGACACCTAGGAAACCTAACATCCTAAATGTTCCTTTGGACCATAGTCAAAACCCATGGTTTATAACCACACCGAGGGTGACTAGGTCTTACAAGTTGGCTTATTAAAAATTAACCTATCAATCTAAAAGTTGTGAAGAGTGGGGAGTGCTCCTTGTGTGCTCCTACTTGGGTGCTCCTGCACCATACTCCCATGTTTTAAAAACTCAAGTCCCACTTGAGAGCAGTTTCTGAACCAAAGTTCCATGCTTGTTGATACACTCTTCGCTCATCCATGTAGCATCAATGTCTGGTAACCCTCTCCATTTGACCAAATAATCTTTGTAGGTCTTCTTCTTGGTTTGTTTGACAACTTTAGAGTCTAGAATCTTTTCCAACTGCAAAGGTTGGCTTGGCGGAAAGTCCTTTATCCATTATGCATGTGTGTCTTCAGTATCCTACAAAGTGTCAGTAGATCCTGCATCACCCTTAAAAGGAGTGAGATCACAAATGTTAAAGATAGGAGAAATAGAAATAGTAGGAGGTAAAGAAATTTCATAAGCATTGTCCCCAAATTTATGAAGTATTTGATAGGGATTGATCTTCCTCATCTGCAGTTTGGTATGTCCCCTAGGCAGCCTTGCCTTATTCAGGTATGCCCATACTTGATCTCCTACTTTGAAAGTAACATGACTCTTCTTCTTATCTGCCTGTTCTTTGTACCTTGCAGTATTCTGAATCAATGTATCTCGGACTTGATCATGAATCTGTTTGATCCATGCTGACAGTTCTTCACCTTGTGCACTGACTTTAAAGTCAATTGGTAACTCTGTTAGTTCCATAAATCCTCTTGGATGTAGTCCATAATTCACTTGGAATGGTGTCTTCCCTGTTGATCGGTTTACTGAATCATTGAAAGAAAATTCTACTTGAGGAAGGATAGCATCCCAAGTCTGTCCATATTGTTTTGTTAGACACCTTAAAAGGTTTCCTAGTGATCTATTTACAACTTCAGTCTACCCATCAGTTTGTGGATGGTAAGCAGAACTGAATGATAGATTTGTCCCCAACTTTTTCCAAAGGGTTCTCCAAAAGTGTCCCTGGAATTTCACATCTCTGTCGAAGATAATGGATGTTGGTAATCCATGAATTCTGACCAGTTCTTTAAAAAATAAGTTAGCAATATGTGAAGCATCATTAGAGACTTTACAAGGAACAAAATGTGCCATTTTGCTAAATCTATCAACTATGACAAAGATACTATCAAATCCTTGCTTGGTTCTCAGTAGTCCTAAGACAAAATCCATGCTCACATTGTCCCATGGCTTTGTTGGGATTGGTAGTGGTTGATAGAGACCTTGATCGGTCCTGACTCCTTTAGCCCTTTGACAGATAGTTCATGATTCAACAAATTTTCTGACATCAGTCGGTAACCGAGGCCAATGATAGTTTCTCCTTACAAGTTCAAGTGTTTTATCTATGCCAAAGTGACCTCCTAGTGTACCACAATGTTTTTCTCTAATTAGATTTTCTCTCATGGAGCATTTAGGAATACAAAGTTGACCTCCTTTGAAAAAAAGGTCATTCTGTAGTAAATATTCAGAATAAGTAGTATTATATGCATCTGATAGAGTAGAGAAAACCTAATAGATATCACCAAAATCTGAATCATCCTTGTATAGGTGTTTGAGGTCATCAATCCCTATGCTTTGTACCTGCACTTCTTCAACCAAAATTACTCTTCTGTTGAGAGCATGTTCAACTTCATTTGAAGTTCCTTTCTTATGTTTTATGGAAAATGTGAATTCTTGGATTTTTTCAACCCATTTCATGTGCCTGCAGCTTAGCTTGTCTTGACTATTCAAAAAACTTAAGGAATGATTATCTATAAAGACAATAAATTATTTAGGAAGCAAGTAGTGCCTCCATTTCTTAAGGGCTTGAACCATCGCATACAATTCCAAGTCATGTGTGTTGTATTTCTTCTTTGCTTCATTCAATTTTTTAGAGAAGAAAGCCACTGGTCTTCCATCCTGACTGAGGATTGCGCTTATGGCTAGATTGCTAGCATCAGTTTCCACTATGAATAATTTGTCGAAGGTCGATAGTGCCAAAATGGGATATTTTTCTACTCTTTCCTTCAAGTATTTAAAATCTTTATCTTCTTGTGTTGTCCACTGGAACTTTTTTTTCTACCACCCTTAATGCAGGTATCAAGTAAAGGTGCACAAATGTGACTAAAATTTTTGATAAATTTCCTATAAAAGGTAGCCAATCCATGAAAGCTCCTGACTTCTCTTGGAGTCTTTGGTATGGGCCAATTAATGATAGCCTCTACCTTTTCAGGATCCATTTTCAATGTGCCCTTTGAGATAACAAAACCCAAAAATATCAACTCCTGTTGCATGAATGTACATTTTTCTAAGTTGATAGACAGTTTATTCTCATGTAGTTTTTGGAGAACTTTCTCCAAATGTCACATGTGTTCCTTCATAGTCCCACTAAAGATTAAGATGTCATCTAAATAGACCACCATGAATTTTCCTATGAAATCTTCAAGCACTTCATTCATTAATCTCATGAAGGTGTTGGGAGCATTGCTATGGCCAAATGGCATCACAAGCCATTCATACAATCCTTCAGTGGTTTTGAATGAAGTTTTCCACTCTTCATCGGGCCTTATCCTTATCTGATGGTAACCAGATTTAAGGTCAATTTTTGAGATGTAACATGCTCCTCCAAGTTGGTCTAAAAGATCTTCAATCTTGGGTATAGGGAATCTGTATCTGATTGTAATTTTTTTATTGCCCTGGAGTCGATGCATAGTCTCCATTTACCATCCTTTTTAGGGGCCAAAACACTCGGGACTGCCCAAGGGCTAAGACTCTTTTTTATGAGTCCTTTAGTCAACAATTCACCGACTTCTCTGGTGACTTCAGCATTCTGATCAGGAGTGAGTTTATAAGTAGCTTTTTTGGGTAGGGAAGCACTTGGGATAAAATTGAGTTGGTGACAAATATCCCTCAATGGTGGGAGTTCATCTGGTGTGTCTCCTACAACTATTCCTTTGTACTTCTGTAGTAGACTATCTACTTCCTTCGGTACTTCATTGTGCATTGTCTTCTCCTTTGGCTTAAGGACTAGGGCATATCCTACCTCAGAATCTTGAATAGTACTTATCATCTCTTGTTCTCCTGCAAGCATGACTAACTGTTCTTTTGGTTTTTCTTGTGGAGGATCAGGGAGAGGGAGCAGATTGTATTTGTGACCATTTTGAACAATTTGGTATTTGTTTTTTACTCCATCATGTTTAGCCTACAGATCATATTGCCATGGACATCCTAAAAAAAGGTGACATACATCCATATCTACAACATCACAAAGGACTCTATCCTTATAGTCTTTAATAGAGAAATCTACCCAAGCTTGTTCATTTATGAGGGTCTGCTTCCCTTTTGTCAACCAAGATACATGGGATGGGTTTGGGTGGGGTATATTTTCCAATTTTAATTTATCTACCATTTCCTTAGATACAAGATTTTCAGTAGAGCCAGAATCAATTACTAACTTGCATACCTTTCCATGGCTCTTGCAGTTGGTTCTGAAAAGACTTTTTCTTTGGGGAGGTTCCACTGGTACTGGTGCTTGGATCAAAGTCCTCTTCATCATGAGGCTTACTCCATCTTCTCTTGTACAGTCTCTCACACTATCAACATCATCTTCTTGTACTAGGTTGGTTGTTCTTTCACCTTGGTTATTCTGCTTGTCTCTGTCCAGACACCTATTGGTGTAGTGCCTTGTCTAATTACAGTTATAACATCTGATTTGTCCATTATTTCTTCCTCCATTTCTACCCCTTCCATTTTCTCTTCTACCTCGGTATCCACATCTTGAACTTCTTTCTCCTTGGGTGTTCTCCTTATTAGCTTCTCCTTGTGGTCTATTGTTCTGTCCTCTTCCTCCAAAGTTTTGTCTACCTCTTTCATTCTTGGCTTTCCCTCTACCACTTTGTTCATTCCTCCTTTTGAAATTTTCTTCAACTTTTAATGCCAATTGATAGCATTCATTCATTGTCGTAGGGCTTGTCAAAGTAAGTTCATCTTAAACTAAGACCCTTAGGCCTTGCATATACAGTGCAAGCTTTACACATTCTGGTTCAGCAAGCTTGGATTTCATCGCCAATCTCTGAAATTCTTCGGTATAGCTAGAGATGTCCATCTCTTTCTGTCTTAGACTCATTCTCCTCTTATGAAGTTGGACTTCATAATCTTTAGAGACATAATTTTCCCTAAGTAGGGTCACCATCTTCTTCCAAGTGGGGATTGGATTCTTTCCATTCTTCACCCTATCATCTTGAGTGAAGTTCCACCATGTGAGTGCAGAGCCTTTGAGCTTTGACTTAGCAATCTTCACCCTCTGATTCTTAGGGATGTCTTCACAATCAAAGAACCTATTTAGGGCATCCACCCAATCCATTACAGCATCTGGGTCCATCTTCCCATTGTATGTAGGAAACTCAAGCTTGACATCCATGGTTCTCCTCTCCATAGATTTTAGAGTCTTCATAAGTAGCCTCTGGTTTGTAGGACATTCTTCTTCCTCCTGCTCAAGGGGTTCTTCATCACTCCTTTCTTTGACATTCTTAGAGTTTCCACTACCTCTCTTCTGATGCTCTTCCCTCATCCTGTCCATCTCTTGCCTCATCTGTTGCATCTCGGTGTCTCTCCGATCATCACACTGTGTCCTTTGCTCCTTCAGGTATCTTACTATCTCTGCATTGGTCATCCTTGATGACAATCCTCCATCATCTTCTCCTTCCATGGTGATGGTATATCTTTTCCCTAAGGATCTTAGACACTCTGATAACACGTTTAGAAGATCCTAAAACAAACTCAATTCACTATCCTCACTAAAGGATTCAATGTCTCCAACCGGCTTGTACTCCCTCAGGTTCTACTAGTGCTCAGTTGATACTCGATCGATGCTCGGTACCTATGTTAACCGAGTGGGCTCAGTAGCTTTACCGAGTAATTTCCTAACACTCGGTAATGCTTACTGCAAAATTCCTTATTAACTTATCTTTCAGATGGGAACCTACAGAATTGAGTAAGGGGATGGAAAGGTTCCATACACAAACAAAATGCCTTATATGGGAGTGAATTCCACAAACACACTAGGGCTAAATAACAAGTTCAAGAGTTTAGGCCTTGTCGGGCTTATAACCTTTCGAGCAAGGTTCCAGGGTTCTAATTCCAAATCCTTACAAGAAGTCTATGGAAACAAAACATGTTCAAACACCCTTCAATGACTTGTAACAAGCCTCCTGATCCTAAGATCCTAAATACGAAAAGCAACACTTAACAACTCTTGGTTTATTAGTCCTGATAAGGCCAACTAACTTGATAGATGAAGGCAAACTTCACCAGTTGGTTGTTCAAAGTTGACTGCTAAATGAAACTATGTTGGAAATCCCACAAGGACAACAATATATCTTTAGACTACTTTTATCCACCCCTGAAGTGCTTCTGTCACTTCAATTTTTCATTTCCTGAACCAAGCACATAGAGATGCTTGGGCTAGAATTTGCAAACAAATTTCTCCAGACACTCCCCCTTCTCCTATGCTCTAGAGGAACTAAAATACATTGCCCCTACTTGCATTTCCAAACTTCGCATGGGATTCCCACAAAGGAAACGCAAGTTAGGGCATTTCTGACCAAAACCCTAGTCCAGGAGGGTTTCCTGAAAACCCGGAAACCTATTCCTTCAACTTTCAACTCCGATCTTCAAACTGATTCAAACTAAGCACAATGGAGTCATACTTCATGATATGTGTCAGATCAAACAAAGTTCCTCCTCACACATTCATACAAATCCATACACAAAGTGTTTCAAATCCAGAATTAGAGAAAATAGGGATCTTTTATTGATTGAATGCAAAATTTACATAGAGTATCCATACTATTCAAAACCACATCTTTCACCCACCTGAAAGGGCTATATGAAGACTTTCCTCAATGGATCCAACCATTTTTCAAATGGTTGTGACCATTGGGAGGTTGTTTCACAGGTCGGTAGAAACTTTCCAAAGAAGTTGCTGACAACATTTCTTACATTATTGCAACTTTTACAAAATGTTGCATTGTTGCTCTTAATGAGCCTATAGGCCTAAGCCTTGTATTAAACAACTTAAAAAGACACCTAGGAAACCTAACATCCTAAATGTGCCTTTGGACCATAGTCAAAACCAATGGTTTATAACCACACCGAGGGTGACTAGGTCTTACAATTTGGCTTATTAAAAATTAACCTATCAATCTAAAAGTTGTGAAGAGTGGGGAGTGCTCCGTGTGTGCTCCTTCTTGGGTGCTCCTGCACCATTTTCTTTCATGACTAGACCTCCTCAATGGTTGAGGTTGGGGTTCTTGCTCTTCTTTAGAACTTTTAGAGCTTCTTGAGCTCTCCTCATTATCAGGTCCAACAAGAGCTTGTAGTTCATTTCTTATAGGAGTAGATGGTATCTGAACTACCTCTTTTTTCTATTTCTCTTCCTTCATTGGTTGCAAATAAATTGTGGAAGGTTTCATCTCATGAAATATTACACTTCTACTATAGAGCATCTTCTCTGGAACTGGATCCCAAAGCTTGTAACCTTTCACACCAACACCATAGCCAATGAAGATACACTTTACTACCTTGTTCTCCAATTTTGATCTTTTCTCACTTGGAACATGAGCATATGCCTCACAACCAAAGACTCTAAGATGTCTCAATGAGGGATTCTTTCCAGAGTATGCCTCCATGGGTGTCTTTTCAAAAAGTGTTGAAGTAGGAGATCTGTTAATTAAATAACATGCAGTGGCTACAACTTCGGCCCAGAACTTTTATTCAAGCCTAGCACCACTCAACATTCTCCTAGCCCTCTCCATCGGTGTTTTCTCCATCCTCTCTGCAACTCCATTTTTGGGGGGGGTGTATGGAGTTGCCTTATGTCTCTCAATCACATGATCCTTGTAGAACCTATCAAATTCTACTGAACAAAACTCATCACCATTGCCAGTCCTCAAACACTTAATTTTTCTATAAGTATGATTTTCAACCAAGGATTTAAATTCCTTAAACTGACTAAAAAGTTTAGATTTACTTCTAAGGAAATAAACAAATATCCTTCTACTACAATCATCTATGAATGAAACAAAATACATAGATCTAGATATCAAAGGAACATTAACTGAACCAAATACATCTAAATGAATATAATCCAAAATCCCAGAAGACTTATGAGAACTGGAATAAAAATAAACGTGGTGTTGTTTACCATAAACATAATGTTCACAGAAGTCAAACTCCATATTACAATCATCAAGGCCTTCAACCAGGCTCTTATTTTTTAGGGCTCTAAGACCCTTCTCACCAATGTGACCAAGTCTTTGGTGCCAAAGCATTTTCTTCTCAATTGGGAGCTTCATCTCCAAAGCATTTGCGCCCTTAGGTACCTAGAAAGAATGACCATCATATGTAGAAACAATAGTCTTCTTCTTTGCTTGATCTGATGGTGAGGATGAAGAGTCTGAAGCCCTTTTCTTGGAATTCATAGAAGAACTATTGCACTGAACAATGCATGCATCCAGCCTATACAAGGTTCCAATTTTAACACCCTTAGCAAGCACCATAGAGCCTATTGTCATCTTGCATCCACCACTTGAGAAAATAACCTGCACACCCAAATCACCAAGCTTGTTGACTGAAAGTAAGTTTCATGCCAAACCAAGGATGTGCAGTACACCATCAATCCCCTTCACTCTACCATCAGGGAATCTAATCTTGACTCATCCATGACCAACAACATTCAGGTGAGAGTTATCACCCAGATACACCTTCCCACCATCAAACTCTTTGTGCTTTGAAAACCAATCTCTGTGAAATGTCATGTGGAAAGAAGCACTTGAATCTATCAACCACATATCTTCTGATGCATGTGTTGCCAAGGTTGTGATAAAAGAATCTATATCATCTTGAGAGGATTTTTCAGAGTTAGAAGCAAAGAAACCCTTTTTACCTTTCTTTTTCTTCTCTTCCTTGCACTCTTTTCGGAGATGACCAGGTTTGTCACAGTTCCAATATTTTGCCTTGGATTTTTTACGAGGAGATTTAGATCTTCCCGGATACTTGGATTTTCCCTTCTTGTCCTTCTTCTTGTATTTCTCCATTGTTCTACCACAAGCAAATAGGGCCTCCTTAGCCATCTGAGAAGATTTTCTTTCCATTTCTTCAGATAACAGTGAACCAACCACATCCTCCAATTTGAAAGTGGTTGTTGTGCTTCCAATGGCCATAACAAGGTGATCCCATGAGTTTGGAAAAGATCATAACAAAAGCATACATTTATCTTGATCATCAATTTTTTCACCAATAGAATTCAACTAAGAAACTAGCATATTAAATGCATTCAAGTGATTGAAAAAAGACCCTCCTTTCCCCATCCTCAGAGAATACAAATTCTTTCTCAAGAATAACTTATTTACCAAGGATTTCCCTTGATAAATATCACCAAGCTTCTTCCAAAGTTCAGTTGCATCCTTCTTGTCGTGGACATTCAAGAGCACTAAATCAGCCAAACAAAGTTTTATCAAACCCTTGGCTTTCCAATCCATTTTGTCCCACTCATCCTACGGTGTAGCTTGGGGTTTTGTTGAAGAAACCGCAACCCAAAGATCTCTATCTACAAGCATGTCCTCCATTTTGAGTTTTCACAAGTCAAAATTACTGCCATTAAATTTATTCATCTCTACTTTGTTGGATGTGCTTGTCATATCTAACCTGCAACAAGGTTATGAAATATTCCTCTACAAAACTCCCATTGAAACTACATCAACACAAAAAACACTTCTACCCAACAATAATAACAAAGCTAGCCAGGCTCTAATACCAATTGAAAGGAAGCCAAGTGTGGAATAACACTTCCAAATGCTAAATCTAATAGGAGAGATGATGTAGAAATTTCTTGCAAACCCTTAAATTTTGCAAACTAAATAAACACATAAACAAAATCAGATTTAAGTGAATAAACACATAACTACAGATATATGTGGGAAAATCCTTTCGGGAAAAAACCCACCACTCCAAAGTCATACCGAATTGTATTATCAGCAACAAGCCAGTTAAAATACAATTTTAAGAGCAAATGCTCTCCAAGAGTAATCAGTTGTGATATCTAAATCCAAAATAATTTTGGCAACATAGCAATGCTTTCCAAATACTTCTCTATATCTATTCTCTTCAGCATCACATTGTATTTATAGAATTTTCATGCAGAATGAAACTGTTTCTAAAGCGTTTACATTCAATGTATTTACAACCTATTTCTAGAAACTTCCTTTATGCACAACTCTTACATAAAATACAAATCCAAGAGAATGTGCCAAAAGATAAACTTTCTAATGTTCACTCCAAGTCTATCTTTGAAGAAGATTTGGTCCAATTAAGCATCTTTCCAAAAAATGCACAAATAATTAACCAATAAGGACTCTTAAGATTAAGTCACATTGTCCCAACACAAATTTTACTAATAGTTATTCATTTCTCAAGATCAAAGTGTATACATTTATAAATTTTAAATTATCATTTTCTATTTATAAAGAAGATTGCGATTACTATCATCCATGACATCATCCATTATCATAATACAAATTAAAGAACCATTTATAAATGCAACAGTAAAAATTATGATTTAATTCAAATCTCATTATACACAACCTAAACAACAAAATTAACATTTTTTAATATTGTATCAGTCTTACAAGTATAACAAATATAAAAGATTAAAGAGCTAGATTACATGACCAAATAAAAACTAGATCACAACCATAACAATGAGAATAGAACAACTGACTGTAGCCCAAAAGAGCAGTATCACATATATAAAATTTGATTAGTGGGGATACTAACATAAATAAGGCATGTCATAATGAACAAAAAGGAAAGCATAAAAATCTTATACATAGAGCAACTTGTGTGGCATGCTTTGTAGAACTAACAAATGCTCATAGTGATACTAATAGGGAACACTAAACAGAGAGAAATTTGACTATGATTCATTGAGAGAAACATATATCAAAAGACTTCAAAGCATGAATTCATCACCAATAGTCCATTTCGTATGTTGGCCAGAAATAGTGGCAATTCGATTGACCTAGACTTGGACATTATTAGGTGCTTATTGGAAATTACTTCTGTTGTTTTTTCCTTCATTGTACAACGTACTGGTAGTGGTGTTGAGTTGGGTAGATTCCTTCATCTTGCAGTCCATATCATATCATGTTCTCCTCCAATGCCAGTTGTTGTAACTCTTGTCTTGTGTTTCCAAGTCCTTATTGACATTCAGTTGTTTCTTAAGTACTATAAACAGATTTTCCATCTGGTGTGACATGTTAGCCTAAAGCATTTGAGTTTCAATGTATAAATGAAAAAAATATTTTGTTTAAGTATTAGTGATCAGATTGTGACAAGGAAATAAGTCTAGGTGAGATTTTGCATTTAACAGAAATCAACTTCCAAGTTTCAAATTAATTGTTTTGGAGTTGTGTGATTAGGGTATCTATGGTAAACAAGAAGACAAGGTCATTGAAGCTCATGCATTTGGATGTCTTTAGTTCTAAAGAGGTAATTTCTATTGGTGGGATGAATTATTTTGTTACTTTTCTTGATGATTGTACTTGAAAGGTTTGAGTTTATATGTTAAATAAATAGGCCGAAGTATTTGATAAATTTTAAAATTTTGAAATAATTGTTAAAAAACAAACTAACAACAAAATCAAATGTCTGAAAACTGATAATGGTGAAGAGTTTTGTTTGTCAGAGTTTGATAAATTTTGTGTAGCTAATAGTATACAACAGATAAAGATTGTTTCTTTCACCCCTAAAAAAAATGGTGCAACTGAGTGGTTAATTCAAACAATCTTATAGAATGCTTGCAACATGATCTCTAATGCAAGATTGGGTAAATGTAATTTTGGGTAGATTTGATTAGTAGAGCCTCCATCTCTTGATTAGATTTTGACATTTCTGAGGAGAAGTGGCTGGGACACAAAATTTCTTATAGACATTTGCGAGTGCTTAAATGGAAGGCTTTCTTTCATATCTCATAGGGGGATTGAATAAAACTCAACATCAAGTCTAAGAGATGTATTTTTAAGCTGATAGGCTTACTCCTAGGGAGATGCCCACCGAATTGTTCAAATAATCCGATAGTCTTACGCTGTATAAAATAAGGAAAACAATGCCAGGAAAGTCTTACACCAACAGTAGAAACAGTGTCTAGGAGTGGTGCCTCTGACAAAACAAAGTGAGGTGGATTGTGAAGATCGTAGCAGAGGCATGCAAATATTTAGCCATCTCATCAGATGTAAGAAAGACAGAGACTTAACAAGGCTTGGAGATTTTTTATTTATGCTTTCCTCAACGCACGCCTTACACCAAATGGTAAGGAATGCAACGCCTATGGAAAGCAATATAAAACCCTAGAAAACCATCTAAGAGAAAATAGAACTTACGTGCAACATAGAGACATGTGTCGATTAAATATGTACCAAATTTCCTAAGCAGCATATATGTAATGGCCAGAAGAACGAACATAGAAATAGCCCTATGTAGATTTTTTAGGCTTTGTAAAGAATAATTAGGGTTTGGACAATATCCTCCATGGGCTGCCAGTACCTTATTTAGGGTTTGTGAAGAAAATTTAGGGCTTTAAGAATATTAATTTTGTTGTTTGTTTTCATCCTTCAAATGACCATTTCAAATAAATTTTAGCGAATGCAAACGAGAGCAATGGTCTTTTTTGTCGGGTGTCTTGTAAGTGGTAATAATATTTACACGTAGTATTAAATAGTATATGCAATTATAGTTTTATTAATTAAATATTTTATATTCATGTTATTTAGATTTATTTAATGTTTTCTATTGCTTTTTTATCACTATTGTAGTGGGGTGCATGTAATAATTTAAGTCTTTTAGAAAGTTATGAGGCAATATATATTGATATTTTATATTTATTTTATATATTTAATAGAATAAAATTTGATTTAGTTTATGTAGAAGATTTTTATTATTTTATTTTATAGTTTTAGTTTTTTAATAATATATGTTAACTCTTTAATAGTTAATTCTTTTAGTGCAATTATTTACATATATTTAAGATTAAATAGAGAAATAAATAGTTAGCTTTAATATAGAGGGAGATAGATTTTGAAATTAGAACTAAAAAAATTATTTTTAAAAATTGTGAGATGTTTTGTTGAAAATGTTATGAACTAATTTATTAATGTGTTGGAATTAAGATTTTGGATAGGCAAACACTTCACAATCTATATAATTGTGATATTGCTATCAGGATTTAACTGTGTAGTTTTTTTGAGTCAAACTCATTGACCCATGATTCATGAGTAGTGGTTCACCGAACCCATCTCTCATGAGAATGAAATGGAACACTTAGCACTCATTCTCATGAGAGATGGGTTCGGTGAACCACTACTCATGAATCATGGGTCAATGAGTTTGACTCAAAAAAACTACACAGTTAAATCCTTATAGCAATATCACAATTTGACTTGCTATGGAAAATATCTCCTACTTATCAATCTATATAATGTTTTGCCTTTGCTTTGGTTTAACTTTTTGTCTTAAAAGTAAATTGGTGGACAAAGTTGAACCTAGACTTAGAAAATAGAGATAGGGAGATATAGGGAGGGATAAGCAGAGATGGGTAGAGAGAGAGAGAGAAGGGGAGGGAGGATAGAGAGTGGAGGGGGTGGGAGATGAAGAAATAGAAAGAGAAAGATATATGAGATGATATATAGAAAAATTTGTAGATAGATAGATAGATAGAGTAGATCAAATACAAATAGAGGAAATGGAACATAGATAGAGAGAGGGGAAAGGTAAACAAGGGGGCAAGATAAGATCAAAATAGGAGGGAGAATGAAGGAGTGTCTATGTGTGTGATTGAGAAAGATATAAAGGTAGGGATAGGGATGTAGAAAGGGAGAGTGTGTGAGTTATTTTTTTCAATGGTGTGATTGATTTCATTGCCAAAGTTGAAAGCATATATGCCCACCAATTGCAAAAAGTTACAGTTTGGGTTATGGAGATCGAGATGGAGATATGGGAAGGAAGAGATAAAAAGCTATGCATATATAGAGGAAGATGGAGAGGAAGAGATAGAAAAAGAGAAAAGAGATGGAGAGGTGAAAAGATTGATAGGGATAAAAATAGGGAGTGTGTGTGTGTGTGTGTGTGTGTGTGTGTGTGTGTGTGTGAGAGAGAGAGAGAGGGGAGAGGGGAGAGATGAAGAGATCAAAAGCTAAAAATATATCAGGTGATATCTAGAGAAATGTCTGTGTAAATAGAGAGGTGAAAGGTATAGGGGAGTAAGATAAGATAGAGATAGGCAGGGAGAATGAAAGAGTTTCAATGTGTGTGAATGACAAAGATATAAATGTGAGGATAGTTTGGAGAGTGTGTGAGTTCCCCTTTTCAATGGTGTGATTTATTTCATTGCCAAAGTTGAAAGCATAGACGCCCAACAATTGAAATAAATTATACTTTGGATTTAGTTTATAACGTCTAATTTAACTTAGCATAGTTGTCCAAACAAAATGTAATTATTTGCACGTATGTAATAGTAAATATGAATTATTCTACAAAATGTTTTACTATTTAACAAAAATATTATGACCAAACTTTCCATATCACCAATAGAATAACATCATTTAACATATATAATACTATCGACGTAACCATTGCACCCCTCCAAGGTGCAAGTGTTAGTATAATTAAGTTGATAGGCTTACTCCTAGCGAGAGTCCCACTGATTGTTCGGATAATCCGATAGTCTTATGCCATAAAATGAAAAAACCAGTGTCGAGAAAGTCCAGATTGCATGTCAAGATAGGAATGAGATTGTAGATGGTGGATAAAGGGGATGAGAATGCTAGTTTGCAGTCTTACACTCGAAATAGTGGGCCAACATGATTTTTTGGAGCTGCTGGAAGAGACATGGTGTTAATGCATTGAGTTGTCCAAAATTTGAGTACAATGAGCATGAACATGCAAAGCACAAAGATAGTGTGAGGTTTTTGTAATATTCATGCATAACTGCTCATTAACAATCACCCTGAGAACGTTGTCTGTAATATCTAAATTATTTTCAAGGGCCAAATATAGTGCGAGTTTCCTATAATATCCATTCTAGTATATTTGTGCAACTGAAAATATAGTTGTCACCTTAATACTTTCCCTAAGCACGTCCTTTGTGCCTATAAATCTACCTTCACCTCCAACCATTTCATCAAACTCTTTCAACTAATTTTTTTTCATTTTGTTTAAGTTCAGTTCTTTGCTTGTGTGTAGTAATGGCGAAAAGAAATGCAAGCGAACAAAAAGCTGGTGAGATAGTAGGTCTATGTGGAGAGAAAATGTGAAGAAAGTAAATGAGCAACAACATGCGTCTTCTGCGAATACTATGGAGGAGCCCAAACATTCAAATGAAACTGAAGTGAAGGCATACAGAGAGGATTTTATGATAAATGAAGCTGAGCAGAAGGATTGTGTCTGCCTAGGAAGAAGAATGAAGAGGAAAGAAGGAACGCCACAATTCAAATAGCTTCATAGATTTATATAAAACAATTTATACAGTAGTTTATAGTGAAAAGTTTGGCAAAAAAATTATGTTGGTCATGAAGGCACCAACAAAATCAAAATCACCATTAATTAAAATAATTAAGAAATATTTATCTCAAACATTTATAATAATTCTTATTTATGTAATTTATTAATTATTAATGAACTAATTAATTAAGTAAATAACTATTAAGTAATTAATTATTGAGTTATTAAGTAATTAAATAACTATTAAATACGTAATTAATAAATTAACTAATCATATATTTGATTAATTATTTAATGATTAAGTAATTAATTAACTAATTAAGGAAATAATTAATTACTTCACCAAGTAATGAATAAAGTAATAGATAAAGTAACGAATTAAGTAATTAAATATGTAATTAATTAGTCACTTAAATAAGAATTTAAGTTAATTGTTAATAATTTTAATTTTAATTAAGAAATTAAGTAATCAAGTGATTAATTCATTATTAATTATATAATTACATAATTAAGTAATTAATATCATAGAGTGTAAATAAAGTAGAAATGAAAAAACATGAGAAAAATTATGCCAATCAAATTTAAATTGGCATGACAAAATAGACATCACAACTTGAACTTGTATTTTAAACTCTAAGATCCTATTATTATATGGTGAAGTAGACAATTGTAAATCCCATCATTGAGTGCCAATAAAAATTTTTAAAACTCTACTAACCCCCTTACCCTAATTTTCATTCAACCTATGAAGAGTAAGATTCAAAGCGAAGGAAAATTCTTTTGTAATTTCTCCTTTAATTTCTTCTACAACATTAATATCTTCAAACGGAGTATGTGACAAAGGCAACAGTGTGAAATCGGTTCCTAGGTCATAAAAGGTGAACCTACAATTTCTCGTGGGAAGAATCGACTGAGATCTAAAAAATGGTACACGCGCTAAGTGAGTCAGTAACAGGGTTCCTTTCTATCTTGCAGTCGTAATGGAGTATCTTGCAGTCAAGATCCTCTTTACATTTGGAAATCATGATGCACAACTCAATGTGAAAATAGGTTCCTATTGTGCTTGGTAAATATTTTCACCCCTTTCCAAAACCCAATGTGAGATTCATGGGTAAAATCACAATCAGGTGTCACCTTTTAGGCTAACTTATCAGCACAACTAAATTTTAGTATTTCTAACTAAACATTAGTTTTGGTCAAACATATGATCTAGCTAGATTCATTCTAAGTAAGTTAGATAAGTGCTTTAACTTTTCCAATTGGAAATATCTATTAAATGCATGTTTTATACCAATTTGGGTCCAATTACCATAAAAATAAAATTATTTTAGAAAAGTGGTATTTCAATAACTCCTAATATTTTTAATGATATTTTTGTAAAAATAAAAAAATACCCTTTTGTAGAGATCAGAGTCAAGAATATCCTCATATAGATTTTATAGTGTTTTAATTAGACATAGTTTATTGTAATTAAAAAATATTGCAAGTAGGTATTTTAACAGTCAAGGAGATGTTGATTCGAAGAAAGAAAAAAATAGTAAATAATATTAAATAAATTTGAAAAACATATGGTGCACTAGAGGAGAGAGTCCTCTTCAAGAATATATATATATGTGTGTGTGTGTGTGTGTGTGTGTGTGTGTGTGTGTGTGTGTGTGTGTGTGTGTGTGTGTGTGTATGTGTATGTATATATATCTATATGTATATGTATATGTATATTTATATGTATATGTATATGTATATGTATATGTATATGTATATGTATATATATATATATATATGTATATATATATATGTATATGTATATGTATATATGTATATGTATATATATATGTATATGTATATGTATATATATATATGTATATGTATATATATGTGTGTGTGTGTGTGTGTGTGTGTGTGTGTGTGTGTGTGTGTATATATTCTTTTGATTGGGATAGATTTGCTATGAAAAATATGTTGCGAGATGAAAACTATAGATTTCAGTGAGTTGGAATTTGAATTGTTATAAAAGAGAAAATATAGATCATAAACCAATTTTTTATTTTTTCATGCACTAGTTATATATGTCATATATGACATATTTTGAAATTAGGGGAAAAAATATTTATTTACATATAATTTTTTGGTGGGAACTAAACCCCTAATTTTCAGCATTTTTCAACAACTGAAAAATCATCTTTAAAAATTAAAAAAACATATCAATTGTTATTCAAAAAAATTATTAAAAATATTAATCATAAACTTCATCCATTTTATCACATTTAATTAGTTTACATCATCTTCAAATTCCAAACATAAATGTCATTTTTATACTATTGAAGTTGAACAGCTTTGATTTTGTTCTAGCCTCTTCCTTTGTAAAAGGATGACAACTTATTGTGCTTTTACCCTCATATGAGATTTCATATCCATTACATAATAGATGTAATGATGATAAGCCCAAGCCAGACTACAAACACTCTCCTCAAAACTAATTGAAAACACTAGGAAAATACTACATAGCCACCAGAGCATACACATACTACGTGGCCACCAGAGCTTTCTCCTGGAAGAACTCCCACCGGGTTTTCAAGACTATCAGATAGTCTTACGCCAAGAAAGGTGGAAGTGGTGCTGGGAAAAGGTGCGATAAAGGCGTCGGCCACTCCACATTCGTATGTCCATCTCTGTGCCATGTCTGATCATAATACATCGAGAATCATAGCATCGAACAAAAAACCTCGTCATCACCACATAGGTAAAGAATGGGTTGTGCGTGGAGTTCGTATTGGGTAAAATAAAACCAGTTTATCCCCATACAAATAAAATCAGTCACAACAATGATAATACACTCGGTAGAATAAAAAATGAATCCTACCATTTGAAAAGATGGAAAAGTTGAATGCCAAAGAAATATAATGAAGATTTTGCCTAGGAAATGTGTTTGAAACTTTGACAAGAGAGCCGACTATGCAAAGTTACCACGAATAGAGAGAATTTGAGATGGGAATCATTTAGGTTGGTTAGGATTTTTCCAGCATGTCTAACTTTTATCCTTTTACAAATCTCACAAGGAGAAAATTAAAACCAAAGATAGAAAGAATTTATCTTTATGACTTGGTATTAAGATTTATTATTTTTCTCCATTCTTAGTACAATTTAGTGAGAGGAATACATAATTTGAGAGAGAGATTATATAATTATGGCATGTCAAAATTGAAAGCTGGCTACATGAGGCCTTTCCCCATTGATAAAATGCATATTTTGGTGGAGTATCATTAATACTATTCGGGGAACTAGCGCAACTACCACATGTTATGGAAAAACTGATTTATATGTCACACTCTAATGCCAAGTTGTTGTGGGACCGATTCATAATAGTTGTTACTTTACAAATAATGCTCCAACAAGAAGGTGAGTAAAACGCACAAGTAGAATTCTGCCAGCAGTTACAGAATATACGAGATGAAAACCCAATAGAAGATTATTGGAAGATTCTAATGACCAAAAAAAAAAGATACACCTTTCAATGGCTAAAAACAAAGCATTTGATAGTTCTACAGACTTGTTTGCTACTAATGATTCAATAAAGCTACACGATAGAAAGATGTTGAAGTTATTAAATTGCATGGTCACAATAAGTACAACATCATCATTATATATATATATATATATATATATATATATATATATATATATATATATATATATATATATATATATATATATATATATATATATATATATATATATATATATATTGACATAATCCTTGCACCCTTCAAAGGTGCAAGTGCTAGTTGTTAAATATGGAGAAGAGTAATATGGCTACAAGTTGTAGGATCAAATTGCCAAAATGAAGCAATTATGCAATTTTCAATGAAAAAGTAATGCCAAGTTTGCCCGACTAGGGGAAGCCTACAAGAGAATGTCAGTGGATGATATTTTTGATGGCGGCCCACAAACTCTACCCCAGTTAAATTTTAATCCTCTGTCAAATAGTATGAAACAGTGTGTGCACCCACCAATACCAACTCCAAGTAGGCACGAAATCATCAACAATAGTCCATTCCGTATGTAGGCCATCATTAGTGGCAATTTGATTGACCTTGACTTGGACATTATTAGGTACTGATTGGAAGTTAGTTATGATGTTTTTTCCTTTATTGTGCAATGTACTAGTGGCGTTGTTGAGTTCGGTAGATTCTTCTCGATTTGAGCAATCTTGGAGTCAATTTCATACCATGCTTTGATTCTTGACTTGTTTCTCCAAGTCCTTGTCGACTTTCAATTGTTCGTTAAGTGCTATACACAGATTTGCCATTTGGTGTGACATGTGAGAAATAAGCATTTGAGTTTCAATGTATAAATGAAATATAGCATTTGAGTTATTTGAGTTTCAATGTATAAACAAAATATAACATTTCAAAAAAATTCTTATGTTAAGTATCATTGATCACATTGTGAGGAGGGAATGAGTCCAAAAGAGAAAAGTTCCAAGACAATGAGGGAGGGAAGAGGGCACTTAGTGAAGAGATGAGGAATAGCCAAGTTTGAAGTGGATACTAATGAGTTCCTTGATGTGTCAGATTTGGATTTTCCATACAATAGGTTGGGATTGGTAGTATTCATTACTTTGGAGGGAAAGAGGGAAAAATTAGATGTTAACAAAGAATTAAGCTACATTCCATCTGGTAGAGAACTCGAGCAAGAAAAAGTGGACAGTAAGGTGTTCATTTAAAATTGAGAGAGTAAGATAGGAATTTAGATGGTCATTTAGTATTGAGAGAAAGCGAGGGGGGTTGAAGGGAGCAAGTAGGAAAAACTAGATGTTGCAAGCATTAAGCCACCTTCCATCTTTTAGAGAGAGAAGGGGGGTACGTGAGGATAGGACAAAGTCACAAAAAGTGGACAAGCAAATAGAAAAGGTTAGATAGGATTTTCTTTTGAATGTCTAGATTTGTTTGTTCTGATTACTAGAAAAAAATAGGTTTTGAAGGGACCCAAAACCCTTTATAGCTTGAGGATCAAAAGATAGGAAGAAGAAAACACAACACCAAAAAAGAGGCATACAACATCGAACTGCCCATATAAGTGACTACGAAGATAGCATTAAAAGGGACAGAAACCCAGACCAAAAGATAGCAGGGAACACAAAAAACCAGCAAGATAACTAGACTAAGCATCCACATACAGAGCCCCAACTTTCTCATCCAACGTCTTCTCCATCTTGGCCTGAATGTTGTCCATCTGCCCAATAACACTTTTCAGCTCGTCCAAGTTCTTCTTCATCATAGGGGATTTTTTCTTATTGCTCCCACGGGTCCGAGAACTAGGGCCACCACTATCCACTAGAGAAGCATTTCTAATCTCAGTATCATCCTCCGAAGCATTATCCAGCAGGTTGACCAGAGCCTTGAGGTTGGTGCTGGAAGCCTTCATACTGTCCATACTGTGCTGGAGGATATTGATAAGAGTATTATCAACTTTATCCATTCTTTCCTTTATATCAGCAATAGAGGAGTTAGCAGATCTCTCTTTGAGGAGAGTCTCAACTTTCTCATGGAGAATAGCATTGTTAGCTTCAAGCTTCCTGCTTTTTAAATGGAGCCTTTTAATTTCATGAAAGCACCATTTGTTGAATCTAAAGGAGTAAAGGGCCTCAGCTTTGGCAGTCTGCAACACACCAGTATTGACTTCTTCCCTGTCATTAAAATCTTCAAAGATAAGCTTGATGGAGGACTCTCTAGCTTTCCGTTCACTGGAATCACTGCTACCCTCCTGGATGTTGATTTGTTTGTTTATTTAAGTGAATGAGATTGAATTGAAGCTTAAGCTATTGCCGAGATTTCTATTTGAAGTCAATTTTGATCCTACATATTCTAGAACACTTGGATGATGTTTTCTAAAAGAGGTGTTGCCACTCAAACTTGCTGATGATGCTAAGAGGTTTGTCATCTTGCTGAATCAATTAGTTCTACTCAATAGAAGAAGTAGTAACACTTAAACCATGTCTAAGTGACTAGTCAAACTAGGTTAGTAACCTTTGCAAGCATTAAGCCACCTTCCATCTTTTAGAGAGAGGGGGGGGCGGGGGAGGGTACGCGGGGATAGGAAAAAGTCACAAAAAGTGGACAAGCAAATAGAAAAGGTTAGATAGGATTTGCTTTTGAATGTCTAGATTTGTTTGTTTATTTAAGTGAATGAGATTGAATTGAAGCTTAAGCTATTGCCGAGATTTCTATTTGAAGTCAATTTTGATCCTACATATTCTAGAACACTTGGATGATGTTTCTAAAAGAGGTGTTTGCCACTCAAACTTGGTGATGATGCTAAGAGGTTTGTCATCTTGTTGAATCAACTAGTTCTACTCAATAGAAGAAGTCGTAACACTTAAACCATGTCTAAGTGACTAGTCAAACTAGGTTAGGCATTATAAGACAAACTTATAAGCCTTCCAAATGATGTTAAAGAGCTTTGATCCATGGGTCTTAAAATGAATTAAAACAATCCAATCAAATTTCATTTTGTTGCATGTCAAGAAAGATTGATAGAGGCAGACTAGATTTGAATTATTAATCTTAAATCTCCCATAATCACAAACATTGTTTCATCAAACAAATATTTTTAAATATTTAATTAATATATTCCAAATTTGTATTAAATAAAAATATCATATTTGTTGATTTTTTGTCACAATTATATAAAAAGGATTTTTGTAATATTCCATATAACCATAACCTGTGGAACTACTGAACCCTCTCCCTAATTTAGAGTTATTATATCTTTTCAAACCATCGGTTCTACGAAGAAAGTAGGTTCATACTTTCCAAGACCTCTAATGCTCATTAAATGTAGGACTGAAAGCCTTACCTATCACTTTTATATCAGATATGGGCCAGTAATAAGCTGTTCTAATCGAATAAAATTTGGAAACAACTGTCTCACACCTGTAAATGAAAAGTACAGATACCTTCTTTCATTTTATTTTATGATTCCTCATATGGCCAACCATTCCTCTAAAACCAATGGCAAATATCCACCTCAGCAACAGAACTGTTGAATTGTTTTAAGCCAAAAAGAAAAAATCATTTAATTGCCCGACAGAGGAGCATGAAAATGCCGTCTTGGTTAAATTATGGGACCCAGTTTTATGAACCTTGGATTATTTGAACATTTTTACATACAACTACAAAAAATTCAGTCATCATAATTGTTCATCGCTATAAGTCAACACCAAACTCATTCATTGTACTAGTACGGTTCAGAGACTTCTATACCAGTTACAAAGATGGTTACTTACCCTGGTAATAACTCTAGATTAATATTCTCCAGTGGTTATAAAAATTAGTATAAGGAAGGAAAAATTGTTCATAATTATTCTTTTTATTTTAGTGGAGGATTTTTTATTTATAATGTTTAAGCACTTGTTTTAGGCTGAATCTTTTAGCTAAGAGGTAAGGATTTAAGGATATTTATTACAGTAAATTTGTCTGACCTTGAATCATTTCTTATGACAAGGAAGTTTTGCAATCAGAAAGACTTGATGGCTGATGGGTTCTTTAAAAATCTTTTGACTTCACCAGTAGACCAATATATTAAATTAATAATATAGATTATAGAAATTATGATTTAATTCAAATCTCACTGTACACAACCTAAACAGAAACATTAACATTTTATAACAATGAGAACGGAACAACCGACTGTAATCCAAAAGAGCAATATGACATATACAAAATTTGATTAGTTGTGGTGGGGATACTTACACAAAGAAGGCATGTCATAATGAACAAAATAGAAAGCAGAAATTCTTATACATAGAGCAACTTGTGTGGCATGCTTTGTAGAACTAACAAATGCTCATAGTGATACTAATAGGAAACACTGAACAAAGAGAAATTTGACCATGAGTCATTGAGAGAAACATATATCAAAAGAGTTTAAAGCATGAACTCGTCAACAATAGTTCATTTCGTATGTTGGCCAGAATTAGGGGCAATTCGATTGACCTGGACTTGGACATTATTAGGTGCTTATTGCAAGTTACTTCTGTTGTTTTTTCCCTCATTGTACAACGTACTAGTAGTGGTGTTGAGTTGGGTAGTTTCCTTCATCTTGGAGTCCACTTCATATCATGCTCTCCTCCAATGCCAGTTGTCGTAACTCTTGTCTTGTTTTTCGAAGTCCTTATCTTCCTTCAGTTGTTTCTTAAGTACTATAGACAGATTTGCCATCTGGTGTGACATGTTAACATAAAGCATTTGAGTTTCAATGTATAAACGCAAAAAAGATTTTGTTTACGTATTAGTGATCAGATTGTGACAAGGAAATAAGCCTTACAGGTGTGATCATGGTATCTATGGTAAACAAGAAGACATGATCATTGAAGCTCATGCATTTGGATGTCTTTAGTTCTACAGAGGTAATTTCTATTGGTGGGTTGAATTATTTTGTTACTTTTCTTTTGATTGTTGTACTTGAAAGGTTTGAGTTTATGTGTTAAATAAAAAGGCTGATGTGTTTGACAAATTTTAAAATTTCGAAACAATTGTTAAAAACCAAACTAGCAACAAAATCAAGTGTTTGAAAACTGATAATGGTGAAGAGTTTTGTTTGTCAGAATTTGATAACTTTTGTGCAGATAACAGTATACAACAGTTAAAGATTGTTTCTTTCACCCCAAAAAAAAAATGGTACAGCTGAGAGGTTAATTCAAACAATCTTATAGAATGCTTGCAACATGATCTCTAAAGCAAGATTGGGTAAATGTAATTTTGGGCAGAGGCTATCAATACAATTGTTCATTTGATTAGCAGAGCATCCATCTTCTTGATTAGATTTTGACATTTCTGAGGAGAAGTGGCTGGGACACGAAATTTCCTATAGCCATTTGCGAGTGTTTGGATGGAAGGCTTTCGTTCATATCCCATAGGGGGAATGAATAAAACTCGACATCAAGTCCAAGAGATGTATTTTTGTTGAAGAAGAGTAATACGGCTACAAGTTGTAGGATCAAATTGCCAAAATGAAGCAATTATGTAATTTTCAATGAAAAAGTAATGCCAAGTTTGCCCGACTAGAGGAAGCCTGCAAAAGAATGTGTCAGTGGATGATATTTTTTATGGCGGCCCACAAACTCTACCCCAGTTAAATTTTAATCCTCTGTCAAATAGTACGAAACAGAGTGTGCACCCACCAATACCAACTTCCAAGTAGGCACGAAATCATCAACAGTAGTCCTTTCCGTATGTACGCCAGCATTAGTGGCAATTTGATTGACCTCGACTTGGACATTATTAGGTACTGATTGGAAGTTAGTTATGTTGTTTTTTACTTTATTGTGCAACGTACTGGTGGTGTTGTTGAGTTCGGTAAATTATTCTCGATTTGAGCAATCTTGGAGTCGGTTTCATACCATGCTTTGATTCTTGACTTGTTTCTCCAAGTCCTTATCGACCTTCAGTTGTTCCTTAAGTGCTATACACAGATTTGCCATCTGGTGTGACATTTGAGAAATAAGCATTTGAGTTATTTGAATTTCAATGTATAAACAAAATATAACATTTCAAAAAAGTTTTAAGTTATCGGTGATCACATTGTGATGAGGGAATGAGTCCAGAAGAGCAGAGTTCCAACACAATGAGGGAGGGAAGAGGGCAGTTAGTGAAGACATGAGGAATAGCCAAGTTTGAAATGGATACTAATGAGTGCCTTGATGTGTAGGATTTGGATTTGCCACACAATAGGTTGGGATTGGTACTATTCATTACTTTGGAGGGAAAGAGGGAAAAATTAGATGTTAGCAAGAATTAAGCTACATTCCATCTTGTAGAGAACTGGAGCGAGAAAAAGTGGACAACAAGGTGTTCATTTAAAATTGAGAGAACTTGCAGAGAACTGGAGTAAGAAAAAGTGGACAGTAAGATAGGAATTTAGATGTTCATTTAGTATTGAGAGAAAGTGAAGGGGTTGAAGAGAAAGAGTAGGAAAAATTAGATGTTTAAGCCACCTTCCATCTTTTAGAAAACTGGAGAGAGGGGTGAGGGGGATAGGAAAAGTGACAAAAAGTGGACAAGCAGATAGAAAAGGTTAGATAGGATTTGCTTTTGAATGTCTAGATTGAATTGAAGCTTGAGCTATTGTCCAGATTTCTATTTGAAGTCAATTTTGAACCTACATATTCCAGAACACTTGGATGATGATTTCTAAAAGAGGTGTTTGCCACTCAAACTTGCTGATGATGCTAAGAGGTTTGTCATCTTGTTGAATCAACCAGTTTTACTCAATGGAAAAAGTAATAACACTTAAACCATGTCTAAGAGACTAGTCAAACTAGTTTAGGTATTGTGAGACAAACTTATAAACCTTCTAAATGTTGTTAAGGAGGCTTCATCCATGGATCTTAAAAGAAATTAAATTGATCCAATCAAATTTCTTTTTTTGCACGTCAAAAATGATTGATAGAGGCAGACTAGATTTGAATTATTAATCTTAGATCTTCCATAATCACAAACATTGTTTCATCAAATAAATATTTTTAAATATTTAATTAATGTTTTTGAGATTTGTATTAAATGGAAATATCATATTTGTTGATCTTTTGTCACAATTATATAAAAAGAATTCATAACCTGTGGAACTACTGAACCCTCTCCCTAATTTAGTGTTATTATATCTCGTCAAACCATCGGTTCCATGAATAAAGTAGGTTCATACTTTCCAAGACCTCCAATGGTCATTAAATGTACGACAGAAAGCCTTACCTATCACTTTTGTATCCGATATGGGCCAGTAATAAGCTGTTCTAATCGAATAAAATTTGGAAACAACTGTCTCACACCTGTAAATGATAAGTACAAATACCTTCCTTCATTTTATATTCCTCAGATGGCCAACCATTCCTCTAAAACCAATGGCAAATATCCACATCAGCAACAGAACTGTTGAATTGTATTAAGCCAAAAAGAAAAAATCATTTGATTGCCCGACAGAGGAGCATGAAAATGCCGTCTTGGTTAAATTATGGGACCCAGTTTTATGAACCTTGGATTATTTGAATATTTTTACATACAGCTACAGAAAATTCAGTTCTCATAATTGTGCATAGCTATAAGTCAACACCAAACTCATTCATTGTACTAGTACGGTTCAGAGACTTCTATACCAGTTACAAAAGTAGTTACTTACCCTGGCAATAACTCTAGATTAATATTCTCCAGTGGTTATAAAAATTAGTATAAGGAAGGAAAAATTGTTCATTATTATTGTTTTTAGTGTAGGATTTTTTATTTATAATTCTGTTTTAGTTTTTTGATAAGTACTTGTTTTAGGCTGAATTTTTCAATTAAGAGAACTAAGGATTTAAGGATATCTATTTTGTTAAATTTGTTTGAGTCTGAATTATCTTCTATGATAAGGAAACCTTGCAATCAGAAAGACTTGATCAATGATAGGTTCTTTAAAAACCTTTCGACTTCACCAACATACCAATATATTAAATTAATATAGACTATAGAAATTATGATTTAATTCAAATCTCACTATACACAACCTAAACAAAAATATTAACATTTTATAACAATGAGAACAGAACAAGCGACTGTAGCCCAAAAGAACAGTATCACATATACAGAATTTGATTAGTTGTGGTGGGGATACTTACACAAAGAAGGCATGTCATGATGAACAAAATAGAAAGCAGAAAAATCTTATACATGGAGCAACTTGTGTGGCATGCTTTGTAGAACTAACAAATGTTCATAGTGATACTAATAGGAAACACTGAACAAAGAGAAATTTGACCATGAATCATTGAGAGAAACATATATCAAAAGACTTTAAAGCATGAACTCGTTAACAGTAGTCCATTTCGTATGTTGGCCAGAATTAATGGCAATTCGATTGATCTGGACTTGGACACTATTAGGTGCTTATTGGAAATTACGTACTAGTAGCGGTGTTTAGTTGGGTAGTTTCCTTGATCTTTGAGTCCATTTCATATCATGCTCTCCTCCAATGCCAGTTGTTGTAAATCTTGTCTTGTTTTTCCAAGTCCTAATCGACCTTCAGTTGTTTCTTAATTGCTATAGACAGATTTGCCATCTGGTGTGACATGTTAGCAGAAAGCATTTGAGTTTCAATGTATAAACGAAAAAAAAATTTGTTTAAGTATTATTGATCAGATTGTGACAAGGAATTAAGTCTAGGTGAGATTTTGCATTTAACAGAAATCAACTTCCAAGTTTCAAATTAATTGTTTTGGAGTTGTGTGATCATGGTATCAATGGTAAACAAGAAGAAGGCCATTGACGCTCGTGCATCTGGATATCTTTAGTTCTACAGAGGCAACCTCTATGGGTGGGTCGAATTATTTTGTTACTTTTCTTCATGATTGTACTTGAAAGTTTTGAGTCTATATCTTAAATTCAAAACAATTGAAAAACCAACTGGCAACTAAATAAAATGTTTGAAATCTGATAATGGTGAAAGAGTTTTGTTGGTAGGAGTTTGATAACTTTTGCACAAATAATAGTATACAACAGCCCAAAAAATGGTCCAGCTGAGAGGTTAATTCAAACAATCTTATAGAGTGCTCGCAACATGATCTCTAATGCAAGATTGGGTAAATGTAATTTTGGGCAGAGGCTATCAATACAATTGTTTATTTGATTAGCAGAGCCTCCATCTTCTTGATTAGATTTTGACAATTCTTGGGAGAAGTGGCTGGGAAAGGAAGTTTCTTATAGCCATTTGTGAGTGTTTGGAAGGAAGGCTTTTGTTCATATCCCATGGGGGGAATGAACAAAACTCAACATTTAAGCCTAAGAGATGTATTTTTGTTGAATATGGAGAAGAGTAATACGGCTACAAGTTGTAGGATCAAATTGCCAAAATGATAATTAGAAGCAATTATGTAATTTTCAGTGAAAAAGTAATGCTAAGTTTGTTTGAATAGAGAAAGTCTGTAAGAGATTGTGTCAATGGACTATATTTTTGGTGTTGGCTACGCTTCATACAAAATGTATTAAAGACAAAAAAAAAATTCAGATTGGTGAAAACATACTATTTTTTCCAATTTTTTTGTGAATTTACAGCACAGAGGATATAGATCATGAAGAACAAATGTTAAAACTTTCATGAAAATTCAATATATTTTCCATTTTTCAAATTTAATAAAAAATACATTTTATATGGAACATAACCATGTCCAATGATGTTTTAGATGTCATAAACTCTACCACAGTTAATTTTTATCTTTGACAATCCTCTGTCAAAGAGTATGAAACAATGTGTGCACCCACCAATACCAACTTCCTAGAAGGCAAGGTTCAAATGACAATTTTCAACAGTAGTCCATTCCGTATGTAGGCCAGCATTAGTGGCAATTTGATTGACCTTGACTTGGACATTATTAGGTACTTATTGGAAGGAAGTTATGTTGTTTTTTCCTTTATTGTGCAAACGTACTGGTGATCGTGTTGAGTTGGGTATATTCTTCTCGATCCGAGCAATCTTGGAGTCGATTTCATACCATGCTTTGATTCTTGACTTGTCTTTCCAGGTCCTTATCAACCTTCAGTTGTTCCTTAAGTGCTATTGACAGATTTGTCATCTGGTGTGACATGTGAGAAATAAGCATTTGTGTTTCAATGTATAAACGAAATATAACATTTCAAAAAAGAAATTGGTTAAGTATCGGTGGTCACATTGTGAGGAGGGAATGAGTCCAGAAGAGCAGAGTTCCAAGACAATCAGGGAGGGAAGAGGGCAGTTAGTGAAGACATGAGGAATAATCAAAGTTCGGAAATTAGAAGACATGTTGAATCAAATTAAGCTTGAGGAAGGAATGAAGAAGTGGATACTAATGAGTGATTTGATGTGTAGGATTTGGATTTTCTATACAATAGGTTGGGATTGGTAGTATTCTTTAGTTTGGAGGGAAAGAGAGGGAAAAATTAGATGTTGTAAGAATTAAGCTACATTCCATCTTGTAAAGAACTGGAGTGAGAAAAAAGTGGGCAATAAGATAGGAAATTAGATGTTCATTTAGTATTGGGAAAAAGCAAGAGGGGATGGAGGGAAAAAGTGGGAAAAACTAGATATTGCAAGCATTGAACTGCTTTTTAGAAAACTGGAGAGAGGGGAGAGGAAGGCTAGAGAGGACAAGATAGAAAAAAGTGACAAAAAGTGGACAAGTAGATAGAAAAGGTTAGATAGGATGAGCTTTTGAATGTCTAGATTTGTTTGTTTATTTAAGTGAAATATGAGATTGAATTGAAGCTTGAGCTATTGCCAAGGTTTCTATTTGAAGTCAATTTAGATCCTACATTTTCCAGAACACATGGATGATGTTTTCTAAAAGAGGTGTTTGCCACTCAAACTTGCTGATGATGTTAAGAGGTTTGTCATCTTGTTGAATCAGCTAGTTCCACTCAATAGAAGAAGTAGTAATGCTTAAACCATGTCTAAGAGACTAGTCAAACTAGGTTAGGCATTGTGAGACAAACTTATAAGCCTTCCAAATGATATTAAAGAGGTTTGATCTATGGCACTTAAAAGGAATTAGAATGATCTAATCAAATTCAGGCCAAGAATGATTAATAAAGGCAGACTAGATTTAAATTATTAATCTTATATCTCCTATAATCACAAACATTCTTCCACTAAATTGAATATTTTCTAATATTTAATTAATGTTTTAAAATTTATATTAAATGAAAATATCATATTTGTTATTCTTTTCAATTATATTAGAAGGATTTTATAATATTCCGTATAACCATAACCTATAGAACTACTGAACCCTCACAGCAGCTATGCAGCCACTAAAATTGTTCAGCATACGAAAAGAAAACACTTAGTATTTTTTTCGAATTTTGCAAAAAATTATATAAAGTAAAAGATTTTCGTGGCTGGATAGCCACTACCATATGCGCCAGTGGTAAGCTGTTCTAATCGAATAAAATTTGCAAACAACTGTCTCACACCTATAAATGAAAAGTACAGATACCTTTCTTCATTTTATAATTCCTTATATGACTAACCATTCTTCTAAAACCAATGATAAATGTCCACCTCAGCATCAGAACTTTAAAATTGTATTAAGCCAAAAAAGAAAAATTCATTTGCTTGCCCGACAGAGGAGCATGAAAATGCTGGCTTGGTTAAATTATGGGACCCAGTTTTATGAACCTTGGATTATTTAAACATTTTTGCATACAGCTACAGGAAATTCAGTTCTCACAGTTGTTCATAGCTATAAGTCAACAACAAACTGATTCATTGTACTAGCTGGCAGAGACATCTATGCCAGTTACAAAAAAAAGTAGTTACTTACCCTGGTAAAAATTATAGATTAATATTTTCTAGTGGTTATAAAAATTAGTATAAGAAAGAAAAAATTGTTCACTATTTTTTATTTTTGTAATGTTATTTTAGCTATTTGATAAGCACAAGTCTTAGATTGAATCTCTTCAGTTAAGAACTAAGGAATTAAGGATATTTCTTCCACTAAATTTGTCTGAGGTTTGTCTGAGGTGTGATCTAGGCCTCATCCATTATGATAGGGAGCCTTGCAGTCAGAAAGACTTGATCGCTGATGGGTTCTTTAAGAACCTTTCAATTTCACCAACAGACTAATTAATTAAATTAATATTATGAATTATAAAAAATTTATATCTTTAATTACAAATATTTGACAATCTAAATTTTTAAATCTCACAAATTCTATAAATCTCTTTCTTAGTACTTTTAAAGTCTAATTTTAACTGTGAAAACTTATCACCAACAAAAATGCCCAAAGCTGAACCACTGCAAATTGAAATGAAAAGAAAACTAAATTTGTCAATCCTTTGAGGCACTCCTTATGTTGATCACTGAATATGCATTGCATAGACAGGATCACACTAGAGCATTCATGCTATAGCTAAAATTCAATAAAAAGTTATGTTGATCACTGAATATGCATTTCATAAACAGAATCACACTAGAGCATTCATGCTATAGCTAAAATTCAATAAAAAGTTAAACTATGAATCAAATCTAGAACAAATCTAGAACTTATATCAGCCCCAAATTTATGTATATATGTTCATCAATGTTATTATTGATTGATCAGCCCTTTCCTCTTAAAACAATTATGTAAGTTGTTAATTTTCAGAAAATAAAAAATGTATGTAGAGAGTGGTACAAGTTTATGTGGTCAGTCAAATTTGGGAGCTCCTGCTGTGAAAGTGCAGCTTACCAAACCTGTTTCACCTCATGCAGTTGCACACATAACTGATCAGTATACTTAAGTGAGGCCCATTTTCCTTCTCTCTTAAAAAGTTACAACTGGCAAGTGCATCTCTGAATCTGATAGAGCATAATAGCTCCATGAAAATTTTGTATTGTAGCAAACTATTTAATATGGTGACTTTGAGATTCAATATTTACAAAAAGCGATTATATCGAATATGATGGTTACTTCTTATCATAGGACATTTGATTTAATAATAAAGTCCATGTTGTAGACACTTAGATAATACTGAGTTCAATGTTCTACAATAAATAAATAAATTAATTAATTTTTAAAAAAAACTGTCTATTCAAAATTTGACTATCACAAGTGAAATGGATTCCAACATTGATAAACAGTATGATTCCAGCTGCATCCTTAAATGTCACCTGCATTGATAGTTCATTCTATCTTCACTCTATTTACTATTTGTACAACCTTCATCAATAGTATGGCATATTGAACAGTATATAAAAACATAAGACTGAGAGAGAGGGGTGCTCTGTCAGAATCTGTTGTTCCCTCTATGTCTAGTAAGGTAAGGCAACAAAAAAATATTTGCCTTTCATTTGCAGATATTTGCCTTTCAGCATCTGCAAATGAAGAAGACTTGTCTGAAGCTTTTAGGTTTAAAAAGAGGTGGATGCTGTGCCTCTTCACTCTTGATGCTCATTGCACACTTTTTGTCACAAGGAGAATCCTCCACCTTCAATGACAGCTTTGATATTTCATGGGGAAATGACCATGTTAAATTGTTAAATAATGGAGAGACAGTAGAGCTCTCTTTGGACAAAGCTTCAGGTACTCCACTTATCATTGTACCAATCAAGAAGATTGTATATTCATATTGTATTAGACGATGTTTATGAAAATTTAAAACAAAACTAACATTGTCTTTCAATGGTTGTTTCAGGATCTGGTTTTACCTCAAAATATAAATACCTGTTTGGAAGCTTTAACATGAAAATTAAGCTCATAGCTGGAAATTCTGCAGGAACAGTCACTGCATATTATGTATGTAAGCAAGTCTCATTACCTAAAAGTTTTAGTAATATTCCATAACAATTTACAGAGATTATCTAGAAAAGAATTAGAAAGCAACTATGGACAGCTTACCTGCAGACTAGAGTCCTCCATACAAATATTCATTAGTTTTACGAGTGATTAAAACTACCCGGCTGTTGACTTGAAAATTCCTTTTGGATATTTTTCGTTTTCTAAGAAAAATGTTAAACCTATCTGATGTAAATATTTCTTTCATTTACAGCACTGGTTTAACATATCAATCATATTCCACACGTTAATCTACTCCACTCTTATAACTTTTCTTATTTGTTAATAATTTCCTTCTTGCGATCAATATTTCTCTGTTTTTTTCTGGACTAATCTGTGTTGAATTGTTTCTAAATATGAAGTATAATCCAAACTATTGATTTTTCAAAACATTTCAATATAATTATAAATCAAAAAATCATCAATTTTCTTGTGCTCATAGGCATACAGCAATAATATTTTTTTTTAAACCTGTTTAGAGAAATCCATGTTATCAGGAAACAGGAATATAATGACCTGCTCAGAATTAGCAATTCAGCTGGTTTAATTATGACCAATTTACCAATTGAAGTAATTAATGTTTGTATTTGCATCTTACATCAGATGTCATCAGATTCAACATCTCATGATGAAATCGACTTCGAATTTTTGGGAAATCTGCCTGGAAAAGGATATCATTTGCAGACCAACATTTTTGTAAATGGAGTTGGAAACAGAGAGCAAAGAATTCGACTCTGGTTTGACCCATCAACAGATTTCCATAACTACTCAATTCTGTGGAACCAAAAGCAGATTATGTATGTTATTGTGCTAAATATGAAGTTGTCTGTCTGTTTTCCCCGTTTTATTTGATGTTTCAAAAGTTTGAGGGCCTCTGTGCAAACAGCCAGATCTCTATCAAACAGTTGATGGGTTAACCATAACTTATTTTTTCAAAACCCTCTTCTGATTTATAATGATTATCTAACAAAAAAACATATGCTTTTTCAATTCTTTCCCAATTTATCTCTATAAAAGATTTTCCCATTATGTTGAATTCTCCGTATATAATGAACCAAACATCTCTTTTACTGAGCTATGACTGCAAATGTTTGCATAATTGTACCTGATATCATTCTATAATTTTTTAACAGATTTGGTGTGGATGCAATTCCCATTAGGGCTTTCAAAAATAATGAATCTTTGGGTTTCCCATATCCTCAGAATCGACCGATGAAAATCATCTCCACCCTTTGGAATGGGGAAGACTGGGCCACAAATGGCGGAAAAGTGAAAATAGATTGGAGCAAAGCTCCTTTCATTACATCTTTTCAAGCTTTTGAAGTAGATGGGTGCGTAGCATCTGCTTCATCTTCACCTTCACCCTGTGTTGGGCATTGGTGGGAACAACCAGAATTTGAGGGCCTCAATCAAGACCAACTCAATAAACTCGGTTGGGTTCACAAGAATTATATGTTTTATGACTACTGCAAAGATAAATCTGGAAGGTTTTCAAGCGTTCCCATTGAATGTGCCATAAATCCCTAAGATTTGATTCATCCCCTGTATCTATTATGATAATCTTTGGAATATAATTTTGCCAAATCTTAAAATTGTTGTAACGATATGGGCCTCATTCTCAACAATTATTTTTACTTTTTCTAATTGAATAAAGTAACTTTGAATGACACATGATTAGATTTGTCAAGAATAAATGCCTTAAACATAAGTCTAGATTAATGACAGTAAATGCAGAAAAATAACTGACAAATTAATTATAAGAGCAATTATAAATGTACAATAAATGTTTAAAAATTAAATGGGAGGATTGGGTTAGGCATTTACTTTTTAAAATATTCATAAAACATTAAATGTTGTATTTATAATTTGAGGAATGTGTTAAATTTTGAATAGTCGTAATTTTTCTCTTCAAAGTGAATTTACATTGTGTGCAATCAATTCCATACTTTATAGAAATTATTTGATACATGAAATGGCTCTATAATATGTAAAATTAATCCATTTGAAAATGCAGTTTATTGAAATTGATGTTACTCCAAATAATGATGGCTACTAGTGCATAAAGAATGAAAGATTTGAAAATATTTTAAGTAGTTCATTACATCAAAGGATTGTGTTGTCCCAACTTGACTTGCTTGATTAGATTGGCTTTACAACCATGGATGAATGTTGAAGACAACACTCTCAAGCCTACAAATGCCTTGGATGACTTTTATGAAGATTATGGCTTCTTTTAGTTATCTAAATTGAAATATTCCTAGAGTGACTTCTCTTTTCAATACTTATGATTTTAAGATGTTCATCCCAAATGATTAAATGTAGAAATCAATTTCTTCAAATACCAAAGCATGATGGATAGTCACATAAATATGTTAAAACCTCACTTTCAACAATTAGTAAAAATGGATAAGGGTTAGCAATTTTGGAAGTTGAAAAATTAAATTTGGAGTTAATATTGTGGTATGTAGGTGTAGACACCCAAAATTGGACACACTTGCAAGTTCAAGTTAATTACTGAGTTTTCTTCTATTAATTAAATGGTTCTTTAATTATTTATTTAATCACTTTAATTCTTCCATAACCTAATATTTTCATCATTTAATCACTCCTAATATTAATTAAAAAATAATTATTATTATTATTTAATTAATTAACCTTAATTAATTCATCTTTACTGGTTAATTAAATTCAATTTCTATAGTCTTATAGTCTAAATAATTATCATTTATTATTTAAATTAGCTAATTATTTCCTCTTGATTACATCAATTTCCTAAATTGATTTCATTTCATTTCAATTTCTAAATAATTTCATTTCATTCAATTTTCAATTAATTTCCTACTAATTTCATCTTTCTCATAAATTGACTTTTTCATTCAATTTAAATATTTTAAATCTTCAGAAAAATAAAAAATCCAAAATATCTCTAATTGTTAAATCCCAAAAATCTAAAATCCTCTCAAAATCCAAACATCAAAAATCATTTTCTTTTCTAATTATACATGTTTGGAAATGTTTATCTTCGAAATCTTCAAATCCTATCTTCTTCTTCGTTACTCAAATGACTCTTCACTTTTTGAGTTGAACTTGGAAACAAATCTTTTCTTTTGGAAGGTTACCCAAATCCTTCTAGTCTCTAATTATCTCATCTGTTTAATCTATTTTTCCAAAATTAATCTCGATCGTTAATCCAACCTTGAATCTCTATATAAACCATGTCCGTTCCCATATGAAGGATCCAAATTTTGAGAATCAACTATATTATACAGGTTTCATTTTTGATAAATCATCAATCCTTTTTCAATTCTCAAATCTCCTAAGTCTAAGTGCTACACTGAGAATCAACTCTAATTGCCACTTCAAATAAGAGTGTAGAGAAGCAACGAAAGATATTAGGCATATTTAGAATAGTTTGAATTAAGTTTCATTATTTTAGTTTCGATTATCATGTCTATATTTTGTTGTTCTGTAGTGTTTGAGTTTAGTAGTTTAGTTATTTGATTACAATTCTACTAGTTTATTTTTTTTAGCCTGTGCAGAATCCCTACGTACATTTTGCGAGCCCGACGTGAATCAATAGCCCACGGAGCACTTGAAGATGAACTAACAGTTATTTTCAGTCTCGGTTGTACGAACGAGATTTTAATTTTTCATCATTCTTTAAATTTTGCAACTGCATGTTCTTCACCGCAATTATTTTGTTATTTATTGCATCTATTATTTTTATTGTGCGTACAAGTGCACCAAGTTGATGGTTAAAAAAGTAGCCACATGATGAAAAAAAAACACAAATTTTCACAAAAATCATGCATGTTATTTGAAATTTGAAATAACACGTTCAAGTTATGGCTTGGAAGAACTATATGTTCTTTTGTTTGGCTGCACCATGTCCATAGTTTTATAGAACCTGTACATGTTTTTCTTATCTAAAAATGTTGCTTCTCCCTAAGACATAACTTAAAAAAAAATTATATTTTTTCTTATTGGAGAGAGAGAGAGAGAGAGAGAGAAATATGTGTGTGTGTGTGTGTGTGTGTGTGTGTATGTGTGTGTGTGTGTGTGTGTGTGTGTGTGTGTGTGTGTGTGTGTGTGTGTGTGTGTGTGTATGTATGTGTGTGTGTGTGTGTGTGTGTGTGTGTGTGTGTGTGTGTGTGTGTGTGTGTGTGTGTGTGTGTGTGTGTATATGTATATGTATATGTATATGTATGTGTGTGTGTGTGTGTGTGTGTGTGTGTGTGTGTGTGTGTGTATGTATATATACATATTATATATGTAAGTATATACATCTGTGGTCTATGCTAAGTTTACAAGCATATGTTTTTATTTCTTCAAAACATGTACGGGTTTTGTAGAACTAAAAATATATGTTTTTATTTCTTAAAAGAATGTACAAGTTTTGTATAACTAAAAACATATGCTTTTAGTTCTACATAACCTATACAGGTTATGAGGAACTTGGTGTTGGCTCTTGATTTAGCAAGATTTTAACTACCTTTATTAGTGCAGATATATACCTATGGGGTAGGTTACTTCCCACAATCAGTACATTCATACAAGAACAAGGACCAATGAACAAAGCACTAAGGCTTTCTACACTTTGAACTCTACAGAATTCAGGCAGGTGCACCGAGGATTAGGATCACTTAATTTCACCATTTTCCACTAATCCTCACAAAGCAGATACGCCCATAAAACTTCTTGTTATTTATGAAATAAAGAGATAGGATGTGAAGCTATACACACTATCAAGTTACTCATAAATAAAGCAGGGGCTTTATCTATTTAGTCCACAACTTCTAACTTATAAGATTTAGAATTTGATTTGTTTGTCTTAGGGTAGAACTGCTAGACAAGAAAGAACATCTATTAGACAAAGTGTCTGTGATCAGTCCCTTATTCATTGGGCATATTCAAAAACAATTCCTCGGTGTATTGATGATTCTATCATTCATCTAATAAATGATAATTAGATTAGAACCTCACTACTTACCTATATCCTCCTTAATGTTCTACAATTCTGTTAGGTTACATTAGGCATTTATTTAACTTTTCAAGTTAATAGCCAAAACATATCAAAACATACAACACTTATGTCTACAGCTATTGATCTTGAGGTTATAAACTCACAAGATAATAAGAAATTACAAATCAGTAAACATGAGACAAGGTTCAAAGCAAATTTTCTATCCTTATACAAGTTTGTCACAAACTGATACAAGAGTGAATAATTGAATGTAAAATATACCACAAAAGATAAGAACACTATGGATTCATTAAGATTTTTGTACAACAGGGAGGTTATAGAGCTCTTCTCTCAATCCTAAATGCAAGCCTATAGACTAAGTCTATCTTTGGTCTCTTGCAAGTGATTCTCTCTTTCAACCCTTAGAAAGAACTCTTGGAACCAACTCTGGAATTTTGCAGAGAAATTGGAACCCTTTCTAAATGACCTTGGGAATCCTTTTATAAGAAAAAGGATTGCTACAAGCTTAGGGTCATTTAGGGCATAATTAGGGCAACATTGCCAACTACTGTAGCATGAAATCAGGAAACCATTTATTGCAGAAGTGACAAAGGAGTAATCCTAATTCTATTAGAAATATTAGAGACAAATCTGATATCTTTACATTCTAGAAACCCTAGCAGTCAAAACTGCAAATCAGGGCATGATCTTATTATCCATGCAGCAAGCATTCATTACCAAAAAATATCTTAGCTACCTCTATGTACCAAAGAAGAAATTATTGACCACTTGGTCTAACTCATAACTGTTGTGTCCAAAAACAACCACCTGCAAAATATCAACCCTGAGGCGGCAAACAAAATTTGATCGTATCTGGCTCAACCATCTTGAAGCTCACCCATCTTTCAACTGCAAAACTCCATATTTATGACTCATGAAAAAGGAAATCAGATCACATACGTTCTAGCACGTTATTTCTTTCATTTCCTGCAAAATCTTGTATTTTAAATTCAAATGTCGACCGACAACGATTAATTCATCAAGTTCAGAACATAGTCGTCGATTTTCATCATTTCCTGGCATATCGGGCGGTTCTCATAAATCATCACAACAGTCAACTGGGCCATGAAAAGTCTCCGGCCACATCATCAGTCTCTCAGCGAATGAGAAACAAACACATTGGCAAAACTTAGCACATGGACCCACAACCTACTTTACCTTTTTGGTCTTGACCAAATCAACAGCTGTCGCAATGCCATGAAGAATAAAGACCTCGCACTTTCTTTTTGAGGCATCACGACAACCACACGATGAACAAACAACTGTCAGGCCTTTAACTTTAATAAAACTTTGGCCCTACTGACAACCACCTACGTCACCACCCTTCGGCCAATGAAAATTGGACACATTACAATATCTGGTCGGCGGACATGTCATTTTGGTCCCAACTATCAAGAGCACTAACCTATTGAAAAGATCAACAACCGTCGCAATGTCATGAAGATTAATTTCCTTGCATCTTTTCATTGCGGCAACACGACCATCATAGATCCTGACTGAACTTTAACCGACCATGTAGCCTAACTGCTAGAGGAACATTAACCACTCACTCGATCGCTAAAGGCTAAGGCATAAACCACAAGGGGAATTGGAAATTAGGTGACCGAATAACCATGAAGAACTGGGCCCACTAAGTCACAACAACGCATATGTGAAATACTAATGTCATGGAAGAATTGTGAAGAGGCAAAAAATTAAAAACATCCAAGGTTTTCTTTTAAAACAAAAGGCGACAGAGACATAGAAAACATTGAGGGTTTGTATGCTTAGATAATTTTGAAACCACCTGACATGAATTAAACCATCTTTGCAGACCTTAAAGCTTGAATATCTCCCTGGTATGAACACATTAGACCCTGTGATTTGAATTGGAGCTTGGTGACATCAAAGACCACACATGGGTAAGGGCACAAGCCATAAAACCTTGTGAATTTTCTACCCTGATTGAAAAAAACTTGCAAGCATGGTAGGGCACTTTCCAGGGTACATGATAAAAACATGCCATTTTCAAAGAATTTTACATTGTCATGAAAATGGTCTAACATTGGCTTTGTCTAGGGATGATGGGTAACTTGTGCCCATGCAAGAATTCAAAATCATTGGGAGAGCAGACCACCAATGGGACAAAATTTGCAGGGAACCCCTCAAAAAGAAAGCGAAGACAGGAAAATAGGAAAGGAAACACACTACAAAAAAGGAAAACTAACTTACTGTTCATGGATGAAAGAGAGTTCCTTATGAAAAGTACAATTTTAGAAATTGTCCATGAATTGGCAATTCCAAAGCATTTCCAACCAAATCCTTCAAAATATAGGAATCGAATCCCCATTTGGCATCAATGAGATAGGGTCCCAACCATATTGGGTCAAATTTACTATGTTTACCCCTGTCATCCAATCTAGCATTCCACATTAGAATTAAATCATTAATATCAAAATTTCTTAATGTAGTCCTTTTGTCATAGAAGCTCTTATATTGCAACAGTAAGTTGATATTTTTGTTATGAGCTCCTCTCCTTGATTCATCCAACTATATCAAATCATCCAACCTGATCCTCATTTCATTATCCAAATCATCATCATATATTTGGATGAACTTGTACATCTTCAATAGGCTTTTATGTGGTAACCTTGCATGAATTCCATATACCAAATCAAAAGGACTAGCACAACCAATTGCCTTTTTTATTGTCACTCTATCAGCCCATAGGGCCAAAAGTAATTTGGAATTCCATGATTTCTTTTTTTTTTATCCAGAACTCTTCTCAAAAATTTTATCAAGCTTTTGTTACTTGATTCTGCCTGACCATTACCCTGGGGGTGATAAGGGGATGAGTATGAGACCTGAATCCCATATAGCTAACAAAAAACACCAAAATCTTCAAACTTGAAACATTGCATTGTCAACTACTATTGTCTTGGGACATCCAAACCTGGTTAAGATATTATGTATCATAAAATCAGTCACCACCTTACTAGTAGCCCTTCTAGTGGGAATTGCTTCCACCCACTTAGTAAAATAATCAATGGCCACCAGAATGTATGAATGACCACCACTTGATTTGTTTGGGATCTCCCCAATAAAATCCATACCCCACTTCTGAAAAGGGGCCATTACTGCAATAGGTCTCAAAGGCAAATTACCACTGAATTTAAACTTTCTTGTGAATCTCTGGCAGGCATCACACTTCTTGACAAGAAAATATGCATCTTTAAAAATTGTAGGCCACCAAAAGCTGAACCTTAATATCTTATGTGAAGTTGTCTTAGCCATGTAATGGCCACCACACACACCCTTATGCATCTCCTGTAACAAGTGTTCATCTTTTTCATGATCAACACACTTGATCAAAACACCCTCATTGCTTCTCCACCATAATTCACCTTTAAGAATTACATACCTTAAAGCATGCAATTTGACAGTCCTTTTTTTATTATCATCCATTTCAAGAGGAAGGAACATTTTCTATAAGTACCCAACAATATATTTATACCAATCACAACAATCCAAATCACAAATATATGGCCTTTGTTCTTCTTCAAGAACATTTATATGATTAGCATCTAGATTGCTTTGGGCCATGAGTTTAGCTAATCCTAGTCCTCTGACTAGTTTTGTGATTTGAATGTCAATGTTGAATTCTTAGATCCTGTTGATCCATCTACACCTTCTTCCTAAAACCTCTTGTTGCACTAAAATGTATTTTACAGCAGCACTAGGCACATATGCAACTACAGTTGCTCCCACTAAGAAGCATCTGAAAATCTTAATAGCTTTAACTAATGCATAAGCCTGTTTCTCATTTATATCATATTTTAACTCTGTTGCTTGTAAAGACTTGCTGAAAAAAGATATGGGTTGCTCATAACCTTCTAAGTTCTTTTGCAATAGTACTACAGCAATAGTGTGAAACGAAGCAAAACAAAAAAATTGGAGAGGCTTACTAAAATCTGGTGTCCTTAACACAGGTGCATCCTTTATTGCCTGCTTGATTTCAGAAAAGGCTCTCTTTGCTTCTTCAGTCCAGTTTATCTTTGCATCCTTTTTTAACATCTTGGAGATAGGAAAACTAGTCTCGGAAAAATTTGGGACAAACCTCCTAACAAAGTTTATCTGTTCAAAGAAAGACTAAATTCCTTTGGCATTTCTTGGTAATGGCACTTTGTCAATTGCAATCACCCTCTCAGGGTCAATTCTAACACCATCTTTAGAAATAATGTGACCTAGAAGCTTACCTTTTGTTACCCCAAAAACACATTTATTTGGGTTCAAAGGCACTCCATACTCAAGAGCTCTTACAAAAATCTTTCCAAGGTGGCCACAATGTTGATCCTCTTTTGTTGAGTAGGCTGTGAGGTCATCCTAATATATCACAAGAAACCTGTTGATGAAATATGCAAATGCCACATCCATGGCTCTTTGAAAAGTAGCTCCAGCATTTATCAAACCAAAAGGCATTCTGACATATACATATGTACCCCATGGAGTAGTAAATGTAGTTTTAAATTGTTCAGTATCTTTGGCAATAACTTGGTTATATCCTGAAAACCCATCCATCATAGACATTAGCTCTGAACCAGTGACTCTTTGTAACATGGTTTCCATATTTGGCAATCCATAATTATCTTTTAATGAATGCATATTTAAATTCCTTAAGTCAACATAAAGCCTAATGTCTTCATTCTTCTTCCTTACTGGGACCAAGTTGGATACCCAGGTAGAATGCCTAATAGGTTTAATGATGCCTACATCACTCATCCTTTGTAATTCTTCTTGCATTTTTGGTGCCAAAGTACGATTCACATGTCTTAATTTTTGTCTGAAAGGTTTTGTTCCTTCCTTCAAGGGTATTTCATGTTGAAACAAATCCTATCTATAAGCTTTTAAATCATCATAAGACCATGCAAAAACATGTCTATATTTCCTAAGAAGATCAATCAGGGACTTTCTTATTTTGGGAGACAACTTTCCTCCAATATATACATTCTTTGGAGTGTCAACTGTCCCTAAATTAATTTCCTCCAGATTTTTTGGCTTATTAATACCTTTTGCTGAAAAGAACCTGTCATTGTTATCAAATGCTCTCTCAAGAACAACCAAACCCTTTGGGACCCTATTTATTTTTAACTGCAAGACTTCCTTACCAAGGATGGTATGATTGCCACCTGAAGTTTCCACATACCCTTTGAAATTCAATTTTATATCTTCAAAGTCATCCTTAGAATGTAAAAACTTCAAGATGTCACAATCATCTTCAAATATCTACCAATTTTCAACGTTATCTGGTATAGAAGGTCTATATTGGATTTCTATCTTGGAAATTCCAGCAAATGTAATATCCTTTGGTCTTAAGGAAATGTTTGTAAGTCAGCCATTTTATTTTGACTTATGTCCCTCCACTCAATACCAAAAGCATTAGAACCCTCTATCTCATCCCAAACTGCATTTTTGTACTTTTTAAGTACATCATTCTTTGAAGCATACTTGGATCTTATTTGAGATATCACAAGTTCTGAATCTCCAATTACTCTAATGTTTCTGATTTTGTGTTTTGAGACCGATCTTAGTCCTATTAATAAGGCTTCATACTCTGCAATGTTGTTTGTACAAGGAAACATCAAAGTAAATGAATACTTGAATGTTTTTTTAGTAGGAGAAATTAACAATACACCCGCACCAGCTCCCTCCTTAGAGTTTGCACCATCAAAGTAGATGGTCCATAGACTATTTTGATCTATAAAATTTTCTTTTTCGTCCAATAATAATGAAAGTTCTTCTTTTCCTTCAACCTTGGGGCTTTGTACTTCAAAAGAATTGATATCAGTGTCAAGGAAACAACTCATATTGTCATTTTGTGTCTCCTCTTCAATCATATGAGGAGTTCTATTTTCCCTGGATACCTTAACACTTTGACCAACAATTTTGAAAGTTGAAAAAGATAAGTCACACTGTATACTACCTCCCATTGCTGCACTCCACTTTCTTGACAATAACATCCCATATTGAGGAGGTATGTCAACAACTAGCACACTCATTGTTAATTGTCTATCAGGATAAGCTGCAAGTTTGTAGGGCAAGGCCCTAATTGTACCAATGACAAGTACCTCTCTAGAATCCATGGCCTGACATCTCCCATGAGGAGTGTCCACTTGAAGTCCCATTGTTCTCATGACCTCAGCAGGCATAACTGTATTGGATGCTCCAGAATCTATCATGCAGTTTTTTAACATTGTTCAATTTATAACCAATGTCAAGAAAAAAGGATCAACGGTTCCCATAGTAGTACTGACAAGATTTGTATCTAGGTAAATCTGGGGTATCTTTGAAATAATTTCTTCAATATCATTCCCCTTTTGTTTAGACTTATCTGCCTTTTGAATGCTTGTTGAAAGAACACCATTTATCCATGTGAGGGCCTTCTTTTTGTGCTCACCTATTCTCATCATCTCCATTAGTGGAACTTTAACTATTATGTGGGATAACAATTGGCTCATATCAATAGGTGTGTATTTAGACAATTCTTTCCCTCCTTGGAATATATTTCCATCTTCAACTTGTGATTCAAGATGTAGCTTGTCTTCCTTTTTCTGCTTAGTCTCAACTTGGGGAGCAGGGATTCTTTCCATCGGTGTGTTAACCTTTACTCTATATTTATTTTTCGAAAGGTTTAGTTTCTCTTCCTTTTTTGCATTCACATTTCTAACATTATTTGGTTCTTTATTTTTATCTTGCGCTTTCTTAGTACCTTCATGATTTTTCTTAACAAACATGCTTGTTGGTCTACCATCAACATTACCAATTGTCCTATTCCTCAAAACATAATTACCCCTAGCCTGAGTAACCATGTCAGCAGTGATTTGAGCTATCTCTTTATCAGAAGGCCTTCTTAATGAAAAAGGGGCATCACCCTCCTTTGTGTTGCAAACTATATTTTCATTATCTTTCTCCTCATCAGAAAAGACCTGCTGGTGATATACCTCATTTCTGCACTGAGTATATGATGCATCTTGGTTTTCATCCTCTTTTGCAGAATCCACTTCTTCCCATAGATGTGAAATTTTCATGGCACAACCTCGGTCATCATAGGATTCATCTTCCTCCCCCTCCCGCTCTTCACTTGCAATCATATTTTGGCCAATTACACAATAATCAGGATCATGTGGGGACTAGAAAATTATGCAACATGGAACATCATCTGTCATGTTAATAGAATGTCTTTGCAAAGGATCAGGGGTCCTATCATTTGGTTTTCCCTTTCTCTCTGGGATTGTAGGCCTTACATCCTTCCATTGGGTATTGTAAAGAAAATTATGCAACCTAGGCTACCTATCAAAGTTTTTAAAAGGAGGCTTACCATCATTTTGTGACCTATTAGTATTTTGACCAGGTTTCAAATCCTTCAGAGCATTCAAAATTTGTTTTAAATTGTCCTCCTCCCTAGGCTTTACATTAGAGGCCTTATCTAATTCTTTCTTTCCAAACCTAGGAGGTTTAGGGTCCTCTCTCCTACATAGTTTTCCTGAAACCCTTCTGTTACTTTCAATATTCATAGCCAATCTTTGGGCTTCCCTGATGGTTCTTGGGTTTTTATCTCTAAATAGGTAACCCATTTTTGCATCATAAGCATTAAGATATGTCGCCAAGAAAACTTTCTCATCTAATCTCATAACTTGGAACAGTTTATGCATTGCCTTTTGAAATCTGACATTAAACTCAAGGACCTCCTCAATTGGATTTTTCTTAATATTATTGAATTCATTTAGCATAAAACCTTCATTTATTTTATCACCATACTGGTCCTTAAAATAATTTATAAAATCATCCCAAGAGCCAATGCAGTCATATGGGAGTCCTCTAAACTAGTCTCTAGCATCTTCAACTAATGATTGAACAAATAATTTCATAATGACATCCTCATGTTCTATTTCATAATCATCTATTATATCTATAAAAAATTTCAAATGTTGCTCACATGTAACAACATTATTGCCAGAAAACTTAGGAAGTTTTTCTCTAATTTTCTTAGGAATCAAATTAGGATAACCAGGGATGTTGTTAAAAAGAAGTTGCATGTACCTTTCCATATGAACCGGTCTTCTTTGCAAAGATCCATTATCTTGAGAAGTTGATGCTTTATTAGATGTATCAGGAACATTTTTAACACCCACTGGTCTGATAGTAGTACCCTGATCATCATGGCCTCCAGAGTCAGCACCAAGCATAGCATTTGAAGGTCCTGAGGACTGTTTGAGAAAGCTTATCTTCTTCTTCGTTTCTAAAGCAGCAGCTTCAAGTTATGGTTTCTCAAGTTCCTTAGCAACTATTTCATTTTTTTTTTTGGTATTTTCAAGATCAACTTCTAACCTTGATACTCTGTTCAAAGGATCTTTATCATTTATAGGATCATTAATTGTTATCCCAATTACCTTTTGTTTTCCAGCATCCCTATGCTCTCTTTCCTAATATATTCTTTGAACAATAGGTTGTTCCCCTATTTCTTGAATGACTGGGGCAAAATTTATTGCTTCCATAGTTGATATTTGCCTCTTCAATTGCTCTACTCTTATCATAGCTTTCCTTATTTGGTCCTCCCTTTCTTTTTCATTTTGTTGTCTAATAGCAACTAAATCTTGGGCTCTTTTTTCCAACCTGTGAACTTCTTCAAAGATGTCCTTAGATTCTGGGAGAGTTGTTTCAGAATCTGAATCTTCATTATGAATTGTATCTTTCCATTCCTCTGTAATATGAAGGCCTTGAGGTACTGAGGAACCAAGGGTAAAAGGAGGATAAAAATCCTATCTACTTCTACTTTTGCTTCTTGACCTTCTATTGTTTTCAAAAATTTTAGTTGGGTTCATTCCTTTATCATATTGTGATCTTCTTTCCCCTCCCTCTGAAGGAGAATCATAGTCTTCATATTGACCTACTCCCAAGTCCACCGCCTCTTCATACTTTGATGTATTATCATCTTGACTGGGGTGGGTTTGATTATTTCTATTTGTATTCTTTTGTTTCCATGCTTGAGGTAGGTTTTCAACATTCCTATTAGCCCTTGGCTGATGAGCCCTAGAAGTACTTGGGAGCCTACTCTCAAGCCTATCATCAGGATGATTTATCATCATAGCTCTGGTAATTCTTTGAGCCATATTTTGATATTTTAATTTTCTCAACACTGTTGCAAAGATTTTTCAGAGTCGCCACTCACACTTAATGTGAAGATGTAAAACATTTAGATTCTGACTCTACCCTCTAATGGTGAATACCAGATAAGATAAATAAGTTGGCTAGGAGTCTAGCTCAACTTGTACCCGCATTATTTCAACACAAATTTGTAACACTGGAGATCTTCAAACTGGATTTATCATGACTATATCATCTCTATTCCCCAGTGGAGTCGCCATCTTTTTGGCTCTTGATTTAGCAAGATTTTAACTACCTTTATTAGTGCAGATATATACCTATGGGGTAGGTTACTTCCCACAATCAGTACATTCATACAAGAACAAGGACCAATGAACAAAGCACTAAGGCTTTCTACACTTTGAACTTTGTAGAATTCAGGTCGGTGCACCTAGGATTAGGATCACTTAATTTGACCCTTTTCCACTAATCCTCATAAAGCAGATACACCCATAAAACTTCTTGTTATTTATGAAATAAAGAGATAGGATGTGAAGCTAAAAACACTATCAAGTTACTCATAAATAAAGTAGGGGCTTTATCTATTTAGTCCACAACTTCTAACTTATAAGATTTAGAATTTGATTTGTTTGTCTTAGGGTAGAACTGCTAGACAAGAAATAACATCTATAAGACAAAGTGTCTATGATCAGTCCCTTATCCATTGGGCATATTCAGAAATAATTCCTCATTGTATTGTTGATTCTATCATTCATCTAATAAATGATAATTAGATTAGAACCTCACTACTTACTTATATCCTCCTTAATGTTCTGCAATTCTATTAGGTTACATCAGGAATTTATTTAACTTTTCAAGTTAATAGCCAAAACATATCAAAACATACAACACTTATTTCTGCAGCTATTGATCTTGAGGTTATAAACTAACAAGATAATAAGAAATTACAAATCAGTAAACAAGAGACAAGGTTCAAAGCAAATTTTCTATCCATATATGAGTTTGTCACAAACTGATACAAGAGTTAATAACTGAACGTAAAATATACCACAAAAGATAAGAACACTATGGATTCATTAATATTTTTGTACAACAAAGAGGTTATAGAGCTCTTCTCTCAATCCTAAATGCAAGCCTATAGACTAAGTCTATCTTTGGTCTCTTGCAAGTGATTCTCTCTTTCAACCCTTAGAAAGAACTCTTGGAACCAACTCTGGAATTTTGTAGACAAATCGGAACCCTTTCTAAATGACCTTGGGAATCCTTTTATAAGAACAAGGATTGCTACAAGCTTAGGGTCATTTAGGGCATAATTAGGGCAACATTGCCAACTACTATAGCATGAAATCAGGAAACCATTTATTGTAGAAGTGACAAAGGAGTAATCCTAATTCTATCATAAATATGATAGACAAATCTGATAATTTTACATTCTAGAAACCCTAGCAGTCAAAAATGCAAATCAGGGCATGATCTTATTATCCATGTAGCAATCATTCATTACCAAAAAATATCTCAGCTACCTCTATGTACGAGAGAAGAAATTATTGACCACTTGGTCTAACTCATAACTGTTGTGTCCAGAAACAACCACCTACAAAATATCAACCCCGAGGTGGCAAACAAAATTTGATCGTATCTGGCTCAACCATCTTGAAGCTCACCCGCCTTTCAACTGCAAAACTCCATATTTATGACTCATGAAAAAGGAAATCAGATCACATACATTCTAGCACATTATTTCTTTCATTTCCTGCAAAATCTTGTATTTTAAATTCAAGTGTCGAACGACAACAGTTAATTCATCAAGTTCAAAATATAGTCATCGATTTTCATCATTTCTTGTCATATCAAGCGGTTCTCATAAATCATCACAACAGTCAACTAGGCCATGAAAAGTCTTCGGCCACATCATCAGTCTCTCAGCCAATGAGAAACAAACACATTGGCAAAACTTGGCACATGGACCCACAACCTACTTTACCTTTTTGGTCTTGACCAAATCGATGACTGTCACAATGCCATGAAGAATAAAGACCTCACACTTTCTTTTTGAGGCATCATGACAACCGCACGATGAACAAACAACTGTCATGCCTTTAACTTTAATACAAACTCTAGCCCTACTGACAACCGCCTATGTCACCACCCTTCGGCCAATGAAAATTGGATGCATTACAATATCTGGTGGGCAGACATGTCATTTTGGTCCCACTTGTCAAGAGCACTGACCTGTTGAAAAGATCAACAGCCGTCGTAATGTCGTGAAGATTAATTTCCTTGCATCTTTTCATTGTGGCAACACAACCATCATAGATCCTGACTAAACTTTAACTGACCACGTAGCCTAACCACCAGAGGAACATTAACTGCTCGCCTGATCACTAAAGGCTAAGGCACAAACTACAAGGGGAACTGGAAATCAGGCGACCGAACAACCATGAAGAACTGGGCCCACTGAGTCGCAAGAGCGCATATGTGAAATACTAATGTCATGGAAGAACTGCGAAGAGGTGAAAAATCAAAAACATCCAAGGTTTTCTTTTAAAACAAAAGGCAATAGAGACATAGAAAACATCGAGGGTTTGTATGCTTAGATAATTTTGAAACCACCCAACATGAAGTAAACCATCTCTCCAGACCTTAAAACTTGAATATCTCCCTAGTATGAACACATTAGACCCTGCGATTTGAATTGGAGCTTGGTGACATCAAAGACCACACATGGGTAAGGGCGCAAGCCATAAAACCTTGTGAATTTTCTACGCTGATTGAAAAAAACTTGCAGGCATGGCAGGGCACTTTCCAGGGTACGCGATAAAAATATGCCATTTTCAAAGAATTTTACATTGTCATGAAAATGGTCTAACACTTGGAAAGTTGGTTTTCTCTTACAAAACCTGATTAGGTTATTTAGTACTTAGGAACCCATATGTGTTATGGTTAGGTAAGAGGGTTAGACAATGACCCTAAGGCTTGGAAGCCTTTTTCCCTCCATTTCTCTCCCTTTTCACGTCTTTTGGTCTTCCAACATAATTTCTCAACTTCCTCATCATTAGGTCTACACATCATCAAGTGGGTATCTATAAAATTAGGACCATATCTCACATGTCTTCTTATCTTTCTAACCATATAAATTTTTCTATTTTTGGACAACATTAGCATAGTAAACTTTAATTTCTTTATCACTGTCTTCATAGTCCTCAGAGACGTATGTCTTCCACTTTCTTAATAATTTTTTTATATCCTTGACCAAATTTTTTTTTTAAATTACATATTATTGTTCTACACTTGATCTTGTACACTTTTTAAAAAGTTTACATTTGTTATTATTTTGATGTTAGTTATGCCCAGCACATGAACATGCACCATATTTTCAAGATGCGATCACTTCAGAAAATTATTAAAAAATATTAAATAGAAAATTACAAAAAAATACACAATTTTTAGGTCTCACTCTTAACTATCATTCTACCAAAGGGTTTTGTAAAATACTAAATCTAAATATATCTTTTGTGAAGCACACAGAATACACTATATTATATTTTTCTAAAAAAATCAGAAATGGTTTTTTGTGCACAGCAGGTTTGACCCTCTTAATCTTATCCATTTTTTTTTTTAAATAGTAGTTTAGAAACTAGATTCAAAGTAATATAATTCTTATTATTTGCACAACTCCTGATTTTGAGTGCACGACCCTCAAATTTCTCTTCAAAATTCAGGTTTACCTCATTTCGGGGAAAAAAAGTGGCCACTTATACCCCCCTTTTTCTTCACCATCTTGGTGCACTTAATCATACCACAATTGATAGAATATTGACGCATCTATTTTTTTTATTATCAAAGTCATTTATTTTATAGCCACATTTGGCTGAAGTGTGTCGCAGTTGATTCTTTTAATACTGTAATTTCTTCTATAGGTTTCCACATCTATATCAGCACATTGCACGATTGCTCTATGCATTACCGCAATCACCCATTAGATTTTTAAATATTTGTTTTCTAATAGAGACTAACATGTAGGTTTTTCTTTAGATTTATGTGTTTCTATTTGTTGTTTCTATGCAGGAAAGTAGATATGATGACAAATGGTGAGGAAATTTTTTAGACACACACCCAGGTTTAGGTTAAGGAAATGGCTGAAGAATGGGATTGCTCACCATTTTTTATAGGATCAGGATACTAACCTAATTAGAGGAAAAGAAGAAAGAGATTTCATCAACAAGTTTATTATTCCAAGTTTGCTAAGTTTTTGGCACGCTTGTGCATCTATTAAGTGCTCCCACTATTAACATACACTATCATATCCCACTATTTCTCATGATTGTTGGTGCAAGACAAAAATGTTAACAATGCTCTTTTTTCTTTTCTAGAGGATCTAACTCCTGAGTGCTTTAGCATAGTCGGTGAGATGGAATTAATCCAAGAGTAACAAGCTAAGGCCAAGCTTCTCTCATCTTCTATATAAAATGATTTGGAACTAAAATGTTCCACTATGGATCTTAATTGCCAACCTATGCCAACTTCCCCAATAGCCTAATTTCTTCATGAAGAAAACCTCTACCATAAAGGAGAGAGATCATATATGGATGCCTAAATGAGAGCCCTTACTATGAACCAATGTTTTTAGCTACCAAAAACCTTCTATCTGCTAGCTCAAGGAGTCACCCATGCTCATGAAGACACCTCATGTACTCATAGTTCCTAGTAGAGATAATAGCTCCTTGGGAATTGATGCCCCTTGGAGTTTGAATTTTGGTGTGTCTAAGAAGTGAGAGCAGTGTAAGGAGGACCTCATGCCTCTAGAATTATAGGTTATCCACTTTGAACAAGTGTGGCTCAGATTTATTCACAGTGAGGATTTAGTGAATATCATCCTAGCCTACTATAGGATTGTAATTTTGTTTGGTTACTCTTAGCTTACAAAACATATTGTCTACTATACTTTATTGTGTGACATTTTAAGCATAAAACCAACATCTTTCAAGTGCAAACGTATTAAACATGTTAGAGTTCTAGGGAGTCAACAACCTACTATTCCAAAAATAATCAAATAAATTGTTGAAGTTATTCTAACAAACTACTGACTATTCTAACAATCACCTTCCAAACTGTAAATTGTTATAATTAACCACTTCAATCTGTAAACTCAAGCCAATTTCCAAGTTCTATCAAACAAACCTGACAATCTAAACCCTTCTAAGGTTTTTTGCAACTATACCCTCACTTTCCCTCAATTGGTTTTTTAATTGCCGCAATTGCCTACACTTTTCCATATTTATACCTTTTATTGTCGTATTTTCTAGCATTATATTGCAACTGATACTTCACTTTTCCACAATTGTACCTTCATTCTATCATACTTGCACTTGTGTATTACTGCAATTGACCAATTTATTATGCAATTGCCTATAAATTCTATGTTCCAAATTTTAGAATAATTGAGAGGGGGCTAAATCAATTATCCACAGTCCCAATCACAAAATGTATATCCAAAAAAAATTTACTAAAACTTCTGCAACTCGGTAAACTAAAATAGTATTATGTTTGTGCTTTTACCAATTACCAGTTAATAACATATAGTGATTACCAATCAAATCTAGTATACAACATGTAAAGTATGATAACAAAAAATCATCTCAATCAACACATAACAAAAGAGATTTAATGTGGAAACCCTATGAAGGGAAAAACCAGCTGGAACCAGCAACCCAAAGATTGTTCACTCTTCTGAAGTGAGGTCAGTGAAGACCCAACCCTGTTAAAGGTTACAAACACACTATGAGGTGTGACCTTGTTAGAGGATTTTAGACCAGCCGTTATCATCCAACCAGCATTCACTATGGGGTTGATAGGATAACAAATGTACACTCTATGAATGACATTACAAGACTTTCTAGTCCACTCTGTTAAGAGATTTCTTTGTTTACAATGGTTAAAATGTAACAGCAGTTGATCTGATCACAACACAACTTCAATTGTAGATTATCATATCTATGTTAAGCTCATTCAAATCCTCTGATCAATATTTCAATTCTATTTCAATCAATATTCAGTAACTTACTATCACTCGATAATAGCCTTTTGACGCTCGGTAATCCCTACAATTCGGTTCTCCTTAACCAGTTTGATCAAGCATGCATGAAGCTTGTTCATGCGATATCTCTACAGTCTCCTTCTTCTGACATGATTTCATCATGAAATCTTTGTCTCTTAAATAGATGAGTAAACCATTTTAATTCCATCCATCAAATTTTGCCTCTTAATCTCCTTTGTTGATTTTTTCTCTTAAATCTTCCTCGACTGATGTGTCAGTAACACATTTTGTTTCAATCCATTAGATCTTCTTTGAATTATGTTAGCCATCAATCTTCGTAACAAACATTATCTTCATCTCTGATTTTGAGGTGCTTTACAGCTCATCAACTTCCATCAGCTAAACTAGTCATTTAGTTCTTTTCTTCTGCTTGATTAACAAAGAAATGTGTCGGTGAACACAAGCTCAATTTGTACTATGATTTGTATACACTACACTGCATCAATGTATACTAAAATGGTTCATTAACTGACAACACTGCCTTGTGCATTTTTCTCTTATCCTTCATCATAGATGAATGCAACATAATCAAGTCAATAACATAAGGTCATAGACTCATCCATAAGTTACCCAATGTATTCCTTATCCTTATCTATCATATCCATCTTCCTTATGTAGATATATTTGTTCTTCATTTCTTTCCTTCTTCTTCTACAGATGTTTGGGTATAGTAACTTACAAGATAAGTACTGTCAAAACTAGTTGACATCAATGACAACATATTACTAATTTAATCATCTTACATATCCAATCAGCAACTTAGTGATCTTAAATCACAGATCTTCAAGTTATACAATGTACTCAAATCAATTGTAGTTCATCAATCTCTCCCTTTGGAATTGATGGCAACACAAGCAATATGAAATATGCCATACACATACCAAATATGTATTCTACAACTCTATCAACAAATGTCGTAATGGTACAAGCTCTCCCTAGCTTAATATGTTTAATCACTACGTTACATAAAATCATTTGCAAGTGTAGACTAAGTTCTGCAGATGTGATCTTTTCAGCTCCCTTTTCTGTATCTCTCTCCCTTTGGCTTTGGCTCCATATTCTTCATATTGATCTCTCTCCCTTTGACAGCAATGCCAAAGAACAATACAAACATACAGCTCTGTAGTAGCCATGTAACTCTTTGTTGCTCAGTGCATTCTCTATATCTCGGTATACTGTTATGCAAATCGGTTCCAGTACTTCAACCTTTCACAACCTTAGATAGAAATCCAAAGTGTGAACTCTGCTACATCAACATGTGTGATCTTTTGATAAGATTAGGCTGATGCAACCTCAAGATCACCTTAGTGACTAGTAGACAAGGGACAGACCCCAAGTCTAGTCCTCAAGTATTCATATGTATCCTTTGGTAGAGGCTTTGTAAATATGTCAGCAGGTTGTTCTTTTGATGTAACAAATTCTAGCTTAACTTTCTTCTCCTGTACTTATTTCCTTAAGTAGTGATACTTAATTGATATATGCTTTGTTTTAGAGTGCATCACCAGATTCTTTGAAATATTAATAGCACTAGTGTTATCACAATATATAATCATCGGCTTGGTGATTACCTCATTCATTCCTTCTAACACTTGCTTGATATATGAAATATTTGAATAGTTAGTAGCAGTAGCAACATTTTCTGCTTCAGCTATAGACTGAGAAATGCAAGCCTGTTTCTTACTTGTCCATGTAACAAGTCTTTCACCAAAGAAGAATGCTCCTCCGATGGTACTCTTTCTATCATCCACATTTCTAGCCCAATCAGCATCGGTGTATACCTTCAGTTCAAACTTTCCTTTCTTAGGATACCATGGTCCATAATCTTCATTTTTCTTCAGGTATCTTAAGATTCTCTTTGTAGCAACCATGTGTGACTCTCTAGGGTTTGCAAAAAATCTAGCAACTATTCCAACAGCATGTGCTATATCAGGTCTACTGTGAACTACATATATTAACTTACCAATCATGGATCGGTACAATGTCTAGTTTACCTCAGTAGTTCCATCTTCTTTAGTTAGTTTACATCTAGTAGCCATCAGTGTTCCCATAGGTTTAGCATCTTCCATGCCAAATGTCTTCAAGACTTCCTTTATATATTTAGATTGTGTGATGAATATACCATCATTTTGTTGAATCACTTGTAAGCCTAGAAAGAAATTAATCTCTCCGAACATAGAAATTTCAAATTCACTTTTCATTTCATCAGAAAATGACTTACAGATTTGATCTTGTCCTCCAAATATTATGTCATCCACAAATATCTCAGCAATTAAGATAGTATCATCAGAATTTCCTTTCATGTACAGATTATTGTTCTCACTTGTTCTAACAAATCTAATACTCAGCAAATAGTTATTCAACCTCTCATACCAAGCTCTTGGTGCTTGCTTCAAACCATATAAAGCTTTATGTAATATACATACCATATCTTTGTTTTCTGGATCAACGAACCCTTCAGGTTTTTCTATGTAGACTTCTTCTTCAAGTATCCCATTCAAAAAAGCTAATTTGATATCCATTTGGTAAGCCTTAAACTTTTTGTGTGCAGCATATGCAAGTAACATTCTGACTCCTTCTAATCTAGCAACAGGTGTGAAAGTCTCACTGTAATCTATTCCTTCCTCCTGTGTATATCCCTTGCATACTAACCTAGTTTTGTTCCTTGTTACCTCTCCATTCTCATTAAGCTTGTTTCTGAATATCCACTTAGTACTGATAATATTCTTGTTCTTAGGTCTAGGTACTAAACTCCAAGTTTTGTTCTTCTCTATCTATTCTATTTCCTCTTTCATTACATTAACTCATTCATCATTTTCTAATGCAACTTTTACATTCTTCAATTCATATTCACAAACTAGACATGTACCTTGTCTTGCTTTACTCCTTGTTTGCATGCTAGCTTGTCTGTTTCCAATGATTTATGTCTCTGGATGATGTCTTCTAACAAATTTCACCAATATCTGATCTCTTCTTTCTTGTTCATCCTATGCAGGTTCATTTTCTTGCTTGGTGGATGCTTCTTGCTTGTTAGTTTCTTTTTCTTGTTCCTTGGTATTGTTTTCCTGCGGATCGATTGTCACTATCTACTGTGTTGGTAGGTACTCTAGTTGTTCAATGAAATTAAATCTACCATAGTCTTATGGTTCCTTTGTTCTTTCCTCTGCATTCTTATCATCAAACTCATCAACTCAAACATTATTACTTTCAATCATTTTATTAGTTACCTTGTTAAGACACTTGTATGCTTTACTTTTAGTGGAATATCCTAGAAATATCCCTTCATCAATTTTTGAGTCAAACTTCCCATTTCTTTCATCTTTTAGAATAAAGCATTTACTTCCAAAAATTCTGAAATAACTTACAATGGGTTTGTGACCAAACCATAACTCATAGGGTGTCTTATTAGTGTCCTTCTTCAGTTGTACTCAGTTCAGAACATAAACAGTTGTGCTGACAGCTTCCCTCCAGTATGTCTGAGCAACATTCTTTTGTAACATCAGTGTCCTTGCACAGTCAACTATTGACCTATTCCTCCTTTCAGATATTCCATTTTGTTGTGCTGTCCTCGATGCAGAGACCTATCTTTTAATACCATGCTCATTACAAAAGTTAGTAAATTCATCAAAAATAAATTCACCACCTCGGTCAGATCTTAAGCATTTCAATTCTTTACCAGTCTCTTTCTCAACTTTTTCTTTATACCACTTGAACATCTTAAATGCCTCTGATTTCTCCTTCAAGAACATGTCTATCATTAATCTAGTATAAACATCAACAAAAAGAATAAAATATGTGTCTTCATAGTAACTTTGAGTTCTCATAGGACCACATAGGTCGGTATGCACTAACTCAAGTAATTTCTTTGTTGAATAATCTTTGCTTTTGAAACTAGATTTTGTCATTTTACCTTTCTAACATTCATGACACATAACATGATCAGGCTTAGATAAGTTAGGTAGAACTCTAACCTTTTTATTTTTACTGATCTTAATCATGTTATCAAAATTCACATGACATAACCTCTTATGCCACAACCATGCATCTTCATCTTTCATGATTAAACAAGAAGACTGATCATTATCAAGATAAAACAAATTACCTCTCGATTGTGTTACAGTTCCAATAAGTCTTCCTCCATCATCATATATCTTCACTTTCTTTCTCTCAAAAGAAACTCAGTGGCCTGAATTTGTCAGTTGTGCCACACTTAGAAAATTATAGTTTAGACCTTTTACCCAATAAGCATTATCACATCTAATTTTATCATTTATCATCAGGGATCCTTTTCCTCTAGCCATTCTAACAGATCCTCCATTGTGTTCTTCAAGATGATAAAATTTCTCTTCATCACCAGTCATGTGATGTGTATAGCCACTATCTATAATCCATGTTTCATTTTTATTAACTTTAGAGATAAGTGTTGTCTCTACATACCTCTCATCTTCCTCTTAGTCATCCTTCATTGCAACAAATACTACCTCCACATCTTCATCATTGTTGATATCAGTGACATCTTCTTCTACAATGTAGCACACCTTCTTGCCTTTATCATTATTGTCTCAGTTGTCTCTATTGTAGTGTCGGTAACTTCTGTTGCCTCTTCTCCCATAGCTTCCTTCACCAAATCAATCTTTGTTTCTATCATCATCTTTCCTATGTGGACATCTAGCAACAATATGACCAACCTCTTTACAATTAAAGCGTGCTAAAGGTAATTTACCTCTATACCTTCCTTTACCTTTAGGTAACCTTCTGACCATAGGAGCTTCAAGTTCATCAAGCTCATCATCAATATTGCTATCACTATCATCATTCTTATTTCTTCTACTAGACTTACCAATCTAATTCAAAGAATACATAAAAGCAAATTCAACAGACAATACAACACTATTATCAAAGTTATTCAGTTCAAAGGTTGTAAGCTTACCAATCAGATTATAAAGAGTAAGGTTGTTACCAGATGCAGACCTTGTTTCATGAATTGCAGATATTCTGATTGCATAAACTGGCAATAAGGTTCTGAGAACTTTGCTTACCATTGTTTCTTCGTTAATAACACCATCAGATGCTCTAATAGCATGTACTGCCTCTTTCAGTCTATTTGTATACTGCACAATATTTTCTCCTTCCTTCATCTTCATATCATCAAATCTTCCCCTTAAGCTTTCAGCTCTGGCTCTTCTGACATTCATATCACCACTATAAACTTGAGCAAGTTTATTCCACATACCTTTAGCAGTAGTGCAATTTTTAATATCTTCAAATTTGGCATCGATACAGGCATCAACAATCTCCATCATAGTAACATTATGTTCATGTCTGTCTCTTAGTTGATCAAGGGTCAAGGGACCATTGGGCAGTGTAATGTAGTCATTCTCCATTAGTGTCAGGGCATAATTCCCAATTCTAGATACATGCAGCTTCATTCGACTTTGCCATATTGTGAAGTTATCCTTGTTTATCTTTGGCACTTCCCTCTTATACATTTTGAGATCTTTGTGCTGAAGTCCTTAAAACTCTATTCCAAGCAACCAACACTTTGATACCAATTGTTAGAATAATTGAGAGGGGGTTGAATCAATTATCCACAGTCCCAATCACAAAATGTATATCCAAAAACAATTTACTAAAACTTCTGCAGCTCAGTAAACTAAAATAGTATTTTGTTTATGCTTTTACCGATTACTAGTTAATAACATATAGTGATTACCAATCAAATCTAGTATGCAACATGTAAAGTATGATAGAAAACAATCATCACAATCAACACATAACACAAGAGATCTAATGTGGAAACCCTATGAAGGGAAAAACCACCTGGGACCGGCAACCCAAAAATTGTTCACTCTTTTGAAGTGAGGTTGGTGAAGACCTAGCCCTATTAAAGGTTAAAAACACACTGTGAGGTGTGACCTTGTTAGAGGATTTTAGACCAACCATTATCATCCAACCAGCATTCACTATGGGGTTGACAGGATAACAAATGTACACTCTATGAATGACATTACAAGACTTTCTAATCCACTCTGTTAAGAGATTTCTCTATTTACAATGGTTAAAATGTAATAGCAGTTGATCTGATCACAACACAACTTCAATTGTAGATTATCAGATCTATGTTAGGCTCATTCAAATCCTCTAATCAATATTTCAATTATGTTTCAATTAATAATTAGTAACTTACTGTCGCTCGGTAATAGCTTTCTAACACTCGATAATCTCTGTAGTTCAATTCTCCTTAACCAGTCTGATTAGGCATGCATGAAGCTTGTTCATGTGATATCTTTGCAGTCTCCTTCTTTCGATATGATTTCATCGTGAAATCCCAGTCTCTTAAATAGACGAGTAAACCATTTTAATTCCATCCATCAGATTTTGCCGCTTAATCTCCTTTGTTGATTTTGCCGCTTAAACCTTCCTCAACTGATGTGTCAGTAACACATTTTGTTTCAATCCATTAGATCTTCTTTGAATTATGTTAGTCATCAATCTTTGTAACAAACATTATCTTCATCTCTGATTTTGAGGTACTTTATAGCTCATCAACTTCCATCAGCTAAACTAGTCATTTAGTTCTTTTCTTCTGCTTGATTAACAAAGAAATGTGTTGATGAACACAAGCTCGGTTTGTATTGTGATTGGTATACACTACACTGCATCGGTGTATACTAAAATGGTTCATTAACCGACAACACTGCCTTGTGCATTTTTCTCTTTTCCTTCATCATAGATGAATGCAACATAATCAAGTCAATAACATAAGATCATAGACTCATCCATAAGTTACCCAATGTATTCCTTATCCTTATCTATCATATCCATCTTCCTTATGTAGATATATATGTTCTTCATTTCTTTCCTTCTTCTTCTACAGATGTTTGGGTATAGTAACTTACAAGATAAGTACTGTCAAAACTAGTTGACATCAATGACAACATATTACTAATTTAATCATCTTACATATCTAATTAGCAACTCAGTGATCTTAAATCATAGATCTTCAAGTTATACAATGTATTCAAATCAGTTGTAGTTCATCACCAAATTCCTCTATTTTACTAGAGTCCTCTACTCTATTTGATCTGTCCTTTCAGTCTATAATTTTAGAACCTCTTCTATACAAATATTCTACTAAATATATCCAAAATAATATCAGGGTTAGTGAAATTTTAAACACCTAGGAAACCTTTACTTTATAGTCTAATTTGTTATTTAGTTCTGATAATTTGATAAGTCATATTAGAGTATTCTTGGTCTCTATATCTCATTGTCTCATCAAACATTCTATAACGATTCAACGCTTCATCTAAGGAAAGAGTCAGATCATATATATCTAATTATCTCTACTTTGAGATCAAGAAGAGTCAAGTTATGTCCCTAGAATTACCATTCTTAAATAGGAGCTAGGACTTGTTAGAAAATTTTACCCCTTGTGTTTAACTTAGATCACTTTCATGTCATCTCAAGTTAGTAGCAAGATGCCTCTTCCATTTTATATTCTTGGTCGTAGACCTGTCACAAGAGCATAGACTAGGAACCAATGAATGGATCTATTTGTCAATCCTTTCCCTCCATGGGAAGAAGAGAAAGAAACAAACCCTTACAAACACACATATCCATTTTTCTATCCTAAAAACTTTCTTGAAACAACATAACTTCCCCCTCGATCAACAATGTTTTCAGATATAACTAAGGAAGAAATAGAAGAGATTGAACAAGATGGATATTCCTCATCAGTTGTAGATGTAGTGGAAATAAATCCCCAGAAGTACTTACATATTCTTCTAGAAAAATGAGTCAAACTTCCTCCTAGATTTGATATGTCTACCATATGGCCTGAGTATCCACTAGCAGGTCTTAACATAGCTGGACAATCTCAAGTACGCACTATAGTATCCCATATAATTTATGTTCTGAAGTCATCACAAAAAATTTCATCTCAAACTAGTTCATCTACAAAAATTGATCAATATTCTATTCAAAACATGACAAGTTCCCAAACAAGTTCATCTACTTTCTTTGGTTCTTCTCAAATGGTATCAACAACTATTATCACCTCAAGTGCCAAATTCACATCATCGTCACCACAAACTTATTATAACCCATTTAGTAATACTCAAATGACACAATCATTCCCAAATGGATTCAGGTCTAACCAGGACAAAGACAATTAGGATCATTTTATGTCGATCCTTCTTTTAGTCAACATCCTCCAAGGGCTAAGTCTTTGTTTCAATAATGATCTCAATATCAACAACCCTTGAATCATAAATTGTCTTGTTTTCAACAAAATTTACCACATGGTAGTCAAAATAAAATCCTTGTTAGATCTTATATACCTACAACATAATTTCAATATCCTAGACAAACCCATCTACCAGCTACCAGGAAATAATCAAACCTTGGAAATGTTCCCCAATCACAAACTAATATTTTGATACAATAAATGCAAACCATGTAGAATCAGCTACAAGATCTCCAAAACTAACATTAGACTAAGTCCTACACTACAGAGGACTTGTATCCTCATCCTTTTGATCAGTTGATATGCATGCCTCCATTTTCTTCACACTTTACAGTACCAAACTTTGAATAGTATAAAGGAAAAACCAATCATGTTGAACATATTAGTGAATTTTTTGCTAGTTTCATAGAGGTTACACATGATGAGACTTACCTCATGAAATTATTACCTCAAAGTCTAATCGTAAAAGCAATGGAATGGTTTTCACACTTACTCCATGTCATTCAATCCTAGGGAGAGTTCGCTAAAAAATTTATCACTCACTTCCACCATGATATAGAATGAAAAGTTAGTATCAAGGATCTCTCTGATATTAAAAAAAAGGAATGTGATTCTTTCTCCAACTTTCTACAGTGGTGGAAAAGCATAGCTAATCATATCCCATACAATTCTCATGAACAGGACCTCGTCATCATGTTTGTAGACAACATAATCCCACACATGGAATTTACTATTGAGTTACAACTTGCTGCAAACTTTGAATAGTTAATTGCACAAGGAATACAATGTGAAAAAAACCTAATAAAAAGGGGAATTATGTATGATCCCAATAAAAAAAACACCACTAAAAATATTGCAAAAAAGGTTAAGTGGTGTAACAAGAAAAAAAATGTTACCAATGACAGTGTCATTGATGTAAAGATCGTTAACTATGTCCAACCCAAAATCTCTATGAAAGGAGCACCATTGCAAAACCAATCCCTGGTAATGCATACACCACAACCAAACACTCAAATAAAAACACCTATGGAAAACATTAAAAATACCACCATATCTCAATCTCAACCCAAAATGCAATGTCCACCAAGACCCTCATTTCCAAAATGTGAATATACACCATTGGGGGGGTCTATTTAGTCAGCACTTAAAAATTTGACCCAAACCAATATGACCACTTTACCTAAAAGATGTGAATTATAATATGGTGTTGGAAAACCTAAGTGGTGGAATGAAAATGACTTTTGCAAGTACCATCAAGTTAAGGTCACAAAACATCAAACTGTTATTGGCTAAAGAACACTATACAAGACTTAATCTGACAACATCAAATTTATGTCAATAATATTAAACCAAGAGATAACACAAATCATACTATCTTCAAAAATACTCTACAAAATCATAATAAAAGGGAAGTCCCTTGTGCCCGGTAACTAGTCAAAAGAGGTCAAATATACCTATTCTTCATCTGATACCATGATAAATTGCATTAACCCTGTTGAGAACTAAATTACAACTATCACTATCAAAGATAACAATTCCAAATGTGTTGTAAAAAACCATCATTCCAAGGTTGTCCTATAGGGGGCACCTTCTAATTCTTCTACACTATCAACTTTTTTCACACCTCCCAATCATAATATAGTCTGGTGGATCAGCTTAAATGCATGCCTGCACAAATATATATTTTCAATATTTTACGCATATCCCCTAAACATAAGAAATATTTAGACCAAGCACTTCAAAATTTAGTTGTCTTAAGGGGCGTATCTCCTAAAAATTTCCCAACCATAGTCAACTATATTATTCCAAAACATATGCCATGTTTACATACCATGATGTACCTCCACACAAATCATTGCATAATGATCCCCTACACCTACTAGGACAAGTGCAGAAATGTATGATCATATGTGTCCTCATTGATGGTAGAGATGCATTAAAAATTTATATACTAAAAGTAATAAAGACCTTGGGATACTCATAAACAAGTTTGGATATAACTAGAAGAATCAACATTAGAGCATATGATGAGGAGGAAAGATCATCCAAAGTTTTCATTATCTTTCCTATCAGGATGGGACCAGTAGTAACAAATACTCCATTCCAAATCCTAGACCTAGAACTAGGATACAAAGTTCTACTGGGAAGACATTGGATACATGAAATGAAAGATATACCCTCCACATACCATCAATGCATAAATTTTCCTCGCTAAGGAAAATAATTCATCATTGAAGGAGATCCAAACCCCTTTTAGTATTGAAATAACTTAAGGGGTAGTTGAGAAAATCAAGTACCATTAAATAAGGAAGCAATTGTTCCTTCCACCTATGTTTCAGTTCCCACAAACACACCAAGGATGGGAATAAAAGTATCAGTCTAAGATAGAGGATGTGGTGAATACCACTATGAGGAAGCTTTCACCATCACTAAGTTACCTCTATCTCCTAGATCATATGGTCGACCCAAACTAGTAGAAACAATAGAAACAACAAAACTATTAATTTCTCAAATGTCGACCTACAACATTCATCGAGTGGAGAGATCTGAGTGAAGAGAATCCTTTTGAACTAGATATCAATATGTAGTTATATAGAGATCCATAGGAAATGCCACTAGTCCAATTACCTTGACTCAATATAGATATGGATTCAAAATGCGGAAACAATTTGGGTATATTAGAATCACTAGTCTAGGACCATAACAACAAGGAATACTAGAACTTTCTCTACCACCTAACCAAAGGAATAAAAGAGGGCTTGGACATGCTCAGTCCAAATGAAGTGTTGTCATCCAAGAAATTGAGGAATTTGTTGAGACAAACTTGGGGCAAGATCACAGATACAACCAAATCAGTGCAAAACTTCAACAGGTATTGCCACAATAAATAGAAACCATAACTAACCCATTGGTCCTTGCATAGGAAGTCTTAGATTATGTGGAAGATGAGATACCTTACAAGTGTTCTACTATGACCGATTCTCATGATTATGAGTGGGAAACCCCTTGTACATCAAGTACCATAGCCATAACAAAAAAAATCAACTAAATTAACCTATAAGATGAACCTTTAGTAGAAAATCATGTCGACATCCATTCCTTAGATGGTTCATCTACTTCCCATTACCAATTTGTTGGAATTGTCATTTCAATTCCCTTTCCCCAAATAGATTCACAACCTAATGTTGACCTATGTCTAGTCCACCCTGAACTGATCGATTTGGACCAATAAGGATGTCCTGACATAGATATCTTCAAAAATGATGAAGTCATTACTAGATTTCTAGGGCTTCAATAGGGTATACTATCTGGAGACCACAAGGTAGGGATCTAGATTGATCTATATAGGTTTTCATACTTTGGGGAGGTGACTCCTCTTTCCATTCAAAAAAGTAAAAATAAAAAAATAAAGGTCACCTAGTGAAAATTGAAAGGCACTTCTTAACCATGAAAAAGTAGAAACAAAAGATGTATCTTTTGGTGAAAACCTCTCTAAGGCACCATAGGATGGAAAGTTGGAACCCCTTCCCATAGATGAGGAAAAATCAACACTACTAGAAGAAGAAACACTTGAAGCTAACTTAGGGGATGAAAAACACCCTAAGAAGATTTACTTAGAAAAATCTCTCTCACCTCAAGAAAGAGAGAAATATATCAGCTTCTTTAAGGAGAGACAGATCAACTTCACCTAGTCATATGAAGACATGCCATGTCTTGATCCAGAGTTGTATTGCACCATCTTCCATTGTTTCCAAACATGAATCAAATTATACAAAAACTACAAAAAAATGCATCCTCATATTTCCTTGCTAGTCAAAGTTGAGTTGAAGAAACTCTTGGATGTCAGCTTCCTAAGATCCATTACCTATGTATAATGGATCTCTAATTTAGTACCAATCACAAAAAACTTAGGTGACATCTGCATATGTATAGACTTTAGGGACCTGAATGAATCTTTCCCCAAAGATGATTTCCAATTACCCAACATTGATATATTGATAGTGGTTTTGATTGCGAGACATAAAATGCTATCTTTAATGGATGGATTCTCAGGATATAATCAAACTAGAATAGCTCCTGAAGAGAAATACAAAATAGCATTCACTTGTGCCTAGGGAGATTATTGTTGGAATGTCATACCTTTTTCATTTGAAAAATGTGGGTACCACATATCAAAGGGAAATGAAGAGTATCTTCAATGACATGATCCATAAAAATATGGAAGATTATGTCGATGATATATTAGAAAAATTTAAGCTTAGAGAAACACATCTACAAGTGTTGGCTCCTATATTTGATAGGTTGCAAGAATAAGAGGTCATCTTGAATCTTAAAAAGTGTTCTTTTAGATAACTTCTAGAAAAATCATAGGTTTCATAGTCTCACACAGAGGAATAGAAGTGGACCTAGAGAAAGTCAAAGAAATATTAGACATGCCTCCTCCCACAAACCTGAAAAAACTCAAGGGTTTACAAGGAAGGATACAATCAATCATGAGGTTTATAGCACAATTGGATGATAAATGTCATATATTTCAGTACTTGTTACACAAAGGAGTTACTTTCATATGGATGGACCAGTGCCAACAAGCCTTCTAGGCTTTTAAATATTATTTGTTAAGTTCTCCTGTCCTAGTACCACCCACTCTAGGAAAGCCACTTCTTCTATACATTTCAGAAACTGAGTCAGCATTGAGATCTCTCTTATCCCATCATGATGATCAAGGAAAAGATAGGGTAATCTATTACATCAGTAGACCCCTAGTTGGATATGATCTCAACTATTCCCCCATAAAGAAAGCATGCCTCACAATTTTTTTTGCTTCTCAGAACTTGAGACATTACATGCTAAGTCATTAGACAAAGCCCATATCTCATATAGAACCATTGAATTATTTTCTATGCAAGGACACACTAAAAAGAATGATTTCCAAGTGGATCATGATCCTAAGTGAGTTTGACATAGAATATGTAGATTAAAAATCAGCCAAAGGGTAGGTGATTGTGGATCAACTAGCAGAAGCACCCATACTTGATCATAAACCAATTGTATATGAGCTCCTAGATGAGTCAATATTTTCCATAGAAGCATCAGTAATAGAGGTATGGAAGCTATATTTTGATGGATCTTATACCAATTATAGTGTGGGGGTAAGAATTTTCTTCATCACCCTACAAGGTGACAAAATTTGAATTTCCTATTGACTTATTTTTCCATGTACTAACAATATTGTAGGGTATGAAGCTTTGGTCATCTGATTGAAGACAGCTATCCAATGGAGAATACAGAACTTGAAGTTCTATGGTGACTCTCAGTTTGTCATTAGCCAAGTTAATCATGATTATATGACTAAAAATGATAAATTAATCACATATAGAAAATTGATGGATCAACTCTAGACTTCTTTCCAGTACATCATTTTTTATAAAATCCCAAGATCTCATAATAAAGTCACATATGTGATGGCTACCATAGCATCCTTTATAGACATGTCAGGAAACAAAACCAAATTTTAATTCCTAGTAGAGCTTAATAAATTGGCAATGGACTCATATGATATGTCTTTATCAACAATCCCATATGTCATCAATCAGTCAATCAATTATCTTATATAGTGACAAATACACTTGAAACCAAACAAATTAGTCTTATACGAGTAGTCCATTTTTTAAACTAGATACATCAACACTAAACATAAACATCAATCCAAATAATGATCAATAAGGTTGTTGACAATGTCAGTCTATTATCAATTTATCTTTCATGATTATTTTCCTATGCTCCTCAAGGATACCACTAAGTGTGAGAGTGGCCAGGATGGATTATAATATTATTTTCTTTGTTTTTTATTTGTGGATTGTTTCGATGAAGTTTTGGATCAATAATGTTTTGGTTGTCTATGACAAGAGCCTTCACATATCTATCAAGTATCTAATTGCAATAGATACATTTGATTGTTATATGTTGTACATACCTCAACTCCAATCATATGAACCATAGGATAGAGTGGAACATTCCCTATTTACTATCTACTTGTTCAAAAAAATATTGTAGTGGTATCTAGATGGTTAATATCTAGGTACATTTGTATCTCTTTCTTTTCAAATAAGGAGCAATAATGATATCATTGAAAATATTCAACAGCAACTAAGAGTCATCGCCTATCTTTATTTCAACTAATTCATCCTTCTTAGTAAAATTCTTCTAACTAAATCAATCCAATCTCATATTCTCAGACATGTCATCATAGGTTTTGCATACATGGTAAATCTCCTACATAGAAAAACACAAAAACATAGGAATGCCTAAATCATACATCATCATATAGGAATCATCACATATATCATCAATTCATAACATAAATCATATAATCAAGTTCATAAGAACATAATCATCAAGTAACAACATCATCGTTTCATAATAGGAATCATGTGATCAATACATTTATCATCATCATAATAAACATAGAAGCATCATAATCATGTCATACATCATAAATCATCATCATGTAATCAATGCATTAAACCATCATATAGAAATACATGTCACATAGAAATGCATATCATAAACAAAAGCATTCATAAGCATGAGGAAAATAATAATGCCACCAAAAAGATGTATATCATAGAACTCACCAAAATATAAATATGTTTGAGTACAAATGAAAGCTCACAAGCTCAGTCAGAATATATAGTTAACAATATCAAATTTCCACAATCCATTAATAATACTAAGTAAATTTCTGGATTTGATTGTGTATGCATTTTTAGCATCAACATTTCAGATCACACTCTGTGATTCATAGACATTTACTTTTTATCCTTGCACGTTCTCATCCTGATGACGGATCACAGAGTGTGATCCAAAACGTTGATGCTAAAAACACATACACATTCCAATCCAGAAATTTACTTAGTAGAACATATAGTTTCTATGAAAAAATGATACAATAACCCTCAGTGCAAAGTGATGAAATGAAAGCCCTAGTCACGACTTATAGCGAGTTGGCCTAAAACCCTAATTTTGACTAAAATCCTGATTTATTGTCATGGACTGCAGGAACTTTAAAGTGCAATATCTTTCACACCGTTGATCTTTTTTTCGATCCATTTGATCATGTGCACACCATTTTACATTGTCAACAAGTTAATGCTCATTTGGTACATTTTCTCTTAATTTGTTGAGGGGGCATAAAACACACCTATTGTCATCAGGGCAAGTTGGGGCAGCACCTGATAAGATATTCTTGGACACAACGTTCTAAATCACATTGTATCAAAGAGGGGCAAATGTCAACACCCAAAATTGGACACTCTTGCGAGTTCAAGTTAATTACTAACTTTTCTTCTATTAATTAATAGCTCTTTAATTATTTAATTAATCACCTTATTTCTTCTATAACCCAATCTTTTCATCATTTAATCACAACCCTAATATTAATCAAATAATTATTATTATTTAATTAATTAAGTTTAATTAATTAGTCTTTACTGGTTAATTAAATTCCATTTCTATAGTCCTATAATTTAAGTAATTATCATTAATTATTTAAATTGGCTAATTATTTCCTCTTGATTAAATTAATCTCATTTCATTTAAATTTCTAAATAATTTCATTTCATTTGGTTTTCAATTAATTTCATCTTTCTCATAAATTGAATTTTTAATTCAATTTAAATCTTTTAAATCTTCAAAAAATCAGAAACCAAAAATCAAAAATATCTCTAAATTGTTAAATCCAAAAAATCAAAAATATGCATAATATCTTCGAATTTGGAAACTAGTATTTTCTGCAAACCTAAAATCCTCTCAAAATTCAAAAATAAAAAATCATTCTCTTTTCTAATTCTGTATGTTTGGAAATGTTTATCTCCAAAATCTTCAAATCTTATCTTCTTTTTTGTTACCCAAATGACTCTTCACTTTTTGAGTTTGATTTGGAAACAAATCTCTGCTTTTGGGCTTGGTTACCCAAATCCTTCTAGTCTCTGATTATCTCATTTTCTCAATCTATTTTTTCAAAATTAATCTCAATCGTTCATCCAACCTTGAATATCTATATAAACCATGTGTTACAAGCTAGGGTTTTCGTTGCACCAAAAGATTGACATGTTAATGCCCGATACAACCACTAGACTTATAGAAGACACAGGAGGTGGTTAAGCCATGTTGTGAACCTTGTGAGGGATGCTGCCAACAATCCCCCTCCCAGCATCACTCATCATGGCCTACAAGGATTCAAACCTGTGACCAAGCTTTGATACCACTTGTTACAAGGTAGGGTTGTTGTTGCACCAAAAGATCGACCTGGTAATGCTTGATACAACCACTAGACTTATAGAAGACATAGGAGGCAATTAAGCCATGTTGCGAACCTTGCGAGGGATGCTAGCCCACTGCCAACACCATGTCCTTTCCCATATGAAGGATCTAAATTTTAAGAATCAAGTATCTTATGTAGGTTTCTTTTCTAAGCAATCATCAATCCTTTTGAAATTCTCGAATCTCCTGAGTCTAACTGTTGTCGGAATCAACTTTGGGTGCCACTTCAAATAAGAGTGCCAAGAAGAAATGAAAGATATTAGGCATGTTTGGAATGGTTTGAATTAAGTTTCATTATTTTAGTTTTGATTATCATGTCTATATTTCATTATTCTATTGGGTTTATGTTTATTAGTTTAGTTATTTCATTGCATTACTACTAATCTATCTTTCTAAGCTTGTGAAAAATTTGTGTGTACATTTGGTGAACCCGACATGAATCAACAGCCCACGGAGCACTTGAAGATGAACTAATAGTTATTTTCAATCTTCGTCATAAAACTGATATATTTTTTTTATCATTCTTTAAATTTCATAGCTACATGTTCTTCACCCAATTTCAACCATATGGTCTAGAACACTTTATAGAAGTGATTTCAAGGAGGATATCAATGACATGATCACTCCATTAAGCACAATGTGAGGGTTAAAGAAGTCAATTTTTTTTGAGTCATGGATGTATCAATACATATCTATTGTCAAGAATGGGGCATAGGAGATCTTTTAGGCTAAAGTAATCAATGATTCCTTGTGTTAAAAATTATCAAAAGTGTTTGTCACTGTGACATTTTACATGAAATCATAACTTGTGTACATAGTTGCATCTTTCTAATCATTTTCAAGAATTTCCTATGATGGGGACAAGAGTAAATTATCATTATTGAAATAATTTAAGCAGCTACTTATGGGTATAGGGAGACACCATTATTCAAGACTCCAAGATGCCTTCTTTGGTCATTTCTGTTGGAAATATTCAGGAATTAACCGAGTTACTGAGAGGGGAGGGGTGAATCAGTAACTCCAAATTTTCTTCAAATTTAACATGTAATTTATTTTAACCTTTTGCATATAGAAAGCATGAAACTCAAAAACATTCACAATAATGACACATAGATTTGGTTACCCAGAAACCTTCCAAAAAGAAAGTAAAACTGGGGTGGGGATGAAACCCACAAAGCTTTAATACTGCAGAATAAAGTTGGCCGGTTAAGGCTTACAATTTGATCACTTCTGATGATCTGCCCTGTTAGGAGCAATAAGGATTGCTAAATCCACCTTGTTAAAGGATTTACAAACATACAATGAAGTATGCACTCGGTAAAGAGATTTTACAAAAGACTGTTAAGTCTACCCGGTTAAAGGATTTAGTACTGATTCACCTGTTAGGATGAAACAGTAGATCTCTTGCTTTGCAACTGGATTGCTGATTGAGATTCGCTGATGTACTGATCACCTTCTGTGATGAATTTGTCTTTGTTGTTCCTTATACTACTGAAGCCTTCTGTAATTCACTTATCTCTGCCTTTCTTTCTCTTTTTTTTTATATATTCTTCTTTCATCTTGACATTTTTGCAACATTGTTTATATACAAGATTTAAATAATTAATTACAATTTCAATTACACAGTCGGCTTGACAAATAAACATAAGTGCTACTAAGTCGGCCCAAGTATGGTTACACGGTTCCTGCAAACTGACTCGGTGACTTTCTGATACTCGGCGTCCACTGCATTACTCGGCATCGTCATGCACTCGGTAGAAGTGAAGGCACGGTTCATACTGATCACTCGGTAGGTTTTGAACTCGGTAAATACTGGTGACTCGGTAGACATGATGTTACTCGGTTTACACTGTCCTGTTTGGTTTGTACTAACTTCCTCGGTTTGCACTGTCTGCTTGGTTTGCACTGTCTGCTCGGTTTGCACTGTTTGCTCGATTTGCACTATTTGCTCGGTTTGCACTGTTTGCTCAGTTTGCACTGTTTTCTCGGTTTGCACTGTTTGCTCGGTTTGCACTATTTGCTCGGTTTGCACTGTGAACGCAAATAAGTGTTGTCACTAGTGGCAATTCTGCTTAATGCCAACAATTTCATGTCCTTTTTTGATAAAACACTTGAAAACATAAAGGTTTTTGAGGTAGCTTAGAGGAAGGTAAATGAATATGGATGTTTGTTCGTACATTTCCCAACATTCACTTATATGAAATTTGGATTTTTTTATGATCACCCCTATATGTTAATAAGATACCCAGCCGATAAGATCATTCTGATGGAGTTGGGAAGATAATTGATGCTCATACATGCCAAGACATTTTAAGCCCACAAGCCTAGTTATGTAATTTCTACTTAGAATCCCCTAGTCATTGGTAGAATCTATTCAATGACATCTTCTACCAAAGAAAAGGCTATGGAGATAGAACTTCAAGAAATCAAGTTGAAGAACTTCGAAATCATAAGGGATGTTGACTAATGACATATGAAGAACAAGATCAGAAGAGATTTCACTCATGCCCATTGTATTGAAGATGTTTGGATAGTTATTCAGATAGATGAGGACATCAGAAAAATGGATTGTTTTACACTTACACTAGAACATATCATTGTTCTAGATCTTGCCAACATTTTGGAAGGAATGGAAGATGATGGACACATGTAGAGCGGGGTTTTAGATCAGGCCCTCCCCTTAATTCAATGGTCAATAAAAGAAAATAATTTCATCACTAACAAATTTCAATCTATAATGGATAAAAACAATGCTTGGATCAAAAGAAAAGGTATTAAGATGAAGAAATTCAAATCAAGGTCCAGTGATGACACAATTGGACCCATGGGTTGAAAATAAAATTTGAGAAATGAGAAAAAAAGGATGTCTTTTTCTTTGGAAGTAGAATAAAGATCAATTTCAAATGAAAGGATAAGTCTCAAGAGGACCCTCTTAAAAAGGGAAGGGAAAGGTTGTAATTCAGAAAATTGTTGAAGAAGAAGATGATCAATGAGAAGAAGTACAAGTTCTTATAGTTGCAATGGATGTACACTCTACCCTTGTTGAAAATCCATAGGTATCCACTCTCATGAATACATGTGTTTTTACAATGGATACTAATGTTGATTCTTTTTCCATAGTCTTGATCCCTTTCATTGCACCTATTGTATCTTTTTAATCCACTGAATCTATCCTTGACACACCTCATGATAACTTGGCCAATGTTTTCTCTTATGATTCCAATCTAAGTTTTCTCACTATCCCCTTTGTTAAATCCTATGCTACCCTAAGTGACTTTGAAATATTTTTGTTCGAGTCTATGTATCATGTCACCACATAAAACATCCCCTCAATTATTCAAACTGAAACTCTAGCCATTGTTTCAACTATGGTGCATACCCAGCCTAGTTCATCACATGTTGTAGTCAAAGAAACACAAGCTATCTTTTCTGACCTTCCTCCTTGGTTAAGTGTTTTTGTTCCTAAGAGGAAGAAACAAGAGCATTCTCCAAATAATTTTGACTTTGAGAAACTAAATAAAGTCAAGTCCAATGGTGCCAAGAAAGAAAAGATTGTTTCAAGGTTTAGTTTAGATAAAGACAAAAAATTATGTTGAGGTATTCAAACCTCTTGTAGACAACCCCTAGGAAGAAATGAAACTTTCTAATTTTAGGATCATGGGAATTGATTTGGGAAAACAAATACAATGTGGCATTGGCAATGATGACCAAGATTTTGTAGCTATGTTGGCCCAAGATTATGATGAGCTTAAGAAGAAGAAGGATTGTCTAAAAGAACAAAGTGAATTTCTCATGGAGATGATTCAAAAGATTGTGAATTATTTAGAAGAGGTTGATCCTTTGGAATCATCCATAGTCGAAGATTCTATTAAGAAAGAAGAGAAAAATGGAGAGAAGACTTCAGCCATAGATTCTTTGGTTAATAGACTGATGGAGAAAGGAACACAATTGATGAAGAAGGAATTTCAGGTTCTCACATATGCTAAGTCAATCGAATCCAAAGTGAATGAAGCTTTAGAATATTTAACTCAATAATTAGAGATCATTAGAAAAGATTTGAAAAATTGGCTCAAGTTTTCAGATCTAACACTAGAGGTACTTTGTGAGAATGGAGTAATACCAAGTCTTAGGAAAATTACATTAAATATAAGGAACACATGGTGAACAAAGGCTAAGTAATTGAAGACATAGTTAAATATGTGGAAGCATCCATTGAAACTTGTACCAAAAATATGAAGTAAATTAATTCCAAATTTGAAAAAATGCCTCGCAAGATGATGGACAATGATCAACAACTACTTCCTAAAGACACCATAATTTTTGAGTTCCTAAAAAATGGTTTGTTGAGAGCTTGAGATAGATCATTCTAAATTATCTTGCATTGAAAATATCTCATGATATCAATCTTTCCTAGATTAGTTATAAATTGTTCTAGATGAAAATAAAGTTGCACTCCTAAGGTGTTTTGATGCACTCATCAAAGAAACTACAATTGCAAATAACACAGGTCCACTGAATCCTAGTGAAACACAAGAAAGCATCCACAAATTATGGGAATGCATGGTGCATAATGAAGAAGAAGAAGAAGAAGAAGAAGTACCTCCAATCACTTAGTTAGATTTCTTATGCTTTCTAGGAAATTAGATTTTGATTTTTTAATTTAGCTTTGACAAATTGCATGTAAAGTAAAAATTGTATTTGCATGTGACCAAATTGTGTGTCAAATTGTAAAAACAATTGCATGTAACAATATTACATGTCAAGTTAGAATAGGATTGTGACATTGAATAAGTCAAAAATTAGTTAGAATCTTCCCACCTTTTTTTCTCACCTCTTCACCCATATATATGAGGAGGGATTATTGTAACTAATATCTAGATGTCATTCAAGTAGATTGTGCCAAATTTGTTGCAGCAATGGAGACTTTGTGTTTCATTGTGCAAATTAATTTCAAGGTGATTAAAATAGAAAGTATTTTTTAGACTTTGTGTTGAAGAATCTTCTAATATCAAATTTGTGTTCTGATATCACGTATGTGACATCATCTTGAGTTTATTGAGAAAGGTACATATGTTATTTGTGTTATTGTAGAAAGCATTCAATCTAATTTTTGTAAACTTTGTGTTACAAGTTTATAGATTGAAGTATATTTAGTTGTTAAATGATAAAAAGGAATTGAGAGACTTTGTGCCTCACTTCTAATTATTGAAGTAAGCTCAAGGGTCTACCATATTAACAAATTTTGAGTTGTTGTATGTGTAATACCCCAAAATTGGCATCTTGATATCCTAACCAATTTTGTTGCATTTGTCTCATTCTATCAAATTTATGAATCATCGTAGTCCTATTGTACTAGGCAATTTTGTCTTCTATTTGACTTTACTCAACTTAGTGTCAAATGCAGAAAACCCTAAATCTGCATTAATCACATAACATATTTAATTCCTAAATATCGAATACAAATTAGCTAAATAAACCCTATGATCAGTTAATTTAATTATAAAGTCCTAGCACTTTAATTAAATTAAATCCACCCTCTTTAGCTAAAATACATGAAAAAGGAATTAAATAAATATTTGGTTTTAAATAAATATCTTCATCTTAAAAATTGAATTTAATTATTCAAATAATTGAGAAAATCCACTTATGAGGCAATATTGTATTTATTTAAATTAAATGTTCTCTCCAAATCTTCTCTTTAGTTCAGAAAAGGAAACTTTGATTTAATTGAAAATCAAAAAGAGGAATAAAATAATTAACAACTTTAAAACAGACAAAAATAGGCAGTTGATTGCCTCTCTACGGGAAACTTTCTATTCTAAACTGAACTCTCATTCAATTTCCACCATTCATCTGATTTGATCTCAAGCGTCGATTGAACTTGGGATTCTATAAAAGAACCCTCAATTCTCATTCAAACGATCCCAACTTTTTGAGCAACGAAGTGTTGTCGCATTGTTACTAGAATTCACTTTGCATTCAAGCTTTCATTATTTTAGCATAATCTTCATTTCTAGATTAATATATCATGTTAGCTTAATCATGCATTTCATTTCTTAACCTAGTTTGCTTCCATTGTTCTTAGATTAATTTCATCATTTCTAGATTAATCACATATTCATTCTAGATTAAAACTGCATTTGCTTTCAATCAAATCCTTCATTCTAGTGTCAATCTATGGTTGTAGGACTCTCGATTCTGAGAGAAAATTTCAAACCCTACCTAGATAGAAGGCAACAGGTCGAATCATCCAGACAGGTGAGATGAATAATCTGATATTCATTCTTGGCTGCAGCTAGTGAACAATGACTATGTTGAAGTGTGGAGCTAAATCAGAGGCCCATATTTAGTTCATACATTTCTGGTGCCAGTCGTGGGGTAGAAAATCAATTTCTAGCCTCATCTCGTACTTTGAATTTCTATTAAAAATTTGCATTTTTGTCAAAAAAATTCATTCTATCCATATGGTAGTACATCTCTGCTATGAAATCTTGTGCGAAGTTTCATACTGTCTCACAGGACAGAACTATTTTCTCGTGCGGGGGACTGCATCCCTGATCGCATGAGATTTTGCATCTAGAGACTTAAAATTTGTAGATTTATACTTTCAACTTGTTATTTCCTAACATTTGATGTTTGTTGTGAATTTTTCCTGATTCTTCTTTTTGGAGACAGCATTATACTGGATTGCAGAACTTTAGACCTAAGGTGAGTTGCTACAATCTCTATAACATTTCAATTTTGGACATTAAAATGAATCTCTCATATGTTTGGCTTGAGTGTTTCCTAGTTTGATAAATCACACTTTGATTTTGGGCTCTAAAAAGAATCTAGATTCACTTTCCGCATATCTGTTTCACATAGTAAATAGGCCCTATGAACACTATTTGCAGAATTCTTGAGAGAGTGGGCTTCATTCACTTATTTTGCATGTGAAGCTCTTCTCGAAGATAGATCCCCTTGTAGGTAGGGAAGGAGTTGATATTACCTCATGGTCTTACTTGGTTTTTGTCTTCAGTCTTTGGTGGTACATTCTCTCTTGGTCCCACTTAGAGAGATAGATAGCCATTTTTGTTGACATACAAACCTTGGTGAGGTGGTTTCAATTTAGCGTGTCAATGAATCTGTTTGCTATGTCTGGGTGAGGTGAAGAGGTTAGAGGACTATGCTTTGTTCCCTTTTGGGCGCATTAGAAACTTAGATCCTTAAATTTGAATCAAATCCCCATGTGGTCCTTTTTGTGAGTCTCCTTATTAGAGAGGGTTAACCATAGTGGACATTCCCTTAATTGGGTCAACCATGTGGATGGAACCTCAAGCAGTAATAGCCATTTTCACCATGGTAGCAAAAGCCACTATATAGATGTCCTTGTGGAAGAAATATCTACGGGTGTAGTTTCTTGTTGGGCTATCAGATCTCCTCAGCATCTTTGATTGATTAAATTCTTGAAATGTGTCAAAACCTCGATGTGCTTGGATTAGAGTTTTCCCTCTTGAGATTACAAAAGTTGCAGAGTTGACCATAACTAAGAACCATAGTGAAACCAAAATTTTATTTTCTAGGACTATGTGCATGATTACAAAACACTTTGAGAACATACACAAGTAGCACTCTTAGGGATAGAATACTATGTCACATATTCTTGTTCATGTGCAAGGTTGCTTTGTCCCTTGCTCATTATTTGAAGACATTATTTTCTTGAAATCCCTGATTGCTGTTTTATGTGCCTGATCATGATAGAAATATGTTGATGCATGTAGAAGTTGAGTTGCTGATTTGAACTATCTAAAATCTATCTGAAATCTGGATATTCTATCAGAGAACAGCTAGTGTTGTGTCTCAAAATCTGTTCCTACCTCAAAAATTGTGCCAAACTGACAAATTTTGTTCTTTTTTCACGCGAGATTTTAGTTTTCTATGCATTTCCTCATGTGAGACAACATACCTTCATGCGTAGTCTAGCATTTCCTCATGGAGACTACATTTCCTCATGTGAGACTGTTCCCTAGTTTTCAAAAATAGTGAGCTTATTCCCATCAACTGGTCAATTTTCTGTCTGATATGGTTTTTATCTGGGGTCTGTCTACCTGTTCTCCTATTGTCCACTACCTAAAACTGGATGTCTCAGGCTGAGAACTAAGTGATTACTACTTAAACTCATGTTGTCTCTTTTTTATCTATCCTTTCCTACTATGCTCTTGTACCTTGCGATGCGATAGTCACATCTTGGTTGTTCTAGCCTTACTCTAGACGATCTGTGCCAAGTGCATTTCACTTTTATCACTTTTCTGCTATCTCAGAGACAGAGTTCTAAGCATAATCCTAAGTCCTCTCTCGTTATTTAATCCTTGTCTATGCTTTTGATGACTCGAAGTGGCAACTTGTTCCCTCCATGTTTCACCAGACGGGATAGAGATAGACCTCGCAACTGAGGAAGAGGTCATTCCAAGCTTGCCATACAATCTAAGTGCCATAGAGGATCTTCATGTTCTTCCTCTAAAATTTCTAGAGAGGAGACCTTTCACTCTCCTTCTCTTGTCATTAAACCTCATGTCCAGCATACTTTTACTGTGAACTTTAGTCAAGCCAGGAATCCCTTGTTTTGAAGACACCAAGACTCTGAAGAATCATTGTCAGAGATTGATCCTTTTGAGGCACCCCATGTTTCCTTGCCAAATCCTAATCCTTTTGCGACATGCAAGGTTTCCTTTCTAGAGATTAATCCTTTTTTAGAACCCAAAGTTTCCTTAGCAGTGACCTCTCATCATATTCAACCTCCTCATACTCAGTCTATTCAAATCGCACACTTACATTTCAGCAAGATCGCAAACCAACACCAAGATGGTGAGTATACTAGAGCTCATGATCATGATCATGATCAAGCTCAAGATAACCAAGAAGAATACCATGCCCCAAGTATCTTTAAAATCATTGGTAATGACAATGAAGAAATAACCCAACACAATGTTGAGGCTGCCCGATCCAATAAAAGTCTTCACAAAATGATGGAAATTATGATGAAATAAGAGAAAGAGAAATACTTTCTCAAGCTAGCCAAAAAAGGGGCCAAGTTACCCCCAAACTATAAATTTGAGACCCTCGTAGTCAAAGAAGAGGAAACAAAGGTGGCTAAAATGCAAAAACTAATCCAAGATATGAAAGCCCAAATCCAACAACCCATGAAAGCCAAGGACACACCAGCAAACTAGTTCACACTGGAGAACATATGTCCATTCCCATTTGACAAGAGTCTTAGCATGCCACCTTTTCCCAAAGGTGTAAAACTCCCCAAGTACGATAAATATCTAGGTACCTCTAATCCTCAGTATCACTTGAGAGAGTTTGGTGCTCTATCCATGGATCTCATACACAATCAAACTTATCTCATGTGTCTCTTTTTGCGTAGTCTGGGTGGATCTGCTATGGAGTGGTTCTCCCAACTTCCTACTGGTATCAAATCTTTTGATGAGATTTCTAATATGTTCCTCCAGCATTATTCTCATAACATTCAGCATCCGGTCAACATCTAGGATCTTTGCAATCTGAAACAATGATCTGGAGAACCTTTCCTAACATTTCTCTAGCGATGGAGACAAATCTATACCAAATATTCTCGAAAAATACCAGAATTTGAGAAACTTGATATCTTTCTCAACAATCTACTTCCTAATTTTGGATACCAAGAATAGCTGTAAGGTCCTTTGACCTTTGATGACATGATCAAGTAGGTTGTGAGAATAGAAGTGTTTATGGTCAAGAAAGGAGATTTAACCCTCCAAAAAGATAACAAGAAAGGGTCCTCCTCAAGCAAGGATAAAACTAAAATTGTCAACAAAAACTGAGATGTTGTGAATGATGGATTCATTGATAATGTGACTCCAAAGCCTCCAAAGACTATTTTCAATCTCACCTCCAGTATGCAGGCAGCCAAATCCACTGAGAAGGCTATGGCAGATACTCATCCACCTTCAAAATTTTCCAAAAGAAAACCTTGGGCACCTCAATCCAAATATGAGTTCACACCCTTAGGGGAACCTCTTGACATAGTCTAAAAGACTCTCTTGCAGAATCAGATACTCACACTTCTAGAAAACTTGTGTCCTTATGATCCACAACCATGGCCTCCTTGGTGGAATAAATTTGCATACTGTGAGTACCATTCAAACAAGGGCCATAAGACTTCCAGTTGTATTCAACTTTGACATAAGATTCAGGATCTTATCAATAATGGTGATGTTGTGAGTGGTCATAACAAGAACTCAGACCATCAAGCATTCAAAGACCCCTTTCCTCCACATGAGAAGGGTGAATCTTCTAAGGCTAAGAATACCAACAATAAGGTCAACTATATGTACAATACTAATGACAATGTTATTAATATGGTTGAACCTATCAATGTCAAATATTGTTATGCGATTACCATCAAGGGGAGTGGAGATGCTCCTAGACCCAAAGCTCCTTTTGTTTTGCAAGGCCCTTTGTCTCCATCTTCCAAACCAAAATAGTCTTCAGTTTGTGCAAACGTTGTCACTCAATCTTGTGTAAAGATCGTTCTCAAAGGCCCCGAGCCTTCAACATCTATACCGAAACAATCTATAGATATAGTTGTTGTTGGCCCTACCAAAAAGAATTCAAAATTGGTTCCCATGCCTACTAATTCTAATTATAGCATCCTAGACTAATTATAATGTACCAATGCTCAAATCACTATCTTTGAGTTGTTGAAGATCTCACCTACTCATAGGCAGATTCTGGATAAAGCCCTTGCTAATGCAAATGTCCCAAAAGATCTTGATCTCAACTAGTTTCAATACATGGTGGGTCATCTAACCTCACCTCATTATCTATCTTTCACTGAAGAAGATGATCATTCACTAAGTCATCTACACAATGCTCCCCTACACATTGAAGTCATGATTGCCCAAAAGCGTGTCCGTCGCATTCCCATTGATAATGGCATTGGTCTTAATATCTGCTCTGCTAAGTTGCTCACCCAACTAGGCTATGATGAAGAGTGCATAGATTCCCACAAAAATATTACCATCAAACCATATGATGAAGAAGAACACAAATCTAAAGGTTTGGTGGTGTTTCCAATCCGAGTTGGACCTGTCAAGAGAGATATTATCTGTCAAGTTCTATACATCCCTCTTGCATACAATATATTGTTGGGAAGGCTGTGGATCCTTGAGATGCAAGCGATTCCTTCCACCTATCAGAAATCTATCAAGTTCCCACTTCATGGAGTGGAAGTGACTGTACCTTCCAACACTAGCTATTCTTGCAACACGCTCACACAATCTGCCAACAGCTTTGTCCTGGCCAATAGAGAGTCTACTAATTTTTTGGATGCCAGACTAAAAGAAATGGAAAAGACTCTAAAACTTATAGATTTAGGCATGGGGGAATATCATATGGAGCCTATTTTGTCACTGACATCTTTACCTCTCTCTCCACGTTCCTATGGGAAACCTTCTAAGAACAAGAAACCTTCTATCTTATCCCCTCAAGTAGTCTATGATGGTGCATTTTTCCAGGCCACAACACCATTAGAATATGAGGATGAAAACAGAGCCATTACAGCTTGGATTTATAAAGGGAAAGACACATCTGAACAAGTCACCCCAACTTGTGACATAAAACATGAACCAAACAGTGAATATTTCAAGCTCGTGAAATGCTTCAGCTATAAAGGGAGTGGTCCTATAGGGGTGAATGATAATGGATTTCTCAAACCTATTGAAGCTATGAGATGAAGGAAAAAGGACACCACAGGTCTAGGCTTCAAGAAAATCCTATTTCATTTAGGGATCAATAAATTTGTACCAGAGCTAGAATGCCTGCCAGTACCTAGGGATGTGGTTTCAGCTAAAAATTTAGAGGATAGTTCAGATGAGGATACCTTTCCTTATCCTATTCCTCTAGATCTTGCCACACTCTTTGTAGAGACGGACGGTTTGGAACAATGTGTTAGACACCTTGAAATTGATAGTGATTCTGATGACACCACCTCAGTTACTCCTTTGACATATGAATAGTTGAGAAAGATGCAAACGGGTCACCCTAACTGTCAATGGGAATTATACATGTTGTCTCATTTTCAAGAGCAGTTCAAATAGGAACAAAGCCGATAGAAAATCAATTTTATAAGAGATGATAATGAGTCAGATGGTACATCATGTTGATGGGGTTCCTATATCCAGTATTACAGACTCACATGAGTATGAGTTCGATTCTCTATCTGACACAACCTCTAACAAGGACATAGACATAGTACACACATTTGAAAACCTCCTCAAAGTAGGTGAAGGGTCTAGTGTTAGGAAAATCGAGTGTGATTCCACCGATGTTAACATACCCTCTACTTCCGACATGCGGTCTCAAAGGGACTTGAACACACCTCTGGATGAGATCGCTTTAGGTCTTGACTTGCTTGTCTAGGCTTTTGCCAACTATACTGGATGAGATCGCTTTAGGTCTTCACTTCTCGTTCACTCCATCATCCTGAGCTGATAAACTGGAACCTCTCCTCTCCATCCAATGAAATCCTTACATTCCAGAATGATTACGCTCTTGCTTTCTACCTTAACATTGTCAAACCTATGATGTCCTCCACCAATGAAGATAGTGCCAACATGACTGAAGCTGATATCAAGTATCTTAGTCATAAAATTAAGAGAAAAAATAATAGGTGCTATAATGGTGAAAACCACATTGTGGCAGTGTCAGAGCCAAAAAAAGTAAAAACAAAAGATGTATCCAAGGGTGAAAACCTCTCTGAGGCACCTGAGGATGAGATACTTGATACACTTCTGATTCATTTTTAGGAAAGGTCTTCAATACTCATTGAGCCAACTCAACCAGTGAATTTGGGCACATAAGCTACACCTCAAATTATCCATTTGGCACAATCTTTATCTGCAGAAAAGAAAGAGGAATTCACCAAATTCTTTCGAAGCAAGAAAATCACCTTTGCCTGGACTTACTTTGATATGCCTAGATTGGATCCTAATCTAATCATACATCACCTATCCATTGCACTAGGTGTCAATCCTATCAAACAAAAGCTTCATAAGATGCACCCACATGTGGCACTTTTAGTCAAAGTTGAATTAGAAAAACTTCTCAAAGCTAGTTTCATTAGAGCAATTGACTATGCAGAGTGGATTTCTAATATTGTTCTAGTTACAAACATGATAAATCTAGCAGAGTATGCACAGACTTCCAAGATTTGAACAAAGATTGTCCTAAGGATGTTTTCTCGTTACCCAACATTGACATGATTGTAGACATGACATAAGGCTATGAAATGTACTCATTAATGGACTGTTTCTCTGGCTACAACCAAATCAAAATTGCACTAGAAGACCAAGAGAAGACTGCCTTCACATGTTCTTGGGGAACTTTCTATTGGAATGTCATGCACTTCTAACTTAAAAATGCCAAAGCCACATATCAAAGAGTTGTCACCACTATCTTTCATGACATGATGCATAAAATGATGGAAGATTATATGGATGATACATTAGCTAAGAGCATGGAACAAAAAGTACATCTTGCAGATTTGGGACCTATACTAGATCGAATGGAATAATTTAGTCTCTAAGGCTCAACCCAAAAAAGTGTGCCTTTGGAGTCACATCTGGTAAACTATTGGGTTACCTCATATCTGCTAAAGGCATAGAGGTAGATCCTGAGAAAGTTCAAGCTATCATGGAAATGCCTCCACCCCGCAACATCAGTTAGGTGAGAGGACTCCAAGGTTGGTTACAATCTATCTGGTGCTTCATTGCACAACTAGCAAAAAATTCACAACCATTCACCAAGACCCTACATAAAGGTGTGACCTATGAGTGGAATGAATATTGTGAGAAAGGGCTCCAACAAATCAAATAGTATCTTGCAAATCCACCGATATTAATGCCTCATATTCATGGGAAGCCACTCATTCTCTATATCTCTACTACCGACACATCACTAAGTGTCTTACTAGCTCAAGAAGATTAGAACAATAAAGAAAGAGCTATTTATTACATCAGTAGAACTCTAGTCTCTTATGAAATGAAATATTCTATCATTGAGAAAGCTTTCCTAGCAGTGGTATTTTCTTCACAAAAAATGTGACACTACATGCTTGCTCACACTACATGTCTTATTGCTAAGATTGATCCATTAAAGTACTTGCTCAGCAAAGGTGCCCTTATAGGTAGATTAGTGAAATGGGTCATGATACTCAGTGAGTTTGACATTGAGTATGTAGAGAGAAAAGCCATTAAAGGGCAATCGATTGCAGATCAGTTAGCTAACGCACCTATCATAGATTATCAACCATTGAGCATTGAGTTTCTAGATGAGTCCATAATGCTTCTCACACATCATACATGGACTATGTTCTTTGATGGATCATTTAATCAATAGGGGTTAGGTGCCAAAATACTATTCATTACCCCATAGAGGTACTCTTTACCAAAGGCATACAAAATGTTGTTTCCTTGTACAAATAACATCATTGAGTATGAAGCCTCGATCAATGGCATGAAGATAGCCCTAGAATGGTGAGTAGATGAACTAAAGATCTTTGGAGATTCACAATTAGTCATCAATCAAGTCGATAACATTTATCAAACAAAATATGACAAACTAGTGCCTTACAAATGGATGGTCAATGACCTAAGAAATTACTTTGCACATGTCACCTTCTAGCAAGTTCCAATAGAAGACAATAAAGTAGCTGATGCCATGGCTACTCTTGCTTCCATGTTACAAATGCCATAAAATGACTTCTGACATGAATTCCTGGTGGAGACGTTACGCTACCCAGCCCATGACACTCTTGAATCTTGGATGATAAGTTCAGTCATTAGACATGATTCATCCCTCTACCATCATATCTACTCCTACCTCCATCAAAAGATTTTTCTAGACACTTACACCTGGAATGAGAAATGTCACCTAATCTGTAGTGCTTCATAGTATGTTATCATAGCTAACAATTTGTATAGCTAAGGTCTAGATGGTACCCTCCTTAGGTGTTTAGAACCTGATGAGTCTAAGTGTGTGTTAGTTGAGGTGCATGAAGGCATCTATGGGTCTCATTCGAGTGGCCTAAGACTGGCCCGTAAACTTATTAGAGATGGTTACTATTGGTCTAATATGGAGAAAGAACCTATACAATATGCTAAGGCCTGAAAATTTTGTCAACTTCATGGAAATTTGATTCACGCTTCCACCAAGGAGTTAATTCCATTCATTACTTTTTGGCCATTTCAACAATAGGCCTTTGATTTGGTGGGTCATATTCACCCTTCTTCATCGAACGGACATAAGTTCATTATCACCGCTACAGACTATTTCAACAAATGGGTCGAGGCAGTACCTCTGACTATAGAAAATGGCAAGTCTGTAGCCATGTTTATTAATGCAGTCAAGCTCAGTGGATCCAATTAAGGACTGGCCGACCTTGTAGCCAAACCAATATGCAACGAAAATACATAGTAACAACAATAGATCTAAAATCAAACAGAAGTCTTTATTCATCAAATCACTGATTACATGCAATGTGTCAGGCTGTAAGGCCTTCCCAGTTACAACCAATTATAGTACAAGTAACAATCTACAAGATCTTGCAAGATCCAAATCTTTTCCCCAACATCAACATCCAGCTAGTCCAAGTCTGCAACAAGCAGCACACTAATAGGCACCCAGGAAAGATCTAAACTTGTACTCAAACTTCCAAGCAATCTTCCTGCTCCTAAGCTCACAACCTACTAACTTTTCTTCCAACCTTCTCCTCCCTAAAAAACTACCCAAGCATCCTATAAATAATGATTCCCAGCCATAAGTCAGCTGATGAAACAATAAACCCTTACAAAACAAATATTAAATGCTAAAACATCAGTCGGCTCTCACATAGCCTTACAAAATAAATAAACTCTCAAAGATGACCCCAAATGGTCATTAGATCCACATAGACAAATGCAACATGCCAGATCTAGGTCCCCACATGTCCAATGGTCAATCCATAACATGAGGAGCATGACCCAAATTAAATGCACCAGTCTGCCAAGCCAATCTATCCAAACAATCCAGTCCGTAAGCAAGAACATTGAGCAACAGAAGAAATAACTGAGCACCAGTCAATCGACCATGCCAGGCATGACCAAGGAATGCAATTATCGTCGAGCACCAATGAACCAACCCCTTCAGTCATCGAGCATTCTTCAGAGACCAAGCACCCTGGTAACCATATAAACCGAGCAACCAGCCTCCCAAACCAAGCAAGAACTCTCCAAACCAAGACCAAAACTAACAATCTACCTTCAAAGACAAACATATTTTTTGGTTGATACAGGATTGCCAAGAATCCTAGGATGCTCCTACATCAGACAACCCAGGTAAGAAAGATTTTCTCATAAGGAAATCAGGAACACCTCAAGGGAATCAAAATAGGTATGCCAAATTTGTTCTTCACCCACATATCTTCTTGTCCTTCATCCCAAGTAGTATTCACTTCATTCGCTATCGCATGCAGAAAGTCCTTCTATCTTCCACTTTGCTTATCCCTTCGATCGGCAAAAAATAGCAATCGACTCTAACCACCTCAGTGCCTCAGTAAGGTTCATCCTCTCTAGACTCCTTAACCAACTCAATATCATCTGCATCTCTCTATGTCATAAATGTCACCATCTTCTGAACCATCTCTACCAACAAGACCATATATCTTTTAATCTCAACAAAATCTTTAGATATCTCTTTCTCCTTCTCATTCAAACTAGATTTTTTAGGAATAGGTTCATCAACCCTCTTCTCCTAAGGTTTTTCATAAGGACAACACTTGATAACTCCACATCCCTTAACCCCAGTCTCCTGTAAAGGTATCAGCTTATGTCGAGCTCCTTCATGCCTAACCACATAGGTATTAGCACAACCATCAAACAACACATTTCTGTCAAGCTGCCAAGGTCTACCAAGCAACAAATGGCAAGCGTCCATAGGCAATACATCACACAATATCTCATCATGGTAAGATCCAATCTAAAACTTAATCAAGCATTGTTCTTCAACTCTAACCTTAGAAACATCTTGTATCCAACTAATCTAATAAGGATTAGGATACTTCCTTCTTTCCAAATTCAATTTACTAACCATTTCATCTGAAACAAAGTTTTCAGAACTACCACCATCAACTATGACATTACATACCTTATCCTTGCACTTACATCTGGTTCTAAACAAATTTTTTCTCTGCACCAATTCAAGAACACATGCAGCCAATCTCCTAGTGACAAGACATTCACCTTTCTTTAGAACATTCTCAATGTATTCTTCAGAAGCTAATGCAACTCTTTTCTTAGGACACTGCCAACTTCTATGACCAGCTTCACCATAGTTATAACAAGTGCCAGTGAACTCATTCTTCCACTTTCCTCTCTGTCCTGCACTCTTAGTAACCTAACCACTGCTAGATCCAACATCAGGCTTAGGATTCTCTATCACACTACTTTCAGCAACTGTCTCACCAATTTTACCACCTTGGTTCCTACTGTTCTATTTTCCTTCATAATTCCTATTCAGCTTCTCTTCCATCTTTAATTCCATCTAATACGCATCACTGATTGTTTCCATCCACACAGTGAGTAACTCTTCCTAAATACTAGGTCTCAAACCATAGACATACCTAGCAAAATTTTCTTTATCAGCTTCAGAATGACCAGTCCTAATCAGGATCTTATAAAACTCCTCGGTATACTCATGTACCAATTTGTTAGTCTGCTTCAAAGCTTGCATCTTCCTAAAAATATCCAATTCATAATCCACTAGAATGAATTGCTTCTTCAACTTGTCAACCATTCGGTTACACTTAGTGATCTTCTCTTTTCCTCTTCTACCTCTTTCCAACTAAACTTTTCTCCACTAGATATTTGCATGACCCTTCAACTTAGTCTTTGAAAATCTAACCCTATCAGGATCTTCTATTTCTTCATACTCAAAGTATTCATCAATCTCATTGATCCAATCAATCAATTCTTCTAGCCTAAGGCTTCCAAAAAATGCAGAAACTTCAATCTTAGGTCTTTTCCCAATCTTAGACATAGCTTTCAGAATTCGATTCTCCTCAAAATCTCTAGTTTCTTCTACAGCTTCTTCAATATGATCTTCCTCAAATTTATCATTACTATCCTCCTTCAAGGTAGGCTTCTTCTTTCTCAATTCCTCTTGCAAATCTTGCACTTGTTTCTACAAAGCCCTAAAATCATCAATACTGAATTCTCCAGTAGCTTCCTCTTCTTCAGAGATCTCATGATTTCTCCTTAGAGGCATCTTCAAATCAAGATCTAGATACACAAGATCCACTCGGCTCCAACAGGAATAGACTTTTCTCAAATAGGAACAAACTTTTCGCTGATACCACCTAATGTAGTCAAGCTCAATGGATCCAATTAAGGACTGACTAACCTTGTAGCCAAACCAATATGCAACTAAAATACACAATAACAACAATAGATCTGAAATCAAATAGAAGTCTTTATTCATCAAATCACCAATTACATGCAATGTGTCAAGCTGTAAGCCCTTCCCAGTTACGGCCAATTACAGTGCAAGTAACGGTCTACAAGATCTCATAGGATCCAAATCTTTTCCCCAATATCAGCATCTAGCTAGTCTAGGTCTGCAATAGGCAGACACTGGTAGGCACCCAGGAAAGATCTAAACTTGTACTCAAACTTCCAAGCAATCTTCCTGCTCCTAAGCTCGTAGGCTACTAAATTTTCTTCCAACCATCTCCTCCCTAAACAACTACCCAAGCATCCTATAAATATTGATTCCCAACCACAAGTTGGCTGATGAAACAATAAACCCTTACAAAACAAATATTAAATGCTAAAACATCAGTCAGCTCTCACATAGCCTTACAAAACAAATAAACTCTCAAAGATGGCCCCAAACGGTCATCAGATCCACATAGACAAATGCAACATGCTAGATCTAGGTCCCCACATGTCCAACAGTTAATCCATAACACAAGGAGCGCGACCCAAATTAAATGCACCAGTTGGCCAAGCCGATCTATCCAAACAATCCAATCGGTAAGCAAGAACACCGAGCAATAGAAGAAATAACTGAGCACCAGTTGACCAACCATGCCAGGCATGACCGAGGAACACAGTTATCACTAAGCGCCAGTGAACTAACACCTTCAGTCATTGAGTGTTCTTCAGAGACTGAGCACCCCGGTAACCATATAAATCGAGCAACCAGCCTCCCAAACCGAGCAAGAACTCTCCAAACCAAGACCAAAACTAACAATCTACCTTCAAAGACAAACATATTTTTTGGTTGATACAGGATTGCCAAGAATCCTAGGATGCTCTTGCATCATTTATCCTGAATTACATTATTTGCAGATATGGTGTACCCTCCTCAATAATCACTGACAATGGGGGGTAGTTCAAGAATAAGGATCTGAAAGAGCTATGCTCTAAGTTAAAGATTACTCAACATTGGTCTTCTATCTATTATCCCCAGGGTAATGGGCAGGTGGAAGCATCAAACAAGGTGATCCTTAAGATCCTGCACCGCACGGTTCACAAATCTGGTAGAGATTGGCACCTCCAGATTAATCTAGCTTTATGGGCCTATAGAAAAAGTATTCAAACACCAACAGGGGCCAAGCCCTTTGCTTTAGTTTATGGCACAAATGTTGTACTACCTATTGAGGTCAAGATTCCTACTTTACAAGTCTCTTTGAAAGGCCTCGTCACTGATGAAGACACTAGAATATCTCAACTACAAGAGCTAGAACTACTGGATGAATGTTGTCAAGTGGCATTCAATCATCTCTGAGCATATCAAAAAAGGATGTCCAAGAGCTATAATAAGAAATTCAAACCAAGGGACTTCCAAGTGGGTGATCTTGTCCTGAGAGAGAACCCTAAGAATCAACAACAATGGATCTAGAAGGGAAAGTTTGAACCAAATTGGCGTGGTTTGTATATTGTTACTACAACATTTGGGTATGACACCTATCAACTATCTACTACTGAAGGAGAACAACTCAAAGATTCGATCAACACTATGCATCTGAAGCGATTCTACAGCTAAGACATCTTTTGAATGCTCCATGTACATACTTTATTTTGAAAAAATCCTAAAAATTATAAAATTTCCTGAAAAAAATCTATTATCCTGGTGAAAACCTGGTAAACAAGCACCTTAATAATACCAAAAACATTGAAAAATTCAAAAATACAAAAAAATCAAAAATAGAAAATAGAAAAATGCAAAAAAAATTGAAAAACAAGAAAATGTGCCATTAATGAAAACCTGGTAAACAGGCATCATGGTAGAAAAAGCAATACAATCCTACCAAGATGGTGAAAACCTGGTAAACAGGCACCTCTTGTTCTACAATGCTATACCTATTGCAAAACCACTTGGCCCTGTACAGTTGCTTTCCTACTTTCCTAATTTCATTTTCTAGCTCATGCACTCGCTCTCAGTTACCTTCGAGACTATGCTTGACTCTACATGGATTGAAACAGGACACACTTGGGGGCACCCTTTCCAGTCTGGGGGGCATTGTCCTATCTTTTTGGAGGATCTCCCTCGCATCAGTCACCAGCATTTCTCACTGCATCTGCCTACTGATGCTTACCTATAGGATCTTCCTCACATCAGTCACCAGTGGTTCTCACCATGTCTACCTACTAATGTTTAGTTATCGCTAAGTTCTCTCTCCTTGAGAATCTTCCTCATATCAGTTACCAGTGGTTCCCACTACGTCTACCTACCAATACTTAGCTTGCACTATGATCTCTCCTTGAGAATATTTCTTACATCAGTCACTAGTGGTTCTCACTACGTCTGTCTACTGTCATTACCTTGATGAGACTTCTTGTGAACGCGGTATACTTCTGATCTGACATCAATCTTCTAAAATTGAAAACTAAATGCGTAAACTTTCTGAAGCATGTTGAGCTTTTCTTTTGTGTTTTTATCCTTTTCTCTTTGTCATTTATCCTCAAGCAACTCCAGGACGTCTATCTTGACCGAGAGATGTGAAGACTGGGGGCATGATCTTTTCTTTATTTTTTATTTGCTGGTTTGGTTCCAGTGATCTAATGGATCCATATAAGAGGGGTATCCACTGTGAGAGCCTCTATCTCATGTTAGATGGACATGTGTACCTTGACTCCTTTTATATGGAAAATTTGGGGAGGTTGGTTCTTTTCCTTGTCTATTTGAGTGACTTCTTTTTGCTACAAGTGAAATTGCAAATGCTCGTCCTGCTAAGTGAACGTACGGGTCACTGTGAGCATTCTTACATATACTCATCAATCACTTGATAGAAAGGAGGCACTCTCACATGTTTTGTGTGTTTGTATGCAAGCAACATTCAAGTCATCCTAGCAACTATGCTCCGATGCTTATGTTAACTTGCTAAATCAAAAGGAATAGGTGTTCAGGTCATTCTAGCTTCTTATGACTAAATTCTTACACCTCATTCCGAAAAATCTAAGACTAATGTCATATTCATATTCTCATGGCTTTCATATCAGTGAGAGTTTTATGACATCTTGCGATCATTTGATACCAAAATGCTCAGTGATGATAATTATCTAATGGGTCCAGCAACCAAGTCCTAGGGATTGCATCTAGCTTAGGCTTGCATTTTCATTCTAGGCTTGCATTATGATAGTACTTTGTGGTTCTCTTTGTTGTGTTCTTCTAGATTTGTATGAGGGTTCTCATCTTACATCCCAGGTTCACCTTGATTGCACAAGTGTCTGATCCTCACTCTCAATCTTCATGAACATTCTTTTGGTTAGTATCTATTGTGTATTTTGATATCATGCATGAGATGATTAGTACCACATACATTGCATTATATCCATCAAAGTGCATTCTCATCATCCATATACATACATTTACATCTACATATTCATATACATGTGCATTCATTACATACATAAAATCAAATCATACATTTATTCATCATTGCATTTCACATTACATACATACATAACAATAAAAACATGTGCATATTCATATTCATCCATGCCATACATCTCATATCTACTCATCTAATCATTTAGGATACATCTCATAAAGAATAAACAAATCCAAAGAAATATACACAAATATGATGATACCAAAAGATGAGCTCATATATATCTCAAGAGTGTCAGTACAAAAATGGTGCTACTCGAGCACAGTTGATATCTCAAAATAGGGCTACAATACATCATGATATATCAATCCTCGATCTAGCCTTGGCCATCACAACTTGGAGGAGGTGGAGGGGGTGGCATTTCCTACTATGGTGGTGCCTATTGAGGAGGTCCCTATGGAACCATTGGTGCTTCGGCATACTCTAAAAATTGTGGAACCTAGTCCGCTACCTCTGGCATTGCACCTACATAAGTTGTGTAATAATAGGCTTACTCGGTGACCTCATATCGAGTCTCTATCTGAGACCTTGCCAATGCCTCCCATAGCTCTTTGATCTCTCGATCTCTCTTAGCTATCTGGGTATCTCAGACTACCACCTGTATCTAGAGATCTCCCAGCTCTCTCTGTGCCTACCGCACCTTCTCTCAGCTCCTCCATAGGGCATCCTGTAGCTATGTGACTACATCTCCTATAGGGGGACCCTATGTGGCCTGATCCTTCATGACCTCATCATGTGCCTCTATAGCTGACAACTGCTATGATGTCTCCTCAGTCCTCTGTCTAGTCAATCTATCCTGATCTCCACTGCTACCTGCACCAAGATCTATCCTCATCTATCTAGGGGGAATGGAATTCTACCTAGTCCTTTGCCTAGGCACCTACTCTTGCTATGGTGGTGGCTAGGGTACCTATTGCTGCACCACCTATTGTGCCCGTTGACCCATGCCAATAGGATCTATGTATCAGGGGAATGGATGTGCTAATAGATGATCCTTGTTTGCTGGTATCATCCCCCCATCAGCTACCACTACCATATAATTGCATTGGGCTTGCACTACCCATGCATCTATCATAGCCTAGCCGTGATCCAACCTCAGTGACCAGCCCTTCTTCACCTCATCGATGAAGCACCAAGCATATGCATAGTACTCCTCTGAGATACCCTATGGCCTATCAAACTACCACAGGACCTGTGACAGTGGAAATCACTCAATAATAGTAATGGTACGCCTGATCAAAGGTTGGGAATAGAACATATAAGTAATCTCATGTCTGGCATCATCCCAGACCTTAGTACCTACCCATGGTTGCCATACCATTGCCACCATGTTATCTAGCTGAGCTCTCCACTACTTAGTCTTACCCAGCACTGGCTGAGTCATCAAACCACCGTATCTATATATATATATATATATATATATATATATATATATATATATATATATATATATATGGCTCTAGTGGCTATCTGGTATCCTTGAACACTAGCCTGCAAATGGGAAGATGCTCCCAAGCCCATATCTGCAATATCACAACACCTACTTCCATGCTCTGCGCAACCCGATACATGATCTCATGCATCTCATGATACATCTGCGCTAGTATACACTGACCCCACCCGAATTGTGTGGTTGGTCACTCAAGCATCCTCTGCAGCATCCTACCTTAGCCACACTCTAGTCTGTGCTACCATTTATCTGGCATCAAGTAGTAGCCCATAAATGTTGCTAACACAATCTCCAATCAATGCCTAGCTTCATAGTCCCTGATCAGATCCTCCCAATGGATCACTCAGCCCATCATCAGCTCATCTCTGAATATCTCTCTGAGCATCAATGTGCCTACTCTCATCTGTGTGTCATACTCTGCGCATGGGCCGTGGAATGGAACTCTCAAGATCTAGTAGATTTCCTTAGGGAACACTATCATCTCCCCCTATGGTAGATGAAAGATGTTCATCTCTGAATGGAAATGCTCAATAAGTGCACCTAGCAATCTGTGATTTACCCGAATGTTGGGTATATCATGCAAATAAGACAATCCTAGTCCATCCATATGCGTCGACTTTGTATCATCAAGCTGACACACTAACACCTCAATCATAGGATGGTGTGATCAAAACAAAATATTTGGGAGGTCAACTTGCAATACCAGTAACACCACCTGATCAATATCTCAATCATGATGATCTTCAAAGAAAAACATACCTTGAAATTGTGCACCTATCCTAAGACTAACTTACAGACACTCTACTTGGCTGATTTCACACAAACTTTGGACTCCAAATTTTTGGCTCTCTGCTATAGTCCCATGCAAGGAAGTAGAAACCTCGTGCTAGATTTCTCTATCACGTGAGCTTGCATGCCTAATCACGCAAGAGATCTTCCCTAGGGAGGGTTTCTCATGCAACTTGTGGGTTCCCTTCGCATGAGCCTGTAGAGAGGCCCCTGTGAGAAAGCCCTCTTTTGGTCTTTCCTTACGTGAGCCTCCTTACTAGCTTACGTGAGGAAACCATTTCCTTGCACAAGTTCTAGCGAGAGAGTCCTAAATCTTTTGATTTCACTCTTGAGGGGGTAGGATGATTGCATCATTGAATCTCATCGAATCATTCTCAAATCAATCTAATCTAAATCAAAGTCCTCATCACTTGGGGCATGTGCAGTTTTTGGTACCTCACATTCAAAATAGGATGTTCCATGATCTTGAATCACTAGGGGCATCTATGTACCTCGCATCTTATCATCATACTGTTAGGTATCTGAGCAATCTAACTCAGATCCCTGGGGATCAAGCTTTGATCTGGAGATGGTTCTTGAAATATCTTTAGGTATCTAAGCAATCTAACTCAGATCCCTGAGGATCAAGCTTCATTCTGGAGATGGTTGTTGAAATATCTTTAGGTATCTGAGCAATCTAACTCAGATCCCTAAGAATTAAGCTTCATTCTAGAGATGGTTCACAAAATCTCTATTGGGTATTGGGGCAATCTAACCCTAACTCCTAAAATTCAAGCTCCATTCTGGAGATGGCTCTCGAAAGCTCTTTTATCAATATCGGGGCAATCTAACCCAGATCTTGGAGGACTAAACTTCATTTTGGAGATAGTCCTAAAAATTTGCATCAGTTATCATTTAATCAATGGGTATTGGGGCAATCTAACCCTAACTCCTAAATATTGAGTCTCATTCTGGGGATAGTCTTACTAAAAGTGGTAACCTGACCGATGTCTTCACAATCTAACTTAGACTTCAAAGAATCAATCTTCATTCTGGAGATGGTTCTACAACTCGATCTGATCAGTGTCTTGGCAATCTAACCTTGAGCTCTGGGGATTAAGCTTCATTCTAGAGATAATCTTGAAACTCTCACTCTTTGTCACATCAGACTATTCTTTGAATCAATGCGCTGCTTGCACATTAATTCAAAGAGGGGAAAAATGTAATACCCCAAAATTGGCATCTTGATATCCTAACCAATTTTGTTGCATTTGTCTCATTCTATCAAAATTCTGAATCATCGAAGTCCTATTGTACTAGGCAATTATGTCTTCTATTTGACTTTACTCGACTTAGTGTCAAATGCAGAAAACCCTAAATCTACATCAATCACATAACATATTTAATTCCTAAATATCGAATAAAAATTAGCTAAATAAACCCTATGACCAATTAATTTAATTATAAAGTCCTAGCACTTTAATTAAATTAAATCCACCCTCTTTAGCTAAAATACATGAAAAAGGAATTAAATAAATATTTGGTTTTAAATAAATATCCTCATCTCAAAAATTGAATTTAATTATTCAAATAATTGAGAAAATCCACTTATGAGGCAATATTGTATTTATTTAAATTAAATCTTCTCTTCAATTTAGAAAAGGAAACTTTGATTTAATTGAAAATCAAAAAGAGGAATAAAATAGTTAACAACTTTAAAATAGACAAAAATAGGCGGTTGATTACCTCTCTACAGGAAACTTTCTATTCTAAACTGAACTCTCATTCAATCTCCACCATTCATTTGATTTGATCTCAATCATCGATTAAACCTAGGATTCTATAAAAGAACCCTCAATTCTCATTCAAACGATCCCAACTTTTCGAGCAACGAAGTGTTGTTGCATTGTTACTAGAATTCACTTTGCATTCAAGCTTTCATTATTTTAGCATAATCTTCATTTCTAGATTAATATATCATGTTAGCTTAATCATGCATTTCATTTCTTAACCTAGTTTGCTTCCATTGTTCTTAGATTAATTTCATCATTTCTAGATTAATTGCATATTCATTCTAGATTAAAACTGCATTTTCTTTCAATCAAATCCTTCATTCTAGTGTCAATCTATGGTTGCAGGACTCTCGATTTTGAGAGAAAATTTCAAACCCTACCTAGATAGAAGGCAATAGGTTGAATCATCCAGACAAGCGAGATGAATAATCTGATATTAATTCTTGATTGCAGTTGGTGAACAATGACTATGTTGAAGTGTGGAGCTAAATCAGAGGCCCATATTTAGTTCATACAGTATGTTGTATAATATCATTAAATCACTAGAAAAGTGCTAAATACTTTGGGCTTGTGTAACTTTATAGTTAATTTAGAAGAATTGGTATGCTTCTGATTGTTCTTACTTTTAATTGGAATTATATTGGTATTATTAATGGAGTTTGTAATTTTTAGTGAAAATGTTGAAAATATTGTATAAGGAGTTTGGTGAAATTTGTACATCATTCATGAAGAAATAGGAAATGATCTTTGCCCCGCCCAATTTTAAATTTATAGTTAAGTACTTATTGAGTGAAGGAGTAATAAGAAGGGTGTAATTCCCACCTCTTTACTACAATTTATGTTTATGATGCCAACCCATTTAGACCACTTTTTATGAATATTAGATCTTTGGTTATATTTAATGATTCAGTTCTATGATACTTTAAATCATTTGATTTATATCATGTTAGTTAGATGATGATGGTTATTTGCATATGATGATGTTACTTATGTTATGGTTTTTACTAACCCCATACTTGCATGTGTCTAAGGAAACTCAGGTGCGGAAACAACTTCCTACACTAATCTCTAAAGGAAAGTATTGTGCAAATTCTATTTAAATCCTTACAATTTCAGATTCGTTAACTACTTTAACAAAGATATTGCAGCCATATACCATGCATACAGAAAATAGATAGAGAAGATTGAAACACATAAACACAAAGATATGCCAGTGGGGAAAAACCTTTCGGTAAAACAACCCCACCCCTCCAAAACCTGCACAATGTATTATCTTCAACACAAAGACTACAACACACTTGCAATGCAAGTTCTTTCAGGAGATGAGAGAATAGTAAAACTTATATCTCTCCCATAGAAGCAGCATCATATATATAGACTCCTCAGGACCCAACAAATACCCAAAAAAGGAGTTTGGTGTCCAACCACCAAGACCCATGCACAAAGCCACATGTACATAGTTGTTACATGCAATCCCAAGAATAGGAATCCATCCCTAGAATAGACTATGGCAGCTTGTCATAGAATTCACCAAAAATAACGGTCACAAGAGAAGTGTAAGAGAATCTATCATACCAACCTATTTTTGGCATAGTCTGTTACACACACCAACCACTTCTTCTTGGGTGCCCAAATAGGCCCAAGTCATAAGATGCTCTTACACCTATCATAACACATTCCTTAAATAGTTCTTACGCGTCATAGGAATCCGTCATGACCATTTCAATCATGATCTCCTTATGCACAAGATGCCGACACATCAAGTGGAGTGACATATCAACATGCCAACTAGACATGTACACTCACACTTAATTTCATTATTTGCAAAAAATACATTTACAAAACAAATAATAAGAATAGGAATTATCCAAGGTTGAGACACCTTATTCCTAACAATGTGTATGGTTGGCATGTATGTTTTATATTTTTGTTTGATGTGTCTGATGTGGTTGAGGGATGGAGTCGTAGTTACTTGCTTGTGAAATCCACAGATCGGTCGATTCCCGCCATTGTATGTTGTGTGTGTGTGTGTACATGCTCATCGTTTATGCAGGATTTCAAATATCAGGCATCAACTTTCCTAAATTGCTAGGATGAGCATTCCCTATTGCAAATATCAATAGAAAGAGAGGGGAGATAGCATATAGGTCTAAATCCCAACCCAAGCCATTTATTGTCCTGAAATAGTGGACAACTATCTTATTGCTACCTCTGAATTTGTCAAGGTGACGTGAATTCGTGAACCCTCCTCTTGTGTTTGATTATAGTTTTTTTGGGGTATAGTCGGTTTTACTTCCATGCCTTCATGTCATGTGGTTCGATGTGATTTTATGTTAAAAATGAATTAAAAATTTATTTAAGACTAATTAAATGATTGAATAATTAAATCTAATTATATAGTGAAATATTAAATATAAGATATTGAATTAATGAAAATGAATTAAATACTTATTTTTATTTAAAAGACTTAATTAAAAAAAAAGTCTAAATTGTAGAAATTGGAGATTTAATTAAATATTTAAATCTAAATCTACATTAAATGATCAAATAATATAAATTGATATTAATTATCAAGTTGCTTATTATGTGGGTTCTAAAGATGTTAATTATAATTAAAATATAATCATGCGATTATATGCACCCTAGTTAAAATGAATTGATTTATCAAGTTCTAAATTTAAAAGGTTAAGTTAAGAGACTTAATTAAATGATTAATTATTAAATTATTTTTTTATTAATTTTTTAGATGAGTGAATTGCATGAATGGGATTTATTTATTAAAATAATTCTTTTTATTCAATTTTTAAGTTGAGTTATTTTTATTGGGTTTTGCATGTTTTAGAAACCCTAGCTGTGTAAATTTTATATATGAGAATTATTTTGGTCTTTATTCGACACACAAGTTTTAGGGAGATAGGTTTTGGCTCTAGTTTTGGTTTTGAAGGAAATTTATTGAAGGATGGAATTTTGGATTTTGGATTGTGTTCCTCTTTTCTTCTCAAATCATTCTTGGATGTGAGGTAGGGTTTTGAATCCTTTTTGTAATTCTCATTTGGAAAGCTTGTCTGCTTCGTGCCTCCTTTTGTGTGATTGATTAGGTGTCTTCTTCAAGATTCTAATTTGATAGTTAGGTTTTGTTGAAAACTCTATAGAAAGGTTGAATAAGTAAGTTTCTTTAGTATGGTTGTATCTTTGCATGTTTGGGTTTGAGATATTCGCCTGGCAAAGGTATCCATGTTATTAGGGTTTTGAGAAAATCATGTTCTTGTTAAGTTTTCTTTCTTATATTTGATCTTTCTTTAGTTATTAAATTTTTGTTAGAAATTATGTATTTAATTGAGGGAAAATAAATAATTTATTTATTAAAAATAGGGAGATCAAATATATAAAATAGGGTTTTCAATTATTAATGGAAAAGTTGTTTATATATATATATATATATATATATATATATATATATATATATATATATATATATATATATATATATATATATATATATATATATATATATATATATATATATATATATATATATATATATATATATATATATATAAGTATTATTGAGAAAAAAAATTAAAAATTGGGGGGGAGGCCACCACCCCACTCCCCACCATGGTAGAGTGTTGTCGGCAACCCTACTATTGTATCGGCAGCAACACTATCAGACGACAGAGGATCTGTCGCATGGCAACCCTCCTATCAGACGCTAGAGGGTGCTGATGGCAGCCCCCACCGTCCCCCTTGGGGAAAAGGTAAGAAGGGGGTGGGGCCCAAAACCTCTCCCCTATATTAAATATATTTTTATATAAATTTAATTTTATATAAAATTTTTAATTAATTTTTTTAAATTTTAGTTTTATTTAATTTTTTAATTTTAGTTTCATTTAATAATTTGTTAATAATTATTAGTTTTAATTTAAGGATTGTTTAATTATATTTTATGTAGTAATTATTTTAATAAATTAATTTATATAAAGAAGTTTATAAATTAATTTATAAAAGTTAATAATAGAGCGTGTGGTTTATATTATTGGTTATTATTAAATTTTTATTATAGTGTTAATTAGTAATTATAATTAATAAATTAATTTATATAATGAATTTTATTAATTAATTTATAATTATTAATTTGGTAAATATTTGATTTACTTGTAAGTGGGGTTTTGATGTGAAATGGTATTTTTTGATTGGGGATTTGTTTTATTTGGCCTTGATGAAAAGGTCAGTTGGGGTAGATTGATGCCCTAGGCGGGTTTTGTCTTTTGCAACTTGGAGTACTTTATGGATTTTACTTTTTATATTTTTGGGTATGTTGTGGATAGTTGATAACCATTTTTATATCATGATTATTCATATGTTGTTTTGAGTGCATCTGTGAGTGATGTCATGTGCTCTTCGAGTCCTCAATCATTGTTATTTGACCACAAAAAGGTGATGACCATTATTATGTTGAGTCCTAATTGGCTTGGTCACCTTATTTTTACTATTATGATGATTCTATGTCCTAAATGATGATCTTTGTGTATTTATGTTTTACTCCATGTTTGGAGAATGATGTTATTGTTGCTCTTGAGGATTATTGATCTTGTGTTAGAAGACAATGAGTATTTGGTATTTGAAATTATTGATATGTCTAGTATGGGATGGACAATTTGGATACTTGTATAGGATGAGATATTATTTTTTATGCTCCAGCACTTGTCTTTGATGACATTCATGGTTTACTAGTTTATGAGAAGTCTTTTGTGGTTTTGATTTTGTGTGTTCTTTGTCTCTTTTGATGGGATCATTAGGGTAGGTTATCTAGGAGCATAGAGGGGGAGTTTTTTACTTTGGAGGCATCGGAGCCCTAAAGTGGCTTCCTCGATATTCTTTGTAAGTTGACTTAATAAGTGATAACTTAATAAATTTATTAGGATAGAAACATTAATAAGATAACTGTGTTCCCTGCCCATGCCTTGAGTGCTAGTACAGGCTAAGAATGGGAGTGGAAGGAGATGATTTCCCATCTAGAGAGGCATTGGGGTTTGGCATAGTTTTTTTTCCTTGTATGTACGAAAGGATTACTAATACTGCATAGAGTCACTAGGGGATCAGGGTCCAGAGAGACTACCAAGGTAACCCTAGAGTTGACTTATGTGTTGACACTTCCCTATATGTGTTGTAGGTTCCTAATTTGCATTTGGTACACCTAATTTGTGTCATCATTGATTTTTCTTGATAACCTTGAAACCACTTATTACCATTTTATCCAATGTACCTTGGCATTAGTTTTTCTTGTCTTGAATGTTTCCTTGAATGAGGCCTGGTGTTATCTCCTCATGATGGTGGAAGTGGACTTCTTGGTTCCACATGGTCGAGTGGTAGTGATTCTATTACCATTGAGATCTGACATTTGTGACCTTGTGCTTGGATGATCCTTGATGCTGCTATGTTCTTGTTCATTGCTTGGAGACTTTCTTGTTATCATCATGAGATTTGTATCTTGTATTCTATTTTATGTATCACTTAGTGACATTGATTCATGAAATGTATATGTACTTGTATTGTATTATTGTTATCCCTATGACATGTGCAATGGAAGTTGTATTATTATGTATGCCATGATGCATCAGTTGTACTTGTTAATATGATTTAGAAAAATAGAGAGGGGGGGTGAATCAATTGTTCTTAGGTCCTGATGTATAAGACAAACTTAAAAACTTTTCCTTAAATCAAATCCAATAACCAAAACAAACTCGGTCATCACTGATTCAATAATAGAAACATATAACAATGCAGTCCACTACCCAGCTGTAACTTAACTTGTAAAACACAGAAATGTTCAAACCAAAACATTCACACAAGTATTAACACCAGGATTTATAGTGGAAACCCAATGTGGGAAAAACCACTTTGTAACATGCTACTATTATTTTCACTCTTCTGAAGTGAGCTCGGTTAAAAGCCAACCCTGTCAAAGGTTACAATACACACTGTCAGGTGTGACCCAGTTAAAGGATTTCAATCACCCTATTAAAAGTGAGCCTTGTCATAGGACTTACATACACTCCATTAGAATGCAACCTTGTTCAAAGGATTTAACATATGAATGTTAGGTCAACCTCTGTTAAAAGGATTTTGACTGTTACAATAGTTAGAAAGTAGCAACAATATTTATCTAAAAAATATACAACTCACTTTGCAAATGTCAGCTCTGATTCCATACACTAATGCTGGTTTACTGACTTTGAAAATTTTCCATCTCCATCTCTGATCTACTCAAAAAAATTCTTCAAGCAACCACCATAATTCTCCTTTAGCCTTTTCTACTTATACAGTCAATAAAACTTTACTGATCTTCTAGCATTCTCTTTTTCACCCATGCACACACATATCCAATGCTCAGGTTCCCTTTAATACTTTCCTCAATTAGGTTAACTCATCTTATGTCACTCAATCTCATTCGTAGATCTTAGGGTTAGGTCAGATTCATTGAATCTACCTTCTTCATGTTCTTCAGCTTCATTACTAGAATCATCTCAAATCTCTTGAAGATTTACAATAAAATGTTTTATAGTGCATTTAATGCTTTCAAACAATCAATAAATAAAGTCAACATGTTTTACATAATCCAAGAATTCAACAATGTCAGCTCCAAAACTAAATTCTCTTCAAATATAAAAATGTTGATGCTTGATCAAGCCTACCAATTTAGTCTTCAGTCTTACTAAGATAAATAATACATTGTCTCATCATTGTACAACATAGTCAAGTACACTTTGTAGTATCAAGATAACTCAACCTTTCCCTAGGTGCTATTGTTACCAACCTTTCCTATCCCCTTAGCAACACTCAAATAGATATAGTACTTTCCTAAGTAGAAATAGTTTTACCAATTAAGGTTTGACGTCAATGACAATACAACAATTGTTTCAATTGTAGTTTCCAATGATCTCCCTCTTTGGCATTGATGGCAACACCATATGATATCACCTGAATAACACATGGATTACCAACCAATCCAAAAACTTATCTATTCATTAGAGAATTATTTATAATATCCTTAGCTTCATTCTGATTCAGAATCCTATAAGCCTCACTTCTGTGACCAGCAGAAGTATTCAGATCTCCCTCTATCATGATCCTTCATTTTAATTCATCACCCTTAATTTTTAGTGTCATGTGTTATCATATCAGTTCATCTCCCTCTTTGACAAAAATGCCAAAGCAGCAACTAAAACATACATCCATCAGATGTAGATAATATCTGTGTAGCTCAGTGTTTCTCCCTCTGTCATCTTGCTTATGACTAATTCCTTATCTTTTCTCCTTTTCACAACTCTAGGCCAGCCCTAGAGTGTGACAATCTTCTGCATCAATTTGTCAAATATTCTGTTGTAGCATTTTTGATGCAGTGCTCCTAGCTTGACTAGGTAGCCTCAGTTAGGGGAAGGACCCCTAATTGACTTCTCAAATACTCATGAGCTTCTCTGGGTAAATCTTTAGTGAATATGTCTGCTAATTGTTCTTTTGTATTCACATATTCCATTCGAACTTATTTATCTTGTACTAATTCTCTCAAGTAGTGATACTCGATTGCTATGTGCTTGGTCTTAGTGTGCATCACTGGATTCTTAGAAATATTGATAGCACTTGTGTTGTCACAGAAAATAACAACAGGTTCATTGATTTCTTCTTTCATGCCTATCAATAATTGTTTTATCCATACCAAATTTGAACAGTTTATTGCAACAGCAACATACTCGGCCTCAGTAGTAGATTGGGAAATGCAATTTTGTTTCTTTCTCATCCAGGAGACTAATCTCTATCCAAGAAAGAAAGCTCCACCACTAGTACTCTTTCTGTCATCTACATTTCTTGCCCAATCAGCATCTGTATAAACTCTGAGTTCAAATTTGTCATCCTTCTTATAATATAGACCATAGTCAGCAGTTCCTTTCAAGTATCTCATAATTCTTTTCACAGCCATCATGTGTGTTTCCTTAGGATTGGCAGAGAATCTTACCACAATCTAAATAGCTAGTGCAATATCTGGTCTACTATGTATAGCATACTGTAATTTTCCAATCATGGATCTGTACAAAGTTTGATTCACTTCTGCAGCATCATCATTCCTAGATAACTTTTGTCTAGTAACTGTTATACAATGAATTTGCACCTCTGATCTCAAGCTCTCTTGGTCTTGATAATCCAGTATAACAAGGGAATCATCTCAAGGTTGTGGGACCTTTGCTAACTGAGATGAGACCTCCAGGTTCTAGGCTGGTTCCTCTTGGATAGTCACCTTAGTTTGCTTCTTGGACAGGAAAGTAAACTTTTGAGGGAAAGGGATAGAAGGAGTGCATGAAAGGGAAATGACTAAAAGAAAATCTACCTACTAGGTGATGCACCGAAAAGATGGTATGAATTGCAGTATAAAGGGATGAAACTAGTAGACGATCCTAGGTCTAGGAGATTACAACTCAATGAATAGGCCTAGATAAATATTTTATAGAGGGGTCTGTAGTAAAGGAATACTATGCAGGGAAAAGGGAATTTCTCAAGACAGCAGTACTCCTAAAGAGTCAGACACAGACTATAACCTGCAGACAAACATTCATCTCTACAATTGGGTATAGGAATGAGACAGATTGCCAAGGGTGGAAGTATTCCCACAAAAGCATTTGAATCAGATCATTCATAAACATACACATGAATTGAAAAAAGAAAGAGGAATCAAAAAAGAACCTAAAAGTTACTGAACATACATATACTGAATTCAATAAGAGATAATCCACATAAGAAAGCATAAGGATAAGAGAATGTCACAAAATGCTTTGCAATATTTGAACAATCAATGAAAATTACAACTGTAGAAAGCCAAAGGGCAATAAAATTGCCACAAATTGCTCTCTGAGAAAGAAAACCTTCCTTTTTACAATTGTTGGATTCTGAGCTCTACAAGCTCCAAAAAACACTATATACAACTCTGCACGCAGGCAGGAATCAAAATATCTAAATTAGGGTTACAAATATCTGCATAAAATAATCAACCCTAAAACCATCATAGCTGGTCATAAATTTACTCTATAAATATCTCAACAGATCAGACATATCTCCCCTTGCGTGCCCATCTCTGTACTGAATCTACCTGTAGATTAACAGCCCTGATCCAACTACCTCTCTGCAAGCCCACTAAGCCATGAATGCTCAAATTCAATCTCAGATCCTCGAAAGGACCCAAAAACGGCAGTCTAAATCTTCTGCAAATTCTCCCAACTGCAACCGCCTCTAAAATCATCAATTTTTAGCTACCCGCACTTGCAAACATCTCTCTCAGAAGAAAGCCCGTGAAAACAGGCTGCACCACTTTGACATAGCAATGGTCGCATGATCACATGAGCTCAAAAGCCTTCATGTGATCATGTGACAAGTCTTTGAAAACTTGCCTCTGCCACGCAAGACACCACGGGCTCAAGATTGCACTGCAAACTTAACCCTGGTTTCACCTTCTCTTTAGTCGCCAAGTCGTTTAATCTTTTCTTAACCCCAGGCTCCACTCAATGACCATGTGAAACATGTTAACCATGCAACCACACTCTTGCCAATTTTGGAGGCCTGCAAAATCATATCCGCAAACATGCGAACAAAGAAACCCTTTATCAGACACCGCCAAGTTAGAAGAGAAAAGAATGACCTCCTCTAAACTTTTGCCATTAAAATCCAGCCCCACTTACAACTACATCATCACAACCAGCTCGGCGTATGAGAAACTAGCACATGAGCACGACACAGCACATCAAACCCATGATAGAAGGATCTCATCGAAAGGTTGTCACATGATCGCATGGGGTCGGAAGATCTCATGTGAACATGCGACCACCATCAAATCTTTACCACACTTGCATCTCGGGCCCACTATAAAACCTTGTCACCAGCCAACCAATGAAATGTGGGCACGTCACCAAACTATAGGCCCAACGCCAAACTACAAGCTCTTATCAGCGTGGCTAATGATTTTTCGCATGTTCGCATAGCCTAAAAAGGGGCTATGCGATCATGCGACAGACCACTAGCGTTCTTCAAAAACAACCACTGGGCCCACCGATAGATTAGGATTTTGTAAAGCAAGGAAGATCAATGGTCATCGCTAGACCGCGATCTTAAATAGGATGCATCTTGGGCTGGCGGTATAGTGAGGACCGTCAGATCTTGCTGGGGTTTAGTGGCTTAGAAAAATAAAAGTGCACTGAGACTTAGGAAAAATTAAACCAGAGACTTAGGAAGTATTTCGTGCATAGGGTAAATTGAAGATTTAAGTGGCCAAAAGGTAATGAAAAATTAGAACAGGCCAAGAGGATTCTAATCCAACCATTGTCGCATGATCTCATGGGCTCGAAAGATTCCATGAGATTATGCGACAGCCGTCGGATCTCCACTGCACTTGCACGGCTATGACGAACTGGGACCCGCCTGGTCAGAGTTGTGCACTTGAAGGTTGAAAAAATAGAGGGATCTTAGGGAGAAGGTCAAAAACACACTAGGTTTTTGGACCAAAAGGTAGAAAACACACTGGGTTTTCGACACTTGAGCACTTCTTTGGAAAATAGGACCGTGGCCAAAAATGAATGATAGGGAATTTTTGGGTAACATTTTGGCAACCTCTGTGGGATGTCAACCTGCTAGACATGGACCAATGACCTTGACATATCCATTGGGCATAGGAGTCATCACAGGAACACAAAACTTTGACAAAGACAAAACTAAACCAGTAAGACAAATTGTGCATGGGCACTTCTTGGAAAGCAGGAAACTACTCTAGAAAATAGGGAAACCTAACCTAACCTAAACTAACTAGTGCAGAAACATGGTTAAACAAAACCATTCATTGGTTGTGAAAAATAGCTACCTTACCTCAATAAGACATTTTGCATCGGGCACATGAGGATAGCTACGAAGATAAGAAGCATACAAAGATTTGGCAAATGAGGATGCACTGCCTCTGCAAAAACAAGATCAAGTTAACTCACCTCAAATGGATCATATGGAGGTGTCTCAATGAACTCTTTTTGGGCCAAGTATCTGATGGAGCGGCCTCATGAAAGTCTGAAGGTAGGACCTTCCTTGATGGTTTCTTCTTTATCTTCTTGGTTTCCCTCCATCATGGATAGCCAGGTCAACTCATTGTCCATGGATAGGGGACTGTCATCTTCCTCTTTTAAACTAGCCAAGAGCTCATTAAAATCAAGCTCCATATACAAGCCATCTATGATGCTTCCCAAATAATCCTTGTCAAGGCTCTGGTTATCTTCTGTAGATTGGATGTCAAGTCTGCATTTTTGAATGGTATACTAGAAGAAGTTTACATAGAACAGCCAAAAGGTTTTATTGATCCAAACAGAAGGCACATGGTGTGCAAACTAAACAAAGAACTATATGGATTGAAACAAGCTCCCAGAGCATGGTATGAGAGGTTGCACAACTACTTGATATAGATTGGATTTTCAAGAACAAATGACACAAGCAATCTATACATGAAGGATGAAGAAGGTAAAGGTATCCTATTGGCAAAAAAATTTGTGGATGACATTATTTTTGGTGGACAAGATGCATTATGTAAAATATTTTCAAATGAAATGCAAAATGAATTTGAAATGAGCATGTTTGGTGAGATCAAATTCTTTGTTGGTTTACAAGTATATCAGAGGAAGAATGGAATTTTCATTACACAGTCTAAGTATGTTAATGAAATACTGAAAACTTTTGGGATGGAAGATGCTAAACTAGTGAGTACTCCTATGGTTACTATTACCCAAAAATTCCCTATCATTAATTTTTGGCCATGGTCCTATTTTCCAAAGAAGTGCTCAAGTGTCGAAAACCTAGTGTGTTTTCTGCCTTTTGGTCCAAAAACCCAGTGTGTTTTCGACCTTCTCCCCGAGATCCCTATTTGTTTTCTACCTTCAAGTGCGCAACTCCGACCAGGTGGGTCCCAGTTCCTCATAGCCATGCAAGTGCAGTGGATATTTGACGGCTGTCGCATAATCTCATGAAATCTTTCGAGCCCATGAGATCATGCGACAAAGGTCGGATTAGAATCCTCCTGGCCTATTCTAATTTTTCATTACCTTTTGGTGGCCACTTAAATCTTCAATGATAAGCATATCAAGGTGCCCGCGGTGACCCTTGCATTCACTTCATAGGACAAGCATTTTCAATTTCACCTATAGCAGAAAGAAGTCACTCAAATAAATAAGGAGAAGAACCAACCTCACCAAAGTTCCCATATAAAAGGAGTCGAGGTACACATGGCCATCCAACACGAGATGAAGGATCTTACAGATGGACACCCCTCTTATATAGATTCATTGGATCATTGGAACTAAACCAACAAACAAAAAGCAAGAAAAGACCATGCCCCAAGTCTTCGCTTCTCTCGGTCAAGAGAGACATCTTAGATTTTCTCAAGGAGGAATGATAAAGCAAGAAGACAAACACACAAAATAAAAGCTCAGCATGCTTCAGAGAGTTACAAAGTCAATTTTCAGTTTTAGTTAAAGCGAATTGAAGTCAGATCAAAAGGATACAGCGTGAGAAGTCTCAACAGGATGGCAACAGTAGGTAGACATAGTGAGGATCACTAGTGACTGTCGCAAGAGATGAAGTCTCAAGGAGATATTGGAGTACTAACGAAGTATCAGCAAGAAAACACAGTGAGAACCACTGGTGACTGATACATTAGATCCTCAAGAAGAGAGATCTAAGAGTGAATGAAACATCAGCAGGTGGATGCAGTGAGAACCATTGGTGACTGATGTACGAGGGACCCTCAAGAAGAGAGATCCAAGTCATAGCTAGGTATCAGTAGGCAGGCACAATGAGAACCACTGGCAACCCATACATGAGAGATCCTCAAGGAGAGAAATCTCAAAAGTAGCTACGCATCATCAGGCAGACATAGTGAGAACCACTAGTGACTGATGCAAGGAAAATCCTCTAAAAATGATAGGGCAATGCCCCCTAGACTAGGAAGGTGCCCCCAAGTGTGACCAGTTTCAATCCATGTAGAGTCGAGTGAAGTCTCGAAGATAACTGAGAGCAAATGCATGAGCTAGTAAACTAAAGCAAGAAATGAACTAAAGCAGGGAATAGGAAAGCAAACTAAAGCAGGAAAGCAAGAGCCAAGTGATGCTACAATAGGTATAGCATTAGGGAACAAGAGGTGCATGTTTACCAGGTTTTCACCATCTTGGCAGAGATTCTATTTTTGCTACCATGACGCCTGTTTGCCAGGTTTTCATCAATGGCACATTTTTTTTCTTTTTCAATTTTTTTGTACTTTTCTCTTTTTTTATTTTTTTATACTTTTGAATTTTCTCTTTTTTTTTGTATTTTTCCATTTTTCATTTTTTTTAAATTTTTTTTATTTTTCATTTTTTTTATTTTTTCAATTTTTCATTTTTTTATTTTTTCAATTTTTCATTTTTTTTATTATTATCAAGGCACCTGTTTACCAGGTTTTCACCAGGATAATAGATACATCAAAGCACCTTTTTACCAGGTTTTCACTAAGATGATCATTTTTTAGGACATTTTACAATTTTTTAGGATTTTTGACAATATACCATTTTTGGGGATTTTTTCAGGATCAATAAGTATGTACATGAGCACACAAGAAATGTCTCAGCTATAGAATCTTTTTAGGTGTAGAGCGTTGATCGGCTCTTGAGTTGTTCTCCTTCAGTAGTAGATAGTTGATAAGCACCAGACCCAAATGCTGCAGTGATAATGTACAGACCAAGCCAGTTTGGTTCAAACTTTCCTTTTTATATCCGCTACTATTGATTCTTGGGGTTTTCTCTCAGGATGAGATCACCCACTTGGAATTCCCTTGGTCTGACTTTCTTATTGTAGCTCTTAGACATTCTTTTCTGGTATGCTCTTAGATGATCGAACGCCACTTGCCGATGTTCATCTAGTAAGTCTAGCTCTTGTAGCTGAGATATTCTAATTTCTTCATCAGTAATGAGGTTCCTTAGAGAGATTTGTAATGTAGGAATCTTGACCTCAATAGGCAACACAGCATCCATGTTGTAGACTAAGGCCAAGGGTGTAGCCCCTGTTGGAGTTTGAATGCTTGTTTTGTAGGCCCATAAAGCTAGATTAATCTAGAGGTGCCAATCTCTACTAGATTTGTGAACTGTTCTATGCAGAATCTTGAGAATTATCTTGTTGGAAGCTTATGCCTGTCCATTACCCTGGGGATAATAGATCGAGGACCAATGCTAAATGATTCTGAACTTAGTGCACAATTCCTTTAGATCTTTGTTATTGAACTACCCCCCATTGTCAGTAATAATTGAGGAGGGTACACCATATCTACAGATGATGTAATTTAGTATGAACCTCGCTACAGACTTGCCATCAGCTATAGCTACAGGCACTACCTCAACCCACTTATTAAAATAGTCTGTAGCATTAATAATGAACTTGTGTCCTCTTGAGGAAGATGGGTGTATCTAACCCACCAAATCAAAGGCCCATTGTTGAAATGGTCAGAAACTGATGAATGGAATGAGCTCCTTGGCAGGAGCGTGGATCAGATTTCTATGTAATTGGCACTACTTGAAAGATTTAGCATATTGTATAGCTTCCTTTTCCATTTCTGGCCAATAGTAAATAGCTCTAATAAGTTTACAAGCTAATGTCAAACCACTCGAATGAGAACCACAGATGCCTTCATGCACCTCATCTAACGCATGTTTGGACTCATTGGGCTCTGGAGACCTAAGGAGGGTACCATTGAGACCTTGTCTATACAAGTCATTAGCTACTATGACATATCATGAAGCACTATAGATTAGGTGGCATTTTTCATTTTGAGTATAAGTGTCTAGAATAATTTGGTCCTGGAGATAGGATTAAATATGATGGTAGCAAGATGAATCATGTCCAATGACTGAATAGATAATCTTGGAGTCAAGGGTATTGTAGGCTGGGTAGTGTAATGTCTCCACCATAAATTCATGTCTGAAGTCATTTTTTGGCATTTGTAGCATGGAGGCAAGAGTTTCCATGGCATCAGATGCTTTATTATCTTCTCTTGGAATCTCCTGGAAGGAAATGTGTGAAAAATATTGTTTCAGATCATCAACCATTCATTTATAAGGTACCAACTTTTCATCCTTTGTTTGATATGTGTCATTGACTTGATTAATGACCAATTGTGATTCTCCAAAGACCTTAAGTTCATCCACACACCATTCTATGGCTATCTTCATGTCATTTATTAAAGCTTCATATTCAGTGACGTTATTTGTGCAAGGGAACAACATCTTATATGCCTTTGGTAAAGAGTATCTTTGTGGTGTGACAAATAGTATTTTGGCACCTGACCCCTGCTAGGTAAATGAGCCATGAAAGAACATGTTCCATGTTTGATGTGTAAGAAGAATTATAGACTCATCTAGAAATTCAATTTTCAATGGTTGATGATCTTTGAGAGGAGCTTCTGCCAGTTGATCTGCAATAACTTATCCTTTAATAGCTTTTCTCTCTACATACTCAATGTCAAAATCACTGAGTATCATGACCCATTTCACCAATCTGCCTGTGAGGGTGGCTTTGCTGAGTAAGTACTTTAATGGGTCAATTTTAGCAATAATTCTTGTAGTGTGAGCAAGCATATAGTGTCATAATTTCTGTGAAGCAAACACCGCTACTAGACAAGCTTTTTCAATGACTGAATAGTTCATCTCATAAGAGACCAGAGTTCTACTGATGTAATAAAAGGCTCTTTCCTTGTTATTTTGGTCTTCTTGAGCCAACAGAGCACCCAGAGATGTGTTTGTAGCTGAAATATAAAGGATTAATGGCTTCCCATGAATAGGAGGCATCAAGATTGGTGGGTTTGCAAGGTATTGTTTGATTTGAGTGAGCCCTTTGTCACATTCTTCATTCCATTCATAAGTCACACCTTTATGTAGAGTTTTGGTGAATGCTTTTGACTTATCAGCCAATTGTGTAATGAAGCATCGAATAGATTATAGTCTTCCTTGAGGCCCTCTCATTTGACTAATGTTCTTTGGCGGAGGCATCTCCATGATAGCTTGAACTTTCTCAAGATCTACCTCTATGCCCTTAGAAGATATGATATAACCCAAAAGTTTGCCAGAAGTGACACTAAATGCACACTTTTTTGGATTGAGTCTGAGACTAAATTGTTCCATTTGATCCAGTATGGGACCTAGGTCTACAAGATGTGTTTTCTACTGCATGCTTTTAGCCAAAGTGTCATCTACATAGTCTTCCATTGTTTTGTGCATCATGTCATGAAAAATAGTAGTGACAACTCTTTGATAGGTAGCTCCAGCATTTTTAAGTCCAAAGGGCATGACATTCCAATAGAATGTTCCCCAAGCGCATGTAAACGCTATCTTTTCTTGGTCTTATGGTGCAATTTTTATCTGATTATAACTAGAAAAGCCATCCATTAGAGAATACATTTGGTAGCTAGTTGTCATGTCCACTATCACATCAATATTAGGTAATGGAAAATCATCTTTAGGACATGCTTTATTCAGGTCTCTGAAGTCTGTGCACACATGGATAGACTTATCATGTTTCGTAACTGGAACAATATTAGATATCCACTCTGCATAGTCAATAGCTCTAATGAAACTAGCTTTGAGAAGTTTTTCTAGCTCTACTTTGACTAAAAGTGCCACATGTGGATGCATCTTCTGAAGCTTTTGTTTGACAGGCTTGATGCCTAGTGCAATAGACAGATGATGCATGATTAGATTGTGATCCAATCTAGACATAGCAAAGTAAGTCCATGAAAAATTAATTTTTTTGCTTTGAAAGAAATTGGTGAACTCTTCTTTCTCTTCTGCAGATAATGACTGTGCTAGATGAATAATCTATGGTGCATCTTTCATGCCTAAATTCACTAGTTGGGTCGGCTCAATCAATACTGATGATCTCTCTTGAAAATGACTCAGAAGTGCATCAAGTATCTCATCCTTGAGGTGCCTCAGAGAGGTTTTCACCCTCGGATATGTCTTTTATTTTTACTTTTTTCAACTCTGACACTGCCACAATGTGGTTTTCACCATTAGAGCACCTATTCTTTTTTCTTTTAATTTTATGACTAAGATACTTGATATCAACTTCAGCCATGTTGATACTATCTTCACTGGTGGAGAACATTATAGGTTTGATAGTGTTAAGATAACAGGCAAGAGTGTAGTCATTCTGGAACATAAGGACTTCTCTAGCTGGAGAGGGAGAGTTCCAGTTGATAAGTTCAGGATGGCGGAGTGAAAGAGTAGTGGCAGGTTCAAGTGCATTCATAGGATAGCCATCGAAAGCATGGATGAGTAAGTCAAGACCTAGAGCGATCTCATCCAAAGGTGTGTTTGATTCTTCTTGAGTCCTCACAATGGAAGTAGAGGGAATGTCAGCATTAGTAAATTCACACTCGGTCAACCTAACACTAGACCCTTCACCTACTTCAAGAAGGTTTTCATACACATGAACAGCATCTATATCTTTATCAAAAGTGGCATCAGACAAAGAGTCAAACTTTTATTCATGTGAGTCAGTGATGCTTGATATGGGAATTCCATCAACACTAGATGTACCATCTGATTCATCTTCATCTCTTATAGTATTAATGGTTTGCTAAAGTTAATCTTGTTCAAACTGCTCTCAGAAATGAGGTGGTATGTACCGTTCATCCTAAAAATTGGGATCAGCCATTTGTATTTCTCTCCATTGGTCATATGTGAGTTGATGTACTAAAGAGGTTTCATCAAAATCACTATCAGTCTCTACCAGGTGGATAGGTATAATAGGTTCATCTAGCTCTTCAAATAATGCATCAAGATCTAGCGGAATAGGATATGGAAAAGTATCTTTGTTAGAGCTATTCTCTGATTTATCAGCTATGGTAATGTCCTCAAATTTTGGTTGGAACTCTGGTTCTGGTTCAGGCTCTGGTACTGGTACAAACTTGTTAATCCCTAGATGAAACAGGATTTTCTTAAAGCCTAGATCTGAGGTGTCCTTGGTGTGACAACCTGTGGCTTCAATTGGTTTAAGCAAACCATTGTCATTCACCCCTATGGGTCCACTCCCTTTACAACTGAAGCACTTCATGATTTTGAAGGCTTCATTGTATGATTCTTGTTCTAATTCATGAGCAGGAGTGATCTATTTAGACATTTCTTTTCCTTTATAAAGCCAAGTTGTAATAGCTCTTTCCTCATCTTCATCCTCTAATGGTGATGTGGCCTTGACAAAGGCACCATCATAGATTACTTGGGGAGAATAGGCAGAAGGTTTGTTGTTCTCAGAGGGTCTTCTGTAGGAATGTGGAGATGGTGTAGAGCTGCTAATGATAGCATGGGATCAATTTGATACCCTCCCATGCCTGTATCCTTAAGCTTCAGAGTTTGTTCCATTTCTTTGAGCTTGGCATCATAGAATTCAGTGGACTCTCTATTAGTTGGGACAAGACTATCTGTAGATTGTGCAAGTATGTTGCAAGAATAATTGGCATTGGTAGGAACTGTCACTTCTACACCATGGAATGGGAACTTGATACATTGATGATATGTAGATGGAACTGTCTGCATTTCATGGATTCATGGTCTACCCAATAGTATATTATATGCCAGAGGAATATCTAGAACTTGGAAAATGACATCTCTTTCAACGGGTCCAACTTTGATTGGCAGCACAACCAAACCTTTAGATTTGCATTCTTCTTCATCATATGCCTTAATAGTAATTTTCTTATGAATATCTATGCAATCTTCATCATAGCCTAGTTGGGTGAGAAGCTTAGTAGAGAAAGTATTGAGGCCAGCACCATTGTCAATGAGGATGCAACAGACGTGCTTTGGACCTATCATGACTTCTATATGCAAAGGAGCATTATGTGGATGGCTCAGCGAGTGGTCATCTTCTTTAGAAAAGGACAAATAGTGGGGTGAGCTCAGGTGACCCACCATGGATTGAAACCAATCAAGATCCAAATCTTTTGGGACATTTGTCTCAGTGAGGGCTTTATCCAGAATCTCCCTATGAGTAGGTGAGATCTTCAATAGCTCAAAGATAGTGATCTAAGCGTTGGTACATTGCAGCTAGTCTAAAATGTTGTAACTATCCATGCTAGGTGTAGGGACTAGTTTCAAGTTCTTGTTGGTAGGACCAACAACAATTTTATCTACAGGTTACTTCAGAGCGGATGTAGAAGGGTCAGGACCCTTAATGGTAATTTTCGCATGAGAGCGAGTAACAATATTTGCGCAATCCAAAGATGATTCAAGTTTGTAAGAATGAGACCTGGGGCCTCGCAAGATAAATGGAGTCTTAGTCTTAGGAGCATCTCCTCTCCCCTTAATAGTAATCACATCACAATACTCAACCTCAATAGGTTCAATCATACCAATGACATTGTCATCAGTAGTGTATGTGTAATTGACATTAGCATTGGTGTTCTTAGTCTTGGAAGATTCACCTTTCTCATGAGGAGAAAAGGGATCTTTAAATGCCTGATGGTTTGAATTCTTGTTATGGATGTCCACAACAATGTCACCATTGTCAATCAAATCTTGGACTTTATGGCACAGCTGGAGACAAGTAGAAGTCTTATGACCCTTATTTTGGTGATAGTCATAGTATGCATTGTGATTCCCCCAATGAGGTCACGGTTGCGGATCATAGAGATGCTTTTCCAAAGGAGCAAGTATCTAGTTTTGCATGAGAGTCTTATAAACCACATCAAGTAGTTCTCCTAAGGATGTGAACTTACGCTTGGGTTGGGATGTCCAAGGGTTGTTTTTAGCAAATTTCAAAGGCTATTGAGTGTCCGTTATAGCCTTTTCTATAGCTTTGACCACTTGTATACAAGAGGAAATATTGAAAATAGATTTCACCAGCTTCAGGGTTACATTGTCAACCACTCCATCATTTACAACATCTCTATTCTTGTTGACAAACTTCCCTTTATCCTTGTTTGAGGAGGAAGACCCTTGTTTGTTATCCTTTTGCAAAGTCAACTCTCCTTTCTTGATCATAAATGTCTCTATGCACATAGCTTGCTTAATCAGGCCATCAAAAGTTAGGGGACCTTGTAATTGTACTTGATATCCAAAATCTGGGACAAGATTGTCCAAAAAAGATGTTGAGTTTTTCAAACTCATGTAGTTTGCGAGGATATTTGGTACATAGTTGTCTCCATCTCTAGAGAAATGCTAGGAAAGATTCCCCTTGTCGTTGCTTTAGATTGCAAAGGTCTCAAATATTGACTAGATGTTAAATATTGTGTGAGTAATGCTGGATAAATAGATTAGCGATCTTGTCAAAAAATTTGATTCTAGCGAGTAACCAAGAAAACCACTCCATAGCTGACCCAGCCAAACTACGAGGAAAGAGGTGCATAAGATATGTCTAATCATGCATGAATTCCATGGATAGAGCACCAAATTCCCTCAAGTGATCTTGGGGATCGGTAGTACCCAAGTATTTGTCATATATAGGTAGCTCTACACCTTTGGGAAAAGGTGGCATGTGAAGACTCTTATCAAACAGGAAAGGATAGATGCTTTCCATTGTGAATTGTTGTACATGTTTATCTTTATCCTTCACAAGTTGGTTAATTTGGTCTTGCATGTCTCGAATCATCTTTTGCAACTTTGCGGTCTCAGTCTCTTCTTCTTTGGCCACAAGCATTTTGACTTGGTAGTCTCAGGATAATTTGGCCCCTTGTTTGGCCAGTTCTAGAAAATATTTCTCCTTTTCCTCTAGAAGGAGGATCTCCATCATCTTAATAAGACCCTTATTGGCTTTCCTTGCATCTATGTCATTTTGGGTTATTACCTCATCTTCATTACTAAGAATCTCATAAATGCTTGGGACTTGATCTTGTTGTTGATCATCTTGGTCTTGATCATGTGGAGGAGGGTGATAGTGATACGGCTTTCGATCACCTTGAGATTTGTTTTGGGATTGATCATTCTAAGATTGATTTTGGTCATATGGAGGAGGGTGATAGTGATATGGTTGTCAATTGCCTTGAGGTTTTTTTTGAGTTTGGTCTTGATTCTAATCATTTTGGGAGTGATCAGGATGCTGGTTGTTTTGAGATTGCTCACAAGTTTGGTTGTATTTGCCCGGTTGGAAATCGAATGGATCTCCCATCTTGTAGGATTGGGCAGTGAATGTAGACTCAATAAAATGATATGAACGATGCCGAAAGGGCACGGCTAAGGTAACCTTTGGTGCTTTAATAGGATCAAGAGGTTTGATAGGTTCAAACGATTCGATATCATCAACAGGGTCGATAGGTTCAATAATAGGACTAGTCTGAGGAGGTGGCCTTCCAAGGTTATGAAACAATGAGTTGTTTTGGAAGAATGAGTTGTCCTATTCTTGAAATGATAAGTCGGGTTGTGCTTGAAACAATGGATTATAACACTCCTAGAACACTAGAGGTGATGATTGCGATGGGCTATCTTTCAAAGTACTCAATGAAGAAGAGCTTGTGGATCCCTCATAGCACTCAGATTGCACGACAAGTTTAGGACGACCTATTTCTTGATTACGAGGTTTACCTCTACCTTGTCCAGTACCATGAATGGGGAAAGTATTGCCACTTCTAGTCGTAACAATCATAGACAAAAATGTAACGAGAGAGGACTTGGGATTATGCTAGAAATCTATCTCTAGGAATAGCGAAAAGGAGATAAAGGCTAGAACAGCCAAGATGTGAGATGCACCTGGCATGAATCACCAAGAGTATGGCTAGAACAACTGAGATGTGACTATTGTGTCGCAAGGTAAAAAAGCACAAAAAGATGAGACAAATAATAGGGAGACAATACAATTTTAAGTGGTAATCATTTGGTTCGCAGCTTGAGACACTCAGTTTTAGATAGTGGATGATAGGAAAAAAGGCAAACAGACCTCAGACAAAAATTAGATCAGGGAAAAAGTTCACCAGTCAACGGGAAAAATCTCATTGTTTTGAAAACCAGGGTACAGGTTCACGTGAGAAAATGCTGGGCCGCATGAGAAAATGTTAAATTTCACGTGAGAGAATGAAGTCTCACATGAGGAAGTGCTCTGGAAAGTGAAATTTCACATGGGAAAGAACCAAAGTTTGACAGTTCAACATAGTTTTTGAGGTAAAAATTCAAGTTTTGAGACATACCCTGAACTATTCTCTAATAGAATTTCCAATTTTTGGATAGTTTGAAGGATAATTTGAATCAACAATCTCAGTTTGAATGTTGCAAGCAATCATTTACAAGCATGAAGTTTTAGACCAAGCAATAGTGACGCAAGAAGTAGTCACAAATAGTTCAACCAAGGACAAGGCAACTTGGCAGAATCATGGGAGTCTTTGTTTAATCATGATGGACAATTTAAGACTCGATAACAAACAAATAGTTATCCCTACCAAAAAAAAAGGTAGAGAAGGCAAAATTTGTGCCTCACAGCTTATGTGCATGCGTTCACCTCACACAGTCATGTCACCCCCTAGAGGGCGCCCGTGTTTTTGGTATTTCCAAGGACTCAATAGTATATGTTAAAAGGTTACCCTTGAAGCAGGGGCCAGTGTCATATACCACTTTCAAACTTCCAGGTGCATGCCTATGGTGAGAATCTATGGGAGAGATTCTTCCCCCTCCCTGCGCAAAGATTATGTCTCCTTTCGGAGGTGATCCAGGTAGGCAACTAACTAAGAAAGTTTTTAGTGGGCTTCCATTCACACTAACCTTCGGTGCCCCTGATACAGGGCTAGGGCCTCATAGCCACACCAACACTCGAAATTCGTACACCCCTGCAAGCAGGGCTAGGAGCGGCGTCGCTCAGTACAACAGACGGAGCTTTCTCAAGATGATAGTCAAAATCAAGAGAAAGAAGTTAACATGGCTTTGGAGTCTTTAGACTCAACAAAGCATTCTTTATTATAGTGAGGTGGAATCACTGGCAATAGGTGTGTACTCACTTGGGTCATTCCCAGAGGTTCAACTTACGGTAGGCCCTCTAAAGGTGACACAACTTGGCTTGGATTTGAGGGTCCAATTTTTCAATTCTCTCAAAGAGAGAAGAGCATACTTCTCTACCTCTTCACCTTACCCAAACATGAAAAACATATTCATCACTGAGCTAGTTCCTCCTCAACCAATCCACAAGCTTTTGGGTTTCTGGTTCTCTCAAAGAGAGAAGAGCATAATCCCCTAACAAGTAGACGTGGTAAAGATTCACTACCTTTCCTTGCTTCCCTAGGTATCTATCATGCTAGCAAGATCTGGGTCTTGGGTTCATTCATGGGCATCACTTCCATGTAATGAAGAGCCTATTACCCTAGCTCACTATCAAGACCCTTAAGAAATCTTCACAAGGCCCTAGTTATACTATGTGATGAAAGCAATAAACAAGAAAAGTGTTTTTAAATGTCTTCGACAATCATCTTGCAAGCAAACCGTTAGCAAGTTTTGTCTTCATCACACACCCTACAGACCACTATTATGTTGTCAGAAAAATAGAGATATGAAATCACAGCAAACAGTAAATGTTAGAAATCTGCAATAGAAAGACACAGAAACTGAAAATTCTTAAAAACTGATGACTAGTCTTGCGCAAGGAAGTACACCTCTATGCACGAGAAAGTACTGTGTTGCATGTGAGAAAGTGCTAGTAGTAGGAAATCTTCGCACGAGAAAGTACCCAGAAAGCAAATCTTCGCGTGCAACGGTCAAAAAGCTCGCGCGAGATTTTGTACATAGTGATGTACGGACATACGGAAGAGTTTGAAATTCTTGTCAGAATTTTTCAAGAGTGAGGCTAGAAATCAATTTTCTACCCCACGGTGGGTGTCAAAATGTTTATAGCTGAACGTGGACCTCTAATCCAGCCATAGACACAACATAGTCATTGCTCACGAAGTGAATTACGAAGATGAGTATGAATTACCCAATTCACAAATTCATAGTGAATCGACCTGTTGCCCCCTAATTAGTTGGAGTGTTTGAATTACTCTCATATTGGAGAGCCAACAACCATAGACCAAGCTAAGATGGAGGATTTAAAATGCTTGAAAATGATTGAATTGCAATGAATTAAGCTAAAGATGATTGTGCAAATTAAACTAAGAACTTGAAAGAAATATGAGAATGCAGATTTTAATCTAGAGAGCTTGAAAGAAATTGAGAATTAAGCTATTAAACAAGTAAGAAAACTATATTATAATGAGAATGCAATTACACTAGCAATGGAGATTAATCTAATTATGCAATAAAAGCTTGAAAGCATGAAAATTAAGACAAAATTGGCTATAGTTTTGATACTCTAAAATTGCCTCTCTAAAATGAAGAAAAGGAGCTCATAATATAGAAAAGTCAGGAGAGAGGATGAAGAGTTTCTTGGAAAGAAACGACTGACTCTTCATTTCCATGGAGGAAGGTGAGACAAATATGAAAGAATTATTTAAGTAAATGAATGGTGGCTTTTCGATTTATTTTGAATAATTAAATTCAAATAGAGATGTCCATTCAAATAACCAAATAATATTTAAATCCCTTGATGTGTATTAGCTAAAGGGGGTGGAATTAATTTAATTTAAAGCACTTAGGACTTTAGGATTAAATTAATTAATCATAGGGATTATTTAGCCAATGAAGTTGAATATTTAGGAATTAAATATAGTGTATAATTAATGCAAATTTAGGGCTTTTTGCATTTGACACCAAGTCAAATAAAGTCAATTAGGAGACAAAATTGCCTAGTACAATAGGACTTTAATGAGGTAGAAATTCGAAGAAAAGCACCAAAATTGATTAGAATTGTAAGGTGCCAATTTTGGGGTATTACAAGTATATAGAAAATATCCATTCTTGTAAAGAACACATTTGGATTAAGAGATTGTATTCTAACAGTGGATTAAAACAAGGAGAAATGATAATTTATTATGACAATTAGAGTGAGATCTTCCTAGCTAAGAACCTAACTTTTTGTGTCAAGACCAAGAACATTGATGTTCAACATCATTTTATCATAAATGTGGTCAAGGATGACAAGGTGAAGTTGGTTAAAGTAGGAAATTTTGTAAACTTTACAAATTCATTAAATAAGGTTGATAGCCATAGAGAACTTCATATAGTGTTTCGATTTTATGACCCTCATTTCCCTAACAATGGAATTATGGTGTACTTACTCCCTTTTCTCTCGCAAGGTGTTTGATAGGTGGGAGAATGTTAAGAAAAATGTGTCTCAATATTGGATTTACATAAGGATACATTATCATAGTAAGTCTTCATTTGGTCACATATTGATCCAGATTTTTTCCCAAAGCTACTGATTGTGTAGATAAGCATGTGGGTAAATTTTTGTTGCAAGATTATGTCTAGACTTGAAGATATTAAAGTTCTCATTTTTAAAGTTATGAAAGAAAGATTCAAAGTAAAATTTGAAGAACTTAGAGGCTTTAAAATAAATTTGAAAGTGTCCAAAACTAGTATAATGTATTATAACATGACAAAGAACATCATGAGCTTTTCAACACTTCAAATAGTTCATCAATTTGATATCTACTTCAAAAGTCATGGTCTCTGGAATTTGAGTCTCCTAAAAAAGTGATGCAGAGGACCAAGAGGTGTTAAAACAAATCAGAAAACACTTTCAATTAACTAAACATATAGGGATCATGGTGGATTTTAGAAACAAGTCCTCAAGGCGACAGGAGGGTACCCCAACAAGGTTACATGAGCCATCTTCAAAGAAAACATAAATCATAGAATGGGCCATTGATCTCAGAGTCCCTACAACATCAAATGATCCCTAATAACCCACAATAACATTTTAAACATACCCAACACAATTTTTAATGGCACTTCTTCAATAAGCCAAATTAGGCGTACTAACCCTATCTAGGGGGTTTTTGGACACTAACTTTGAAACCACAAGAAAAAAAATAAAAAGTGAGACCTATTTTAGAAACCCATTTTGGGATTATAAAAAATATCACAAAATCAACCTATGTTACTTTGGGACACATTGCTCAAATAATTGGTTGTCCTCTAATTTGGGGCACAATTAGGCCTTTTTTATCAAAGAAACCACCCTCCAAACTCATTAAATTTTACAAAAAATGGCATAGAAACATAGGTTTCCACTCCAAACTAGCTATTTGACAGACTTTAAGTTCCTAAACTTCTCAAATTTAGCCCAGTACTTCAATTTGCATTCACATACTACTTTCCTAGGCCTGTCACATTAAGATGCCAAACCTAGGGCATCATTTTTTCCCTCCAAACATCATTTCCTATTATAATACTAAATGAATATGAAAGAGGACTTTAAAAAATCTCTTTCCATCAATTATTAGATTTTTCCTATGGTGGACATGAGAATTATAAAAGAATTTCTATCAAAACCCTTGGTTGTGCAGGTTACATACCCACTTTCAGGAAAATATAAATGTATCCTTCAGTACTCAATGAAAAATGATCAAATAAGATGAATTTAAAATAAAAATCTATCCTCCTCACTCTCATTCAGGTCTCATTTTGTGATAAGGCCGTATGATTTCATACTAGTTTCTACAACATGAAAAATGAGTAATAAAAGTAGAAAAAATGGAATGTTTCTTATTAAATTTTATTCCCAATTACATCAGCAACCTAGCCTCAACCCAAAGAGGATTTTTATACATTATAACAACCACTCCAACTTATTTTTGAACAATCAGACATTGGAAATGAAAAGTTGCATATCTTGCACAAAAGTTGCAAAAGTTGTCATTGCAACTTTTGCAATTTTTTGACAATTTTTGCATTTCTTGACAACTAGACCCCAAACTTGATTTTAACCCCTATTACAAGTCCAAATAGGAAATAATAGATCAAATAAAACATCCCCACTCATTTTTGGCCCAATTGGGGTGGTTTGACTAGTGTTGACCAATTCAGAACCTTATAGGTTTATGTGAGACAATTGGCACTAAAGCCTTAAAAAATGATTCGCGAAGATTAGAAATGGTCCTTAAGACTGTATTACAACTTAAAACAACACAAACATAGAGATATATTACAAAATCATTTCCAAGGCATCAATTGACTTCATGTGATCAAAGGTGCTCTTGCAGCATACACCCATGGAGAGGAAAGTCTCAAGACGCATTTGAGATGAGTTTTTGAACAGATGTTCCATAATTTTTTATGTCATCTTCAATCATCCATGTGGAATCTTCATCATGTAGACCATGCCATTTGACCAAATAATCATTGTATACCTTCTTCATTGTCATTTTTGCCTCTTTTGTATTCAAGATGATCTCTTATTTCATGGGATGAGTAGGGGGTAGTTCTTTGATCCAATCTTCATACTCAATCCCTATTATACATATGTCTTCACCTACAACCACTAAACCATTAACAGGATACAAATTAGATACATTAAAAATTGGTGATATGGCTACCCTAGGAGGCAACTCAATTTCATATGCATTTTGTCCAAATTTATGGACCACCCTGCAAGGCCCTATTTTTTTAATCATTAGCTTTGTATGTTTTCCCTTAGGAAGCATTTATTTTCTTACATGTGTAAGTACTAGATCACCAACTTTGAACTAAACAGTATCTTCTTCAAATCTTCACTCTCCTTATACTATTCCACATTCTTTTGAAGAATCTCCTTCACCTGTTGATGAATATCTCTCTTGGTAGTGACAAAATCTTCTCCTGGAGCACTCCTCTACATCCCTTGAACATCTCTCAACTCATAAAAACCTCTTGGGTTCATACCATAAACAATTTTAAAGGGACTTCTTCCTATGCTTTAGTTTATGGATTAATTATAGGCATATTCTTGCTAAGGTAATATTAGATCCCAAGATTGACCATGCTTCATAGTAAGGCACCTTAATAATTTCCCCAATGACCTATTAACAACCTCTATTTATCGATTTGTTTGTGGATGGTAGGCATAACTATAGGATAGATTTGTACCAAGTTTCTTCCACAAGGTCCTCCAAAAGTGACCTATGAACTTGAAATCTCTATCAGATATTATGCTTAATGGAAGGTCATGAATTCTATCAATCTCCCTAAAAATGGACCTATAATGTTAGATGCATCATTTGTTTATTTGAAAGGAACAAAGTGAGCCATTTTGCTAAATCTGTCAAAGACCACAAATACATTGTCAAACCCCCTATGTGTTCTAGATAGCCCCAATACAAAGTCCATACTTCTGCTTTCCCAAGGCCTATTTGGTAAGGGTAGGGATTGATAGATCCTTGCATTTGAAGAAGTTCCTTTGGCCCTCTAACATATAGCATAATTCTCCACATACCTCTTGACATCTACCTACATTTTAGGTCGAAAGTAGAACCTCTTAACCTGCTCCAAGGTTTTATCAAGGCCAAAGTTCCCTCCAAGACTCCCACTATTTTTCTCCTTTATCAAATTTTCTCTCATAGAGTATTTAGGCACACATAACTGAGCCCCCTTGAAAATTAAACCATCTTGAAGTAAAAAATTAGAATATTCATTGTGAAAAGTATTTGAAAATTGATTACAAACATTTTATGTTTCCTTCAAATCGTTATCCTCTTGATACTTACCTTTAAGAGCATCAATTCCAATAGTATGAAACTCTACCCAAGATTTTTCATTGACAAGAAATTGTTGATCCTTGTTTAACCATGATATTCTATATGGTGTGGGATGGGGGGCTCTTTTTAGATTTAATTTCTCAACCATCTCTAAGGACACTAAGTTATTAGTTGAGCTAGAGTCTACAATTACCTTGCATACTTTACCATGTGATTTACAAGTTGTCCATAATAGTGCCTTTCTTTGTGGTGTCTCCTTAGTTCTTGGTACCTTGAGAAGTTTCCTCCTCGTCATCAAACTCTCTCCAATCTTGGGATCAGAAAGCCTAGAAGGTGAGTTCATACTTTGTAAATAATCCTCTTGTACCAATTGGTTCCTCATTTCCCCACCATGGGAGCTTGATGCTTTCTTCTCTGATAATTTGAAAGAAGGGTGCCCAAACTGATTGCAAGTATAAAACCTACCAGAGAATGTATTAGATCCTCTTCCTAGTCCATTTTTTATTCCTCTTCCATTAGGCATCCTACCCCTAAAACCTCCTCTTGATTCATGGCTTGATTCTTGGCTTGTACTAGAATCTCCTTGTGACCTTTGGTACTAAATTCTGCCACCAAAAGACCCTCTAAATTTGAACTTTATTTTTTTGTCCCTTATTTGTTGCTCATGCTTCCTAATCAACTCCTCTTCAGCCCTAGATGTCACTTGAAAAAATTCTTCAAATATTTTTAGGGTTCCACTTGACTAGTTTCATCTTGTATACTAAACTTCAAACCATTAAGGTATCTTGCCACTTTCTCTCTCTCTCATTCTCCATTGCCTATACCTTAGACTAAGTTTATGAAACTCCTCAGTGTAAGTAGCCACATCCATGTATTTTTTCTTCAAGATTTGCAACTTCATGTATATTTTAAATTCATAATATACAAGAAATAATTGGCTCTTTATCTTGCTCGCCATCCTATCCCATGAATTAATCATGGATATTCACATATTCAATATGTCCCCTTGGGTATAGTTCCACCAAGTTAATATGGGCCCCTTAAACTTTATTTTGGAAAACTTCACCTTCTTGTCCTCTGGCACTTTTTTGTATTCAAAGTAGTCATTTAGAGCATCAATCCACTCTATCACCACCTCAGTGTCCATTTTTCCCCATACATTAGAATATTTTTCTTTACATCATAAGTCTCCCCATTAACTAGTTTTAGAGCATTAATAAGCCTCCTCTCCTCATGAGCCATATCTTCTTCCTGAGGTCTTTTTGAGGGTTTCCATCTTCACCCTCCTCTTCCTCTTCTTTGGGATCACTCACATCTTCTTAACCCCTTTATTTCCTTATTTCTATGGATTTGATTGTTGCTATCTCATCCCTTAGGGCTTTCAAATCCCTAGAGACTGCAATGGGTACACCCTTTGGAGGCATCTTCACTAGACTTTGAAAACTAATCACTACCTTTTTCTTCACACAACTAGACCTTTGGCTTTGATACCACTATGATGCAAAGGACCAAGAGGTGTTAAAAAAAATTAGAGAACACTTCCAATTGACTAAATATATGGGGAACATGGTGGAGTTTGGAAAAAAGTCCTCAAGGCAATAGGAGGGTACCCTAACAAGGTTACATGTGCCAACTTTAGAAAACATACATTATAGACTGTGTCATTGATCTTAGAGTCCTTGCAATATCAAAGGATCCCTAAAAAACCATAATAACATTTGAAACATACCCAACACAATTTTCAATGACACTTCCTTCAATAAGCCCAATTAGGCCTACTAGCCCTATCCAGGGGGTTTTTTGACAATAAATTTAGAGCCATAGACCAAAAAGACAAAGTGAGACCTATTTTAGACACCCATTTGGGGCTTCTAAAACATATCATATATTAAACCTATGTTACTTTCGGAGACACTACTCAAATAATTGATTTTCCTCTAATTTGGGGTAAAATTAGGCATTTTTTCTAAGAGCAACTACCCTCCAAACTCATCAAATTTTACAACCAATGACCCAGAAACATATGGTTCCACTCTAAACTAGATATTTGATAGGTTTTAAGTGCCTAAAATTATCAAATTTATCCCAATACTCCAATTTGCATTCAAAGACTACTTTCCTATGTCTTTCACATTGAGATGCCAAGCCTAGGGTATCATTTTGCTCCCTCCATATTGCATGTCATGCTCTAGAACCAAATGTGTATGAAATGTTACTTGAAAAAACCTCACTCCAATGAGAATCAGATTTTTCCTACAGTGGACATAAGAATTATGAAAGAATTCCTATCAAAACCATTGGTTGGGTGGGTTACAGATCCACTTTCAAAAAAAAGTGGATTTCTCCTTCAATACTCAATGAAAAATTCTCAAATAAGATTTATTTGAAAGTAGACTCTCCCCTCCTCACTTTCATGTAGGTCTTAGGTTGTGATAAGGTCGTATGGATTCATAATAGTGTCTGCAACATGAAAAAATGGTAATAAAAGCAAGAAAAATAGAATGTTTCTTATTGAAATTTCTTCCCAATTACATCAGTAGCTTAGCCTCAACCCAAAGAGTATTTTTATACCTTATTACAAACACTCCAACCAATTCCAACTTATTTTTGAACAATTGGACATTGGAAATGAAAAGTTGTCATTGAATTTTTTTGACAATTTTTGCATTTCTTGACAAATAGACCCCAAACTTGATTCTAACCCCTATTACAAGTCCAAATAGGTCATAATAGACCAAGTCCAACATCCCCACTCATTTTTGGCACAATTTGAGTGGTTTGACCAGTGTTGACCAATTCATGACCTTATAGGTCTATGTTAGACAATTGGCATTAAAGTCTTACAAAATGACTTGAGAAGATTATAAATGGTCCTTAGGACATTATTACAACTTAAAACAACACAAAAACAAAGATCCATTACAAAATCATTTACAAGGCATCAATTGACTTCATGTGATCAAAGGTCCTCCTACACCAAATAGGAAAAATAAAAATGTGTTGGACATGTGAATGAGTTTTAAAAGGGAGCTACATGTAGTGGGGTCTGGTTTGAGACATCATAGGGAATATTGGATTGGAGATAAGTTAGGTGCCACTTTTTGGGTGGTTTTAACTCGTGGGTTTGTAATATCATTTGATGGTTTCATGTACTATATAGATCCTATATATTATACGTGTGAGATGGAGGTTATGTGTAAGAGTCTTATATATCTACTAATATAAATCTAAATCTATAATTGGTGATACTCCTATGAGAATCATGCTTGGAAAGTATATTGTGTTATGTTGGTTATTTCTGAATGATATAGATTTGTCAGATTTTGGAGCGTGGGGTTTCTCTCCCGAAAGGGTTTTACTTGTGTAAATCATTGTGATGTGGTATGCACACTATTAACATTTATTTTTGTAAATTTTGTGTAACTATTTTAAAGATCTAAAAAAAATTCCATAACACTTCTCTGAAGGTCAGTATAGGAAGTTGTTTCGCTACCTCAACTTCCTTATAGTTGTTGACAAAAAATATGACATAGAGTCAAATTGAAACATGCCAATCCATCCCAACACAAACTAAAATCAACTTCACTTAATAATGATTTTTATGGACTGAGTTTCATATAACATATTCGTCAATACTAAATTTAATTTTCCTCCTCGATTGGATACTTAATGGCCAAACACCTCAGTGAATTCCTCATATATTGCTCAATATCTTTCTAATTTGTACTTAACCACCTCCTGAAGAGAATGTAGAAGATGTTGGTTTGACTAGGTAGGAAAAAATTGATGACTCTACCCCTAAAAATGTTTGGAGGAAACTTGATGATCAAGATCCTCCTCGACGTAGCATATCCATGGCTACTTAATTATTTTCTAGGCCTAGGTTTGTTGTTTTTGTCAAGAGCAGACCATTGACAACAGGCTAGCAGCACAACTAGTGACCCACATAAAGTATGGGTAGGCAAATCACTCATAATGTTGGGATAAGGGTGAGAGATTGCAAAGTGATTCTTCCTTCATCAACGAAAACTGTCCAAGCGATACTATTAGTAAGATCCCCAACACAAGTAGGTGGGACCCCTGAAGAGAGGGAATCAACATCGTTAACGGGACCAAAGTGCTAACAATGTTGAGTCATAGCAACCATAGGTTGAAGCAGATTACGAGTGGTAGCAATTGAAGAAGATGTAACGTGGCCAGAGGAGTCTAAAATAGTAACTGGATGCATATCCACTGGTATGGAAGAGGTCAGAATAGGAGGAGCATCACCCAAGGGGGAGACATCATCAATTTGAAGAGTTTCATCAACGGCTAGGACAATCAGATAATCATCATTTGCACCCTTCCACCAAGTGGCAACACCCTTACAACACGAAAGAGAACAGTATGTGGCTGAACGACCAATAGAGAAGCATCGCCTACATCTAAAGTGGAGGCCCTCAAAATCCAATGATTGGATCCATGTTCTGCCCCCAACCATGAGAACCACATCATCTGAAAGGGATGTGGATATGTCAAGGTCAACTAGAATGCGATAAAAATTAGATCGACTCACCTTAGTCGTAGCCTCATCCACCTTTAAAAAACCAAATCAAAATGTTAAGAAAAAATCCACAATTTAAATTCTACAAAAAGGTATTTTTATATTGTATAAAAATGTTTGAAGTTGAAGTTTTTTTTAATTTTCTTAAAGAGAGGTTAAAAATTGTCTTGTACACTTCAATTGAGACAACTTCAAGTGGAGGTATTTCAATTGAAATACTTTTATCTAAAAACATTTTAACCAAAACTATTCAATGGTTTTTGACAAAATGTTTTCACCTAAAACTAGTTGTGCCATGTAGGTGCAAGTATTTTAGGCAAAACAATTTCACCTAAAACTATTTAGGGCAAAATTGTTTCACCAAAATTGTTTAGGATGAAATAGTTTTGCTATAACTATTTTGTTGACTGAAATTATCACAGACTAATCAAATTAAAACTTATGAATCAACCCCAACACAAACCAAAATCAACTCCACTTGACAATGATTGATATGGATTGAGATTAATATAAGATATTCATAAAAGACCAAATCAAATTTAAAGATAAGCATATTCTATGAAATCTTTTAGAATTTCTTGTGTGATTACTAATGAGATTTATTTTCATTACTCTATATATTGTATCCCAAAGTACTGAGCAAGCTAAAGTCAAATTAAAACTTGTCAATCTACCCCCAACACAAATTAAAATCAACTATATATAAGAATGATTGATATGTATTAAGATTAATGTAACATATTTATAATGACTAAAATTCAATTGAAAGATAAATGTGTTTTCTGATTTTAAAATTCTCTACATGAAAATGAATAATATTTTCTTTTTAAATTTTCCTTTATGAAAACCAATAAGATTTTTTTCAATGTCTTCACTAGCATCCAAACTATCATCCATATATCTTAAACTAATAAACAAGCTAAAGTCAAATTGAACCCATCATCCATCCCAAGACAAACTAATATCAACTTCACTTAGATTGAGTTCAATATAACATAGACTAAATTGAATTGAATAATGAATGTTTATCTAACTCCAAAATTGACTCTAAGTCAATTATATTTATTCAAAAATGTGCATGGTTGGATCTTGTAACACCTCAAACAAGCTATCAAAATCTAACATTTGACCGACAAATCATAGTTACTAATACCAACTTAACCTTAGCTTCAGGATAGGATATGGTTTGTTTGGACAAACCAAGTTCCATTTTGTTTCAATTTTGTGGAGCTTCAACATTACATCGAGAGCCCCACAGATGTGAGATGATTATTTTCATTATAACTAATGTGGGCTCATCAAGATTGCAAGAAAATATTCTCGCTTCTCTGGGTGGCAGACAAATATCAATCCAATGACGACCCCATCTAACAACACATGTGAAACTCACCCACACGACTCTAAAAGCTTTAAACCCATCGAAGAGGACGTATGCCCAACTCTGGTTTTGTCCCATCTCTACAACTCTAGTAGCATTGCTAATGTTCAGACTAGCTCCAAAACTTTACAGACATTCATGAATATAAGATTAAAGGAACACTTTATCCTTTGCATAAAATAATTTGGGTTCTTTCAAATTCAAAGAAAAAACAAATTTGGACCTTTTTTTTCACACATCTTTTCAAACTATCTTCACTTTTTGTTTACACAGATGAGCATGGAACATGATGGAATCTTGACACTGCATTTCATCTCTCAATCTCCACCTCAAGTATCACCTTCATCCATTTCCACTTGCCCCTCCTATTAGGACTTGTTAAGAAAGTAGGATGCACACCCGTGCAAAGTAATCCTAGCCTGTGATTTCATCCTTCAATCTAAGCCCTCCATTTCCAGCTTGGAAAATTTATTTAAGAAGGCTTATCAAATGACAGTTGCATCCATCACTCATAGTTCTTACATGCTATGAAATTGAATACCATCAAAGCGAGGAACACCCACATTATAATCATTCAACATATGGAGCACATCATCACAATTTCTACGCTCACCCGTGCATAGTTTTTGGAACCCTTCTTCAATGATTCCCTTTGAAACTTAAAATAATTTTCCATGCTCTTCATTCTTGAATTTCATTAGCCAATTTAGGGGGCACCTTTACTTTCAAAGACAATAAGTGACTACGATTCTCCTATGTCAAGGGAATTATTGCTTTCTCTTTTTTTTCTGAGCCATGCATAATCTTCAATTCTTCTAGATGGCTCTTTTAGTGTTGTGTTTGAATTGGTGCTTCCACCTCTTTCTTGATGTTGAATGAATTGGCACTTCTGCCTTTCTTTATGTTTTATAATTTGTTATTCTTTTTTGTTTCCATTTTCTATCATTTTCTATCTTGTTTTCTATTATTCATAGCAACCTTCTCAAACTTCAATAATACCGAGTGCATTGTTGACTTTTATTTGTAATTACATTATTTGTATCAACTATTAAGCAATTTAGTTTCGCAATTGTCATTGTAATTATTCCAAGTGCATTATCGACCTCTATTTCTAACTAGATCATTTGTATCAACTATCGAGCAATTTAGTTCCTCAATTGTCATTTTAATAACTCCAAAAGCATTGTTGACTTCTATTTCTAACTACATCATTTGTATCAACTATCAAGCAATTTAATTCTACAATTGTCATTGTAATTATTTCAAGTGCATTGTTGACCTCTATTTCTAACTAGATCATTTGTATCAAATATCGAACAATTTAGTTCTCCAATTGTCATTGTAATAACTCCAATCGCATTATTTACTTCTAAACTATCAAACAATTTAGATTTCTAATTGTTATTGTGATTAACACCTTACCTCTCAATTTGCCATGTTGTGATTTGCTTATGCACCATCACCAAAGACCAACAGAGTGCTTGTGAAACAAACCCCTGCCCCCCATTGTCCTAACATCCCTTTCTAGATTTCGCTTTGTCCGTATCAATGATTTCCTTGACAATTAGACAAAAACAGTGATGCCAGAGTACATTGATTAATAAGTCACGATTTAGTTCTCAGGTTATGATAAGTCACTGGAGAAAGAGTAAACAGTTCCTTTTTTAGACCCCTTCCTCGAACTTCTCTAGAAATAAGCAATGCAGGTGGTGAAAGAGTAAACAGGTAAATTTGAATGTCCAGACCAAGTGTAGAGAACAGCAGTGATGCCACAAGAGACTACATAATATTCTGTCACTTTTAGTAAAACTGTGGCATGTTGGAATGACAAAAGCAGATCTTCACAAATTACGGATTAAGCTCAAAATAGAAACAATCATCTAGTAATGAACACAATGGCAGTCCACCAAGACAAGATGGATTGGCTTATGAATGAGGTCATTCTCGACTCAAACCAATAGCTATTGTGAAAGATAAAATTTCAAAATGTATCTATTATGGTATCTAATTTTAAAGTGTAATTTTATTTATTTTTCTTGTGCTAGGGTATTCCCACGATCCAGTCCAGCGTCTAATCTGCCTTATTTTGGATTGACTTACTACCAAGTTGGAATTCGGAAAAGGAACTAGTAGGGGCAATAATTTTAAACAGCATAGGAGATAGTTATATCTGCAAAACCATAAGTCACTGTGATAAAGCAAAAAACACATAGACACTTTGAATGCAGCAGCCTTTATAATATACATTAATGAATTTATAGTGGGTCTAAGGGTTCGTTTGGTTGTTGGAATTAAATAACGCTGGAATTGTCAAATTTCAGTATTTGACAATTCTGGAAGTTTTAAATCCGGAAAATAGTTTTTGGAATATGGCTGGAACGTTTGGTTCACCTGGAATTCATAATGAGAAGATGTAAAATGTTGTTTGCATATGGATTTAAAAATATTATAAATTTTGCTTTACCCCCAATTTCCATTTAAGTGGAATTGGAATTGATTTTCCAATTCCACCTATTTAGATGGAAGATTCAAATGCTGATTTTGGGGGTAAATGGGAATTAACAAATCCCTATTGACAGTGCTTCGCTGGATCTCGCTGGAACGGTGGCTATTGTTCCATCTCTTGATTCAGCTTCTCTGGACTCTTGTGCCCCTATCTTGGGACAATCTCAGGATTCCCCATTTTTGGGCGCCTCGGTTCTAGACTCGATATCTTGGCAGGATTTAGCTAATAAAGCGGAAGACGGGTGGACTTCGGTTAAAGGAAAAGAAAGATCAAAACATCCGCCCACTTTCGATATGTCCCTTCGTTCCCAGAAATTATGATGTTTGCACTTTTCATGACAAGTACAAGAAAGAAGCTCTTGAATGGTGGTACATCATGTACAGAGCTCTATTTATATATAGCCTCTTACAATAAAAATATATATTTCAAGTATGCATTTTTTTTTTTAGCTTCACTTGTTTTCTTTCACCACTAATATATTATAATTTAAGTTTTGTAATTGTAAATGTTGCATTGAATTCAAATGCAATTTCAAGTTGCGAGCTCTTTTTGAATTAAGCAGAATTGAAATACATCTTTATTTTGTCCACCCAATTAAGTGCAATTAGTTGACTTTAAAAAGTGACAAAGATTCAATCTATGTACATTTCAACTTGCATCTCATTAAAAACTCAATTACAACTAGGGGTTGCAACTAATTAGGTGTTAACCCTTGAGTGTGCGACTTGAACACTTTTGTTGCACAATTTGCCAATCTCTTTAAGTGGGATAAATTCTACATATGAGATAGCTAGTGGGAATGGCACTACAACATATTGCAGTATAAATGAACCAAATGTTGAGTTTGAGCATGAGCTCTTGACTAAAAACAATGTCAAGATAATAGTATTGATTATAGTTTTCATTTTTGTATTGACATTTGACACAAATCAATGAATTATGAAGTTATAAGCATTTTTGTTTTTGCAAAATTGTGAGGTTTTTTTTTTTTTTACAATTATGAGTTACTATTTTTTTTAATTATGTATTTGTAATAGATATAGATATAGATATAGCTATGTATGCATGTATGTATGTAGATTAATATTATAGATTGTGATTCTCATGTTGGGTTAATATCTAACATGAATTATGAATTATGAATTTATGAGTATTTTATTTCAAATTATGAGGTATTTGGTTTTTAAAGCAATTGAATATTACTCTTTTCAAAGTTTATAATTTTTTAATATGTATCATATTAACTTGTATCAAAACCTAGTAAAAAAAAATTGTCATTTTGTGTACGCAGAACCCAAACCTATACTCGAGCCAAACCTGAACTAGTAACTTAGCTTATGCATACTCTTCTAACATATTTCAAAATAACATCATAAGTCCTATATATGTATCCCATGTCTCTTGAAAAAGAGAACAAATCCTAGATATGCAACAAAATGCAGACAAAAAATTATTTTTGAGAAAGGAAGTTTAATAGATAAGACATCAAAAGATCAAGTTGTGGATGAGAAAATAGTTTACTTGACAAGCTATTTGAATATCTAAAGAACAACTCTTGAAAAAATTTGACAAGATTGCTTTAGTTTATCGAGAATAATTAAGAGGTAGATAGTGCCTTTGGATATAATTGTGTATGTATGATATAGTTGTGTATGTATCAATCTTTTGGAGCATGCTCCATGATCCAGCATCAATCAGTAAGAGAAATAAATGTTGATACCAAAATCACTATATGGGCTGTCAAAATATCATGTATGTTAATATTTAGAAGGTTTACACCTGTAGAGTGTAAGAAACCTTGAGTTTTGTAATCAGACAAAACTCAAATCTTTATGCATCCAAGAAAAAGAGCCAAGAAAGGATGGGAAAGTCCATAAATACCCATTGGCTTCAAAGATTATGTTTTATAAATTTCAAATGTATATCAATAGGGCCTCATAAGAACCATGTCGCACATGAGTTGATTCAACCCCATACATGACATGATAACCTCCACCTGGTCTACATTAATTTATCTAAAAAACTCAATGCATCAAGTATTTTGCAGAAATACATAAACATGTCACTCTTTAACACTCTACTCTCTAAATAACAACACGCAGACACTACAACTTTCTTAACTTTCTACCACACTCTTGATAGTTTGTTAGCCACACTTACTTCCAAGCTTCCCTCAATTTACTATCTCCAATTTGTGTTGTCCCCAATTTCAGCACAATGAAAATTGGAGATAAGCCTTCAAAAAATTATCTATTTTTACATTCTAAGGCTACTAGCATGCATTTTGAGGTGAATTTCCATCTCCCTGGCATTCATTCACAAAGAAAAAAGTCCTTGATCTTTATTATGTTAAATTTCAGTGACTTAAAGATATATTTTCCTGCAATTTTAGGTCTCAGAAGCATCATTGCAAGTAACTTGCATTATAACTTGCAATGTCAAGTCCAAGACACAACATTACAAGTAATTTACATCTTTAACATGTCAAATCAGGTTTCTAGATTGTCACTACAAGTTGTATTTTATTACAACCCGCAATGTCAGGTCCAAGACCTGACATTACAAGTAATTTACCTCAAGTTAACATGTCAAATCAGGTTTCCATATTGTCACTGCAAATTGTATTGCATTACAACTTGCAAATTGGGTCCTAGGACCCGAATCACAAGTTTATTTAAGTTTCACTTGTAGTCAACTTCCAAAGACTTGAAATTGTTTAAGTCCATTTTTTTGTCTAAGTTTTTTGTCTTTCTCATCAAGTCAAGTTTTAGACCCACCACAACAAACTTATTTTCACTCATCCCTTTGTTAAGTTGAGTTTCTAAGACACTAGTTCAAGTAATTGTACATTGTTTCTTGCAAATCAAGTCCTAAGATCCAAATTACAAGTGCAAGTTGTATTTAAGTGCAAGCTCAAGCCTCAAAGCCACCTATGCAAGTTATTTTTTGTATTACATATTGAATTGGGTTTAAGACCCGACATGGAAAGAGACAAGTTGTATTGAATTGTTGATCGGGTCTCAAGACCCTATAAAAACACTTTGTTCACCTTCATGTAGGTACTTGTAGTCGAGTCCTCAAGACCCAACTGAAACCTCAAAATGTATTACCAATCACAATCGAGTCTCTAGGACTCGATTACAACAATAAACTTGCACATTTTCATTGCATACACAGAGTTATAATTTTATTTTTCCCAATTACAAGTAAAAGCTCATGTCCTTCCCCACTTGCAATCTAACTTCCAAGACCATAAATTAAAACATGACCCCACATTTGTATCATTACCTTGTCAGTCTCATTTTCACACATGTTCCCCCCTCATTATAAATAAAGGTGTGATCTTTATTTTCCAACACCCCCAATCTGAAGAAAGTGTCATGGACCTTCTCAAAAAATGCATGATGATGTTCTAACTCTTTGGGATTCTCACCTCAACTTCAACAGAGAGAACTTCCCTTGAAGAATCGGTACTACTCCATATAAGAAGATGAGGTAGGATTTCGTCAAAGATCCAAGTTGGTGTTCCTGGACAAAGTGCCTTCACCGAATCTAAATACTTCAAGTATTAGCATCATGTAACAACAAGAAGATTTAACAGAGGATGATGTTGATAGGAGTCATGTCTTAGTAAACACTTAGTTTTCTTTCAATTGTGCATATATAATTTAGTTTTGACAAATTACATGTAAAATTAAAATCTGTAAGTGAATGTGAACACATTTCATGCAAATTTGTAACTTTTAAGTACATGTAATGACATTGCAAATTAAAATAGGTTAGGACTTGCAATTTTGAATAAATCAACAACAATTATTTTATCCAGCTTTTTCTCTCAACCTCTCTATAATAAATACGAGGAGACTCATTGTAAAGAGGGATCTTTTGGCAATGCAATAAAACTTTGGCAATTTGTTGAGTTCTCCAAGACTTTGAGATGTAAATCAAATTGCGTTCTATAAAAGAGGAAAGTTAATTTCAGACTTTGTGTTGATTCAAGTTGTTATGTGACAACATTTTTTGAAGATTGATTGTGAGTATTTTTTATTGAGGTAAAAATAGGTTTTGAAGGGGCCCTAAAACCATGTACAAAGATAAACTTAAGATTGATCAATAATAGTTCCCAAAACATAACAAACCAGTTAGACCAAAGGGCCATAAACCCCAAGAAACACCCACATAAAAAATACTACCAAGAAAAGAATTTGACAAAGTAGCCCAGAGAAAAAATGCCCAAGCTGCTACACAAGATAAACCATTGGAGATGTACAGCTGAAGGAAAGGGAACTAACCTTTAGTTCCCTTCATATGGGACTGAAGGGTCATGTCAAAAGAAGGGGAGGACTTCTTAGAGTATTTTCCTTTAAAAGTGATCCAACCTTCTTCAACTCTAGTAGCCTCATCCTGCTAGCACAATGAGTCCAAAATTAAAGATCCAGCACCCAACAGTGGTGTTGAATCAGCCAGCAAAGCAACCAGCAATAGACCCTTCCATGGAAGGATCAACAAAACTAGAACCAGCAACAGTCAAAATACCTACAAGTCCAATAGAACTAGCACCCACTAAACCACTAGTAGAGAGCCTGGCACCACCCAGGAAAGAAAGAGGAAGTCCAGGGCCAATAGAAGGACGCACCGGACCAAAACCTGATGTCACAGCAGACCCGAGAGGAACAACAAGATGCAGATCAAGGCCCAATCCATCCACCACCGCATTAGACACCTGAGTGCCTAAATCAGGAACAAAATCCTTCCCAGGTTGAGAGGAGCTTTTCAGGACTGTGTAATGTTTGGTGGAGGCACCCTTCCACCAAGAAGGAGAAGATTTATTCTTGATATCCAAGCCACATTGGGAAGACATGTGGCCAGTCTTAAGACATTTCTGATACCTAAAGGAATACCTTCATAGTCAAGTTATTGGATCCAAGATCCCAAGGATGCTTCAACTTTTATCTCAGCTAGGAGACCCTTTGAGGAGTCAAGATCAACCAAAATGCGCGAAAAAGTGGAATGATAAATATTAGAAGAATCATGATCTAACATCAAAAATTCCCCCAAATCTTCACCCACTTCCTCAAGGATGGAATCATGCCAAAGATGAAGGGGGAGATTAGGGAGCCTAATGCAAATAGGGATCTTGCTAAAGACTTCAAAGGAAGGATTGAAATCAGGGTGCCAGGAATTTACCATAAGCATAAATTTGTCCTCCTCCCAGCTAAAGAAGTTATCACACTGGATCTTAGATATATCCTCGGCATTATCAAACTTTTCTATGAAAAACCCATTTTCCATAGGAAAGATATGAATAGTATTTGATAATATTGGTTTCCATCTTCTAGACACCTAGTCATGCAATTGAGGAAGGCTAGGCAATAATCCTTGAAAATGACAGATCAAACCATGAGACTTAAAAATACCAGTGTTGTTTTCCAAGTCCCCTTCATCCTCTGAAGAAATCTTAATAGAGAGAGAGAGAGTAGCACACTGGAATCGAAATGATGAAGGACACATTGCTAGTAGAAACCCTTCCTTTCCCACTTATAATCATCTTGGAAACAACCTTAGATAAAGACCCCACTGCAAGAGAGTTTTACATACCAGAAGCCCTAAAACCATCCATAATAGAAAGCAGGGAAGAGGAGGGATCATCTGATGGAGAAAATCCCCCAAAGCCAACGGGCAACAAAGAGGAAGGGGATGAATTCAAATAAAACACCAAGGTAAGAGAGGAAACCCCATGAGTGCATAGCCCATGTCCATCTATAGAAACAATCAAAGTGGCATGGGATCCCCCCGCAGTAGCAACCAAGGGTGGAATAGAAGTTCTAGACCCAGTAGCAGCCCCGAGGCCATTCAAAAATGCAGAGTAGGAACCTGACATGTTGAGATATTTGAAAAAGGGATTGTGAGTGTTGTTTTATTGTTCACAAGGAATTTAAACTTATCTTGAAAACTCTAAGTTAATGATTGTGTTTAGAGTTATAGTTAGATTTTGAGACTTGATCTTAATGACTTTGAGTGTTTATCATGTTTGAAATTAGTGTAGGATGCTCAATTAAATGAGATAACTTGCAGAATTTTTGGTTCTCTTATTTTGTGCATTTGTGTTGTAAGGTGAAAATACGTTCGAGACTTTGGGTTGCATGTATGCTTTATCTTTGATTCTAAATTCACAAAGGATTCATGGAAATAATTTGATCTTTTTGTGAGCTTCTAAGTTACTAAAAGTTGTTGGTACACTAAGGGTTATTCTTACCTCTAATCTTCTATTTATCAAGATTATTGCTTCAACTAATACGTTGCAGGCAAATTACACCAATGATTAAAGATCGTGTTGTAAAGGTAACATCTATTCTAAAATAAGATAATATTATGAATGTCTCGCCCTATTTTAGCTTAGTGTAAATAGAAATATTTATGTGTTTAGTTGATATTAGTAGCAATAATAATTGGAAGACTTCCCTTGGAATTAGGAAAGACTATGTCTCACATATTGTGGTTGGAACCACTATTTTGTATTTGATCCTCAAAACTATTGGTTGTAAAATATACACCCAACGATTTTTTGGTGACTCTACTAGGGACATGATACACATTCAAAAGCCTTAGGCTTTCATTTGAAGTATGTTTGTGTCCTTTTCATTTTCATTTTATTTTCTTGTACTTTATTAATCTTTCATCAAGGACATGTAAAATAGTTTCCCAAGTTCTTTAGGGGAATGCTTTTGATCTGTTGAATCTAATTCCTCCTCTACATGCTCTTCCTAATGGCTCGCAGAATAATTTTCCCAAGATTTTTGATGATGGACAACAACAACTTGATGAACACATAGTTGTGTTCTACATTGCTTCTGGAGTTCATGGTGTCAAACATGCAGACGTGTTTGTATGGTGTTCACTGAAAATCTCCAAGGTGTGGCTACAGATTGGTTTTCCCTTCTCACACCACAAACCATCACAAACTGGTCCACTCTCATAGCCAAGTTTGAAGAATAGTTCAAGCCTACAAAATATGTGCATGCCCTTTTGGCTCAACTCATGCAGTTGAAAAAGGAATATCATGTAGCTATGTGTTTATTTTTCACTCACTTCAATAAGTTGACACGTATAATTCTAGTCATTTGTCAACCTACAACTGAAGATTTAAATTGTTTCATTATCAATTGTAATATCCCCCTAGGATATTCTCTCTAGATTTTTACCAAATGATCCACGAGAATTAATACAACATTTATATGCAAATTATTTCTCTTTATCCAACAAATTATAGTAAAATGATATAATATGGACTAAAATAAGATCTAGAATTAATTATGAAGATAAATCATTACAATCTTATTTTCAAACATACATGAAATACCTCTATCACAAACTCACCTAGTTGTAAACTCTGTTGCACCAAGAAAATGAATTGGGTTTTTGTCCAATCCAACAAGAAATCTTGAAGGTTTATGTCCTCAAGTTTCAGAATTGAAAGCTTACAGCTTCCAAACTCTCCAAGATAGAATAATAAACCAAGGATAAACCAAGCATGCTAAGAATGAACCTCTCAATGTTCTTTTATAGCACATCCATATGACTTTTTATTTTCTATATGCATATCTCTTCATATTCCTTTTCTTGTCACTTTATTTCTCCCTTTAAATTAAAATGACTTAAATAATTTTCACTAAGCTCCATTAAAGTTATTTTAATACTTTATTAAATAATTAAAATAATTCATCATTAAATTTAATATAATATAAAAACTTAAAATTGAATTATTTAATTGACTTCTAATGTCCCAAAAAAAAAAGACATTACAGTCATCCCTTCATAAAGATAGCTTGCCCTCAAGAAATTTGCCCCTACATTCTTAAACCAAATGCATGGATCCCATATCAACCTCAAGAATGTTGATTTGTCAATATATTGTTCTACACTGACATAAACAACATGCCTATAATTATGAATCCACTCATCAAAATCCCACTGAAGTAATGCAATAAACATGTCAATGCCATGATCCCAAATTATCATGTTATCAAAATTATCAAATATAAGGAGATAGTAGTATCTCAAGGAGATATCAACTCTAAAAAACTCTCCAATTGTGAGTGATCTCCCATAGAAGTGCATAACACCCATCATAGACATACAATAAAAAATATTAGCCCATTCTGAGTTGTTGGTGTAATCCAACACAATTCTCATAGGTCTAAAAATTCTAAGAGCATTGAGATCAATGCCATGATATATATATATATATATATATATATATATATATATATATATATATATATATATATATATATATATGGGTAAAAGCACAATAAGTTGTCACCCTTTTACAAAGGAAAAGGCTAACAGCACCAAAATTGAAAAACTTCAAGGGCATAAAAGTCACATTTCCATTTAGAATTTGAAGATGATGTAAACTGATGAAATGTGTGAAGTAAAATGAATTTTATGCCTACAATTTTTAAAAATTATTTTGGACAAAAATTAATATCTTTTTTTAATTTTTTAGGTCTATTTTTCATTTCCTGAAAAATACTGCAAATCAGGGGGTTTACTTCCCGTCAAATCATTATAAGTAAAACATTATTTTTTCCTCCAATTTCAGAATATGTTTTAGATGACATGTATATCAAGGGTAGGAAAAAAGAAAGAAGTGTTTTTCATCTATAATTTGCCCATTATAAGTATTCAAAGTTGAACTTACCCGAAATCAACAGTTTTTGTCTCCCACCACTTTTCCCCTATCAAAAATCAAATAAATTATATATTCTTGAAGAAGATTCTCTTCTCTAGTGTTGTATATGATTTTAATATTTTTTTTAATTGATTTAGTATTTTTTTTATTTACCGAATCAACGACTTCTCAAAGCTTTATATACCTACATGTACTTTTTTGTAAATTTGTTTAACATTTTCTAATTGAAACAATATAAAATTTATATGTCCAAAACCATAGTTCTAAGATCTAGAAAAGGGTAGTTTTAATTTTTTGAAATTTTTTATTTATAGAAGACAAAAGAACACCAGAAGTGCAAAATTCTATATTTTTGGTGTTTTTGAAGGTTTGGCTGCCACCTTGGCATGTCACCTAGGATGAGTTGGCCGAGTACCCCAAGGGGTCGACCCCCCGAGATCAGTCGCATGGACGACCCACCCTTTCAATTTGAAGGCTATATATAAAAGTTATTTTTAAAATATATATATATATATATCAATTGCGAATTTTAATTCTTATTTTAGGATATAAGGATTTTTTGAAGCTAGGAGGCATTTTTTGGGGGAAGTTACAAAGACATTTTGTTTTTGAAGGAGTGTGAAGGTAAGTTTTTCAATGACGAAAGAGTAAAACAATAAAAAATTTCTTGCTTAGATATTTGAGCAATGGGAAATAAAAGAACTAGAACAAGGAAATATGATCGTAAAAGGGATGACCAAAAGAAAGGTCATACAAAACTTGTCGAAGAGCAACTGGTCGATGTTGAAGAAGAACCTATCAATGTAGAAGGTGCAACTCAACTAGGGGAGGATATTGGTAATAGTCGAAGTATACATATTTATCCTACAATGCAAAATTTGATGGACATGAATGAGGAATCACTTATTAATCAAATTCCACTGGAACACCTCGTACCTGAAAGCACTATTAAATTGCATCTCAAAAACATGTAGATGGAATATTTTGAGAGTAAATCTTTGGTGGGAAAAGCACAATTGTTTGCAAAGTTATTCAAGAAAAAGAAATGACTCCAGTTTTGGAGTTGTTAGGTATTGATAATAGGAAAATTTTAGGAGGTAAAGTAAAAGAGACAATAATTCAAAATTTACAAGATGCATTGAATGTTGTTAGTAGGGAAAATCATAGAGGATTAGATTCAACTGCGGCTAGAAGAGCATTGATGACTATGATTGCTAGTAAGAAAATGACACATAGAAATCAAGTTCGAACAATTTCTGATTTACTCAAGGTATCTCAAACAACTATTCAAAGATCTATTAGGAAGAAAAATATGTTGGATATGGACATTGAAAAGAATTGGGTACATATTTTTAGAGTTCCTCGTAAAGATAGAATTTTTGAAGATGTAAGAAGATAGGTCATTGATTTTTGGACCAACCACTCTCATGTTTCTTCCAATAGAAGGGACACTATAAAAATGAATGATGAAGAGACTGGTATGAAGATTTCATATCCAAAACATTTTGTCAATACTACACAAAGTGAATTATTTGAAGCATTCAAGCATGAATTTTTAGATATGAAAATAGGTCAGAGAATGTTTGAGATGTTGCGCCCTTTCTTCATACACATAAATAAGGTTCGTGAAACATGTTGTTATTGAAATCATGTTGAGTTTCACTTATAATTGCAATCATATAAAAATGTTATGGTAATACTTAATCTAGATATGGTTACTAGAAGTACAACAAAATTTGTAAAGTCCATTTTATGTGATAAATTAGAAGATTCGAATGAATTCAATGTCCAATGTATAAAAAATGAATGTAATAATTGTGGAAATTTATAGAAATTTCCTTTACAATTTGATAATATTGATGTTACAACACCAGTCCAGTGGAAGAGATTTGAATATAAGATATACCAAATGAAGACAGGAGGTGAATCAAAAAAAAATTACATTAAAGGAGAGTGAATTACCGTACCTTCAGTTCATGGACAGATTTTGATCTATGGTTTATCCACATATCCAACATTGTCATGGTGCACGATGGAAAGCTAAATAGTTTCATGATTCCAAAAATTGTTTCCCACCTGGTTGTATTCTTTCAGTTGTAGGTTTTTCAGAGAACTATACATTTTCCCCTCAAAAAGAGCTCTAGAGTCAATATTATCATTTTGATCAAGTTGCAATATCTGTGCATGTGACCTATAGACATGCACAATTCGATTTGGATGAGATAGTATAGATCAAAATGAACGCATTATCATCAAGGAGGTTCATTTCTATATTAGTGATGATAGGATTCATGATAGGAGCTACGTGGTTCATTGTTTCAGCATGTTTTTCAACAATCTTGCGAGTCATGGGATAAATGCTTCACAACATTGGATCTAGTTTGATGGGTGTGCAAGTAAGTGCATTATAAATTTTCTTTTAAATTTTTTCAATTCTAGATATATATATATATATATATATATATATATATATATATATATATATATATATATATATATATATATATATATATATATATATATATATATATATATATATATATATATATATATATATATATATATATATATATATATATATATATTTATTAAAATTAAAATTAAATTTTCATGTGTTTTTACTTTTTTATAAATTTAAATTGTAGGTCAATTTAAGTCTACAAAAGCCTAATTGGTTAGCCATGCAACATGCTAGACACAACGTTAAGTTTGTTTGGAACTTGTTTGAAAGTGGACATGGAAAAGGAGAGCATGATGGAGTAGGAGCATGTGTAAAGTGTGCACTCCGACAACATGAACTTCAAGGTATGTATACATTTGATATTCAACTTGTTTACTTGCAGACTATTTAATTTTACATTAAATGTACACATGTTCTTTAATCTTCACTTGTTAGAAATAAACTAATTACATATATGTATATATATACTAAATTGTTAAAAATATATCTAGGTAACATGATAGAGAATTCAAAGAAAATTGTTGAATGGTGTCAAAATCATTTCGCTACTCGAGACACAAAATACAAAAAACATTACTTTTGGGAAGTGATAGGTAAATTTAAAACTTTCATTTTTCAAACTCAAATTCCAAAAACTATACATATTATAGGTTTGTCACATGTGTTTTAACTTTTGTATCTGTATATATATTATAGCTCATATGTACAATGTATACATATATGTTGCATTTCACATTTTTCATAATTTCAAACTAAGATATATCAATCCATCCAATCCAAATATCAATCGATCAAATCCTTACAATTGTCAATCAATTTTTGGAATTATAAGTTTGCATCAAGTGATGACTATAGGACAACACAAGCTTCCACTAATTCAACTAAGAGATAAATCATGCTTTTGTGAAGATTGTCTTAACAACAACACAACCTGTCAATGTGTTAATATTGTAAATGGATATGTTTCACAATGGGATCAAAAAGAGTTAATCAGAATGCCTCCTTATGAAGATGATGACAATGACATGGACATCCATGATCCTATATATTCAGTTGACTATGGACGTGTTTCTAATTTAGTTGTTATAGGTGTGTGTTTTTGATTTATAGTTACATTACATGTGCATGTTTCTATATATATATATATATTCTTGAGATTTATAACAAACTTGTACATAAATATAAATTGTACAGGTGATATTTTTACTATGGTTGTGGATCTCGAGAATGCAAAAAGTGTAGATTATTATCTACTAAGATGCACCAATGAAAAACACAAGTTGCCTGAAGAAATTATCGATGATGATGGACAACAATATCTGATCGGTTCAGTTGTTATTGAAGGAGCCTATTATCAACAAGCTAAGATTTACAAAAATGGAGTTCAATTTATTGAATACATGCCTAGACAAAGAGTTCTACATTATAGTCACTTGGTTATAGCGACAAAATTGCAATTTGAAACTGTGCCAAAAAAAGGGTCACGTGGAAACCAAAAGTGGAAGTTTCCTATTGAAGAGCATGAAAAACTTTTGGAGATAATAAAGGATAGAGAGGATCCAAACTACATGTATCAGGAGCTTTAACTTGAAGGCTTTTAATTTGTGCATACTTAAAAATCCTATTTGAAACTTATAGACTATAAATGATTTCAAATTCATGATTAGATTGAATTTATATTGATTAAACCTAAATTGAATTTTAATTGATTAGACCAAGTGAGTTCAATATAAATACCTTTTCCAGTCTATATTTCTAAATTGATTAGATTGATTAGATAGGTAAATTGAATTTTAACTGATTAGAACTTTCAATACTTTCTACTTGACTTTTAATTTCAATTAGAACTTTCAATACTTTTTTAAATTGATTAGAATAGATCAAGATTCTAGATCAAGAATAATTCCACTCTAGATATCTTAAATTGATTAGATTGATTCTAGGTAAATTGAATATAAATTGAAATTAGATTGATTCTTTTTTCAATTGATTAGAATTGATTGATCACCTGTATTATGTCTTAATTGGGTCTTAATTAGGTCTTATTTAGGTCTTATTAGGTCTTAAGGGTCTTAATTAGGTCTTACGGGTCTTAAGAGTCTTAATCTAAGGTCTTAAGGTTCTTAATTGTCTTAATTAGGTCTTAATTAGGTCTTAAGGGGTCCTATTAGGTCTTATTAGTCATGTTAGGTCTTAAGGGGTCCTATTAGGTCTTATTAGTCATGTTAGTTCTTAAAGGGTCCTATTAGGTCATGTTACATATTAAGGGGTCCTATTAGGTCCTATTAGGTCTTATTAGTCATGTCAGATCTCAAAAGGGGTCCTATTAGGTCATGTTAGGTTTTAAGGGGTCCTATTAGGTCATGTTAGGTCTTAAGGGGTCTTGTTAGGTCATATTAGTCATGTTAGGTCTTAAGGGGTCCGATTAGGTCATGTTAGGTCTTAAGGGATCCTATTAGGTCATATTAGTCATGTTAGGTCTTAAGGGGACTTATTAGGTCATGTTAGGTCTTAAGGGGTCCTATTAGGTCTTATTAGTCATGTTAGGTCTTAAAGGGTCATATTAGGTCATGTTACATCTTAAGGGGTCCTATTAGGTCATGTTATGTCTTAAGGGGTCCTATTAGGTCATGTTAGGTCTTAAGGGGTCCTATTAGGTCATGTTAGGTCTTAAGGGACCTATTAGGTCATGTTAGGTCGTAAGGGGTCCTATTAGGTCTTATTAGTCATGTTAGGTCTTAAAGGGTCCTATTAGGTCATGTTACGTCTTAAGGGGTCCTATTAGGTCATGTTACATCTTAAGGGGTCCTATTAGGTCATGTTAGGTCTTAAGAGTCTTAAGGGGTCCTATTAGGTCATGTTACATCTTAAGGGGTCCTATTAGCTCATGTTAGGTCTTAAAGGGTATTAGTTGGTATTAACTAGGTCTTATTAGGTCCTAAAAGTATAATTAGGTCTTAAGGGTCCTATTAGGTCATGTTACGTATTAAAGGGTCTTAAGAGTCTTAGTTGGTCTTAAGGGTCTTAAGGGTATTATTAGATCTTAGCTGGTGTTAATTATTGGGTCTTATTTGGTCTTAATTAGGTCTTAGTTGGTCTTAATGAGTTAAAGATTGATTAGTTAGGTTTCAATTAATTGATCTATATTTTAATAAATTGATTAGATTGATTGTACTTGTAAATTGAATTTAGATTGATAAGATTGAACATCAATTAAAGATTAATTTTAAAGTTAGATTTTAAGGATTGATTAGTTAGGTTTCAATTAATTGATCTATATTAAATAAATTGAAAATATTGATTCTACCTATAAATTGAATTTCTAAGATTGATTACATTGAACATCAATTAAATATTATATTTAAAGTTAGGTTTTAAAGATTGATTAGTTAAAAATTTAATGATAGATTATCTATTGTTCAAGTTTTTAATTGATCTAGACAAGGCTTAAGGGTGCATATATTAGTTTGATTAATTTTAACTTTCAATTGATTAAAGATTGTTCAGTTAGATTGATTAATTAGTTTTCAATTAATTGATCTAGATAGGGCTTAAGGGTGCATAATAGGGCTTAAGGGGTCATATTTTAATTTAGCTCAAGATTAATTTAGATCACGATTAGATTGAACATTAGTTAGATCAATTAATTTTAGGCTTCAATTAGATATACATAGATACACAAAAACCAAACATGTACACATCAATGTAAATGGCTATAGATCAGTTCATATTTTCAACATGTATAAAAAATAAAAACATGTAGATCAATGTAAATGTCTATATCACAAAATCCAAACATGTATCAATGTACAAATAGATCAACATACAAAACATGCAAGTACATATCAATGTAAATGTCTATATATCACAAAAATCAAACACGAGATCAATGTAAATGTCTATATCAAAAAATCCAAACATGTATCAATGTAAATAGATCAAAGTACAAATGTCTATATATCAATGTAAAACATATGTCTCGGTCAATGTAAAACATATCTAGATCAACGTAGCATATATCAATGTAAATGTTTATATATATATATATATATATATATATATATATATAAACATAAATGTCTAGAAATAAATACTCTCTAGTACATGTGTACTCTAGATCAAAATTAATGCCACAGATCTAAATCTATGAACACATCAACTACATCAATGATTTCCATCACGTGCTAGATGTCCGGGCCTATGTGGATCCTCATCCTGTTGGACTTGAGTCTATACATGTAAATACATATAATAATTTACAAATAAACTTATATATATAAGTTTATTTGTAAATTGTTATATGCCTTGAGCTTAAATTAAAATGTACAGATTTAAGAACTCAACAAATAAATTATAATTTAATTTTTAAATTATTTTATACCTCTGTATCCTGATGAATTGGATCAGCAGGCTCCTCTAAATCTCCATATGCAGCACCTGTCGCAATGTCCTATACCAGGTTTAAATAAATTTAAAATTAAAATTAAATAAATATAGAACTATATATACATGTATCTATATAAATTGAAATTAAATCCAGTTTCTTACCTGTTGTAATGCACATCCAAGGTTAGATAACTCAGAAGAGTGAAAGGACACCGCATCAAGATCAATGGCCTCATCCATAAGAAAATTTGAGAATCCACTGTGAAATCATGAGGTCATAGCATGTGTTTGTTGTACATGAGCCTATGTATGTTGTGGAGGCATTGTAAGATCATCCACACTCTGTCTAGAGGTACCTGCCTTTGCATCTGAGCCATGTCCTCAACTATTTCCTATGGAGGATCTATGACACTATCCTCCTCCAATGAAAGTAGGCATATCATGTGGCTCAATCCCATGCAACATAGAAATCCTTTGGTAAGCTACTAGGAGATCACTCACTAACATAGAGCTAATCTCACACATGCAATCCTCAGGTAGTCATCCTATCTCATCTGGAGTAGGAAGATCAAATCTGATGTACGGGTCATAAAATGGACTAGAAGGTGATACAGCTACACTCATCTATGATCGAAGCATGTACCTCCCCACACAATCAGATGACAACTCCTCGACCTAAGTTGTGATGGTGGCAATGCTAGAATACATATCTCAATGTGTATCCTCAACTGCAACCTGCCTAGCTCCAGTGTAGGTCTCCAAACCTTTTGGAAGAATCAAAATTTTTTGACCCACCAATGCCCTCTTACTAGGGGGGTGTGGTATATTGGGTCATCTACACTTATCCTAATATCTCCCCTGACCCTGACCAGCATGTGGAGGTAAATCTATGTAGTCAACATCATAGCCCAAATAAAACGTTCCAAACAATTGTTTGCAGAAATATAGTGGCACCTCATCCTTTTGGGGCCACATATGATGGACCTCTAACCAACTAGGATATATAAAAGGGGCCACTAAATCATCTTTACATTTTGTGACCCTGTATGCTCTAACCACCCTCTTATCTATGTAATGGGTCTCAAACATGTTCTTAACCTGAGAGACTGAAACATCTGAATCAACTTTCCTCCAACCCACTATCACTGTGACAATTAGAGAGGCTATAATAAAAAGTATCAATCAATACATCATCATATAGATTGTATGACTCAGCCTTTTGAATCATACTCATGATCTCAGTGCGTATAGATGTCAATTTCTCCCTGTTATACACTAAATTTGCGCCTCTGATCTCAAGCTCTTGTAGTCTTGATAATCCAGTATAACATGGGAATCATCTCAAGGTTGTGGGACCTTTTGCTAACCGAGATGAGACCTCTAGATTCTAGGCTAGTTCTTCTTGGATAATCACCTTAGTTTGCTTCTAGACAGGAAAGTAAACTTTTGAGGGAAAGGGTTAGAAGGAGTGCATGAAAGGAAATGACTGAAAGCAAATCTACCTACTAGGTGATGCACCGAAACTAGGGTTTGGATCTCAGTATAGAGGGATGAAACCAATGAAAGAATTAGGTCTAATAAGTTACAACTCGCTAGATAGGCCTGCATAAGTATTTCATAGGAGGGTTTGAATAAAGGCTCAACCTATGACCTGCAAACAAACATCCTTTTCTGCAACTAGGTGTAGGAATGAGACAAGGCTGCTAGGGGCTGTAGTATACCCACAAAATACCTAAATCAGATCAGACCGAGTAACACACAAAATCATAGAAAGTGAGAAGGACTAGGAACCCCAATTTCCATTGAAAACATGCATAAACTTCAATCCAATAAGAGACAAGCCAAAAAAGGAAGGCATAGGGACATAAAAAATGTCACAGAATGCTTTGCAACATTTGTATTATCAATGAGAATTTACAGGATGTGGAAAACCAAAGAGCAGGAAGAAATGCTACAGGTAGTTTTCCAAGAAAAGTCTTTCCTTTTACAAAATGCAAATTCTGAGCACTAAGGCTCCAAAAAAAAACATTATATACATCACTCGACTGCACGTAGGCAGGAGTCTCAAAATTAACCAGGGTTATAGATTTTACAATAAAATAATCAACCCTAGCAATCAAAATCTGATCATAAATAAATTTTGCAACATGGTTGATCAGATATTTCTCCTTGTGTACCCATGCCTGTACTATAATCAACCTGCAGATAAACAACCTGGATTCATCATTCCTTTCTGCACAAAGTCTCACCATGAATGCACTGATTGGTACCCTGTCAGGACAAGAATCGACCCCTGACGGCTGCTTGGATCTTCTTCACCAACTCTGCAACCTGCAACCATCCTGGCGACATCAATTTCTTGAGCTACCACGCCGCTACAAACATCTCACCAGAAGAAAGCCCCATGAAAAATGGTTGCACCACCTCAAAAAAGTACTAGTCGCATGATCGCATGAACTCAAAAAGCCTCATGCGATCATGCGACAAGCCTCTTAGAACCTACCTCCGCTTGAAAATACCACTGGTCACATGATCGCATGAGCTAAAAAAGCCTCATGCAATCATGCGACAAGCTTCGCTGAATCACCACCATCGCCACGCAAGACACATGGCCCCGCCAAAACATCACACCTATCAAACTTTGCCACGTGGCCCAACAGGAGCCGACCACCTCGGCTGGACCCATGACCATGTGAAAACTCTCAACCGCGCAACCGCTCATCCGCAAACTAAGATTCCAATCAGACGGCGGGCGCAAGATCTCATGGGGTCAGAAGATCCCATGAGATCTTGCGACCACCGTAGATCTCTTTCCACCACCACCAAACTGCAAGCTCTATCAGTGCGGCTAACGGTTTGTCGCATGTTCGCATAGCCTAAAAAAGGGCTATGCAATCATGCGACAGACCGCTAGCAGTTCTTTGAAAACCATCAACTGGGCCCACTTACGCCACTTGGCATTCTGTTATTCATCCCAGTTGCTCAATCATCAACACCTTGGCAACCCTCTGACAACGGACCCACTGCAACTTCCAGATTCCCATCTAACGGTGGGTGTAAGATCGCATGGCCAAAGAATATACCTTACTCTTTTACACCAACCGTAGATCTCCTTTCAACTAGGACCCCACTGACACATCGGCCCATCTGCACAAAGAGCATCAGACGGTTGTCGTTATACCGCTAGCTTAAAAAGGCATTAACTTTCTTTAGCGGTGTAGCGACAACCACAAGATCTCATCGAGCGTTAACTTTTACAGATGGAGAATGGGCCCGCCGACAGGTGTCATCTTGTCACATGATCGCAAGGGAAAGGAATATTCCTTGCGAACATGTGACAACCACAAGATTATGAGGAAATCTAGCCACGGGGCCTGACCAGGTCAGAGTTGCACACTTAGGGAAGTGTCAACGCCAGAGTAGAAGTGTGAAAACATGAGGGGTCGAAAACACAGAGGGTTTTCGAGTGAAGGTCAAAAACACACTAAGCTTTCAAAGCGGAGGTCAAAAACACACTGAGCTTTCAGAGAGAAGGTCAAAAACACACTGGGTTTTCAGGCCAAAAGGCAGAAAACACACCGGACTTTCGACACTTGAGCATTTCTTTGGAAAATAGGATCATGGCCAAAAATGAATGATAGGGAATTTTTGGGTAACATTTTGGTGACCTCTACAGGATGTCAGCCTGCTAGACATTTAGACCAGTTGCCTTGAAGCAAGCCATTAGGCATAGGGTCACTACTGGAACACAAAAACTTTCTAACAGGGAGAGGAACAAAACTGTGCTCGAGCACTTCTTGGAAAATAGGAAAAGACTAAACTAGAAAATTGGAAGAAAGTGGGAAAAACTAACCTATCCTAAACTAACCAGTGCAGAGACCTGGTTAAACCAAACCATTCACTGGTAGGCTGAAGTAGCTATCCTTCCTCAATAAGACATTTTGCATTGGGCACATGAGGATAGCTATGAAGATAAGAGGCATACAAAGATTTGACAAATGAGGATGCACTGCCTCTGCAAAAACAAGATCAAGTTCACTCACCTCTTGAAAGTCTGAAGGCAGGGCTTTCTTTAATTGCTTCTTCTTTATCTTCATGGTTACCTTCCATCATGGACAGCCATGACAACTCCTCATCCATGGACAGGGGACTATCATCTTCCTCTTTTAAACCAGCCAAGAGCTCATCAAAGTTGTCAAAATCTTGAAGATCTCCAGGAATGACCGACTCTTCACAATCAAGCTCCACACACAAGTCTCCTATGATGCTTCCCAAATAATCCTTTTCAAGGCTCTGGTTATCTTCTGTACATTGGGAAGCCTCCTCCTCAAAGATGAGATCAAGCTCATGAATCAACATATCCTCAGGATCAATCTCTTCCAGCTGCTGCAACTTCGAAGAGGTGGCTATGATCACATCTTTCTCATCCTTCTCAACAAAATCAAGCAGCCCATCCATTAAGGACATGGCATCCTCTTCTGTATCAACCTCCTATTGAAGGTGAACCTATTGTTCTGATTGACCCTCACCCGTAGGTAATGGCCTGGTCTCTTCTTCATCATCAACAAAGAGGGGAAGCTCATTTAGCAAATCACCCAAGAGCTCAGGCTGAGCATCAACCTCTACCTCCACACCTTGCTGCTCCAATTCACCAAAGTCATCACTCTGTGTTGATACCTCAGGCCTCCTCTCCTCATTGTCACATGAAAGCTCATCCTCCACAGGTCCTTGCTCAGACACTAGACTAGTATCTTTGAAAAGACTTGGCATCTGACAGCCAAGAGGAAGAGTCCATTGGGGTATCCATATTACTTCATCATCCTGAGAAACCAGAGGGGCCTCTTGGGATGAAATCTTTTCTTGAACGGGCTGCTCTTGCAGAGTGGTGGACTGAATCTCAAGTGAAGGCTCTTGAAGAGGATTTTTTGCCTTTAAACTTGGGATGTGAAACTGAGGGGGAGAGGGGGGAGACAAAGAAGGCACAATTGCTTTAAAGCTTGGAAAAGGATGCTTAGCAGGCTCCTCATGTGTAGGTTCTTAAGGAAAATGGGCCCTCCAGCTTGGAATTTTAGGCCTAGGAGCCTCTTGTTGAGAAATCGATGATCTCAACCTTGCTGTCTCAATGTCAGCTCAGCGTCTAATCTCCTCTTGAAACTGCCTTACTTGTTGCTCATCAACAAGAGTCTCTACCACTTGGTAAGGAATGAACCCTTGCTCATAGCTTTGGGCTTCTATCTCCTAGTAGGGAGCTGACTCCTCTTCATAATAACCTTGAGCCTCCTGCTCTCTCTGCTCCCTAAGCTCAGACACTTGCTTAACTAAATCAAGCAACAGACTCTTTACCTCCTGCATCTTCTTGAAGTATGAGCTCAAAGTTTGCATCTGTTGCTGAATAGACTGAGAAGGGAAGGGTGGGTGGTAAGCATGATGGGGAAGCTGGCTTTGCATTTTTTGTTGTGCCTCTTGTGCCCATGATCCATCTTGCCTGAGAGCCCGTTCATAACTTTGCACAAGGGCAAACTCATTTGGGGCATACTGGATATATTGATACCCTTGAGAAGTATAATAGCTTGGGGTAAAAGGAGGCTTTGGGTGACTTTGGTAAGGCTGAAAACTAGTCGGTTGAACATTATTCTCACAATAGGATGGTGAGTAACCTGACTGTCCATAATAACTTGACATGTCTATGTTAGGAATAAGGTGTCTCAACCTTGGATAATTCCTATTCTTATTATTTGTTTTGTAAAATGTATTTCTTGCAAATAATGTTGATGTGTCAGCATCTTGAATTGTGTGTAAGGATATCATGGCTAAAATGGTTATGAAAGATTCCTATGACACGTAAGAGCTATGTCAAGAAGATTCAATGACAGGTGAAGACATGTGGCAACTGATAAATTTGAGTACTGTACACTCTTCCCCAATCGTGGGGTTCGGGGCATCATCCCAAAAAAAATTTTGGGGTTCCTATTTTCTCAGAGAATGGTAAAACCCTAATACGGTTATCTTTGGGAGTAGCCCTAAAAAGTGAAGCGCATGATATAAGCTTTTTTAGGGTTGCAAAGAGAAGTGATGCGAGTGTATGGTTGGAACATTTTTATGCTGTTGTGATTTGTCTTCAAGGTTTTGGAAATCTTCTGAAAGAACTTGCATTGCAAGTGTATTGTAAGCTATAATACTTTTGATCAATACATTGTGTAGGTTTTGGAGTGCTAGGGTTTTTACCGAAAGGTTTCCCCAGGGTATATCATTTTGTCATTCTCTATTTTTCTATATGCATGGTATGTGGTTGCAATATCTTTGTTAAAATAGTTAACGAATCTAAAATTGTAAGGGTTTATAAGAATTTGCAAAATACTCTCCTATAGAGATTAGCGTAGGAAGCTATTTCCACACCTGAGTTTCCTTACAAGTGGTATTAGAGCTTGATCAACTTTTGATCCTAGTTGTTGGGTAGGGTTTTTTGAGCTGATCTCAAGTTTGAGTGGGAGTTTTTTTTTGCAGAGCATTCTGAATCTTATTTGCAAATTGAGATGGCAAGTTCATCATATGGAAGAATGGAGGTGGAGAAATTTAATGGCACTAATTTTGAGTTGTGGAAACTCAAGATGGAAGACATGTTAGAAGATCGTGACCTATGGGGAGTGACTTAAAATGCTACAAGACTAGCAACTATAGCTCAAGCAGATTGGGATATCAAAGACCGTAAAGCTAAGGGTCTCATAAGACTCTGTTTAACCGATGCAGTTCTTCTGAATGTTCTAGATGAGAAAACCGCAAATAGTTTGTGGGAAAGACTTGCGGCCATGTATCAGGCCAAATCTCTAGTGAACAAGTTGTTCCTGAGGAAGAAGTTGTACTCTCTGTGAATGGAGGAAGGTGGATCCTTAATGGATCATTTAAATGCATTTAATCTATTGGCTACACAGTTGACATCAGCTGGTGTCAAGTTAGAGGAGGAGGATTGTTGCTACGCACTTTTGTCTTCTTTACTGGATTCATGGGACCATCTTGTGATGGCTCTCGAAAGCACGTTAGTCACCTTCAAAATGGATGATGTGGTCTCTTCACTGCTATCAGAGGAGATGCGGAGAAAGGCTTCCATTTCGGAAAAAGAAGCCCTTGTTGTTCGTGGGAGATCCACTGAAAGAGGGAAGAAAAATGACAATAAGTCTGACAATAAGGGTAGATCCAAATCCCGTGGGAAGTCAAAGACTTCCAATAAGTCCAAGGCAAAATGTTGGAACTGTGATAAATCTGGGCACTTTCGTAAAGACTGCAAAGAGTCGAAGAAGAAGAAGAAAGGTTCAGATTCAGCTTCAGAAAGATCTCAAGAAGATGGCGATGCATTCATCATAGCTTTGGTAGCCCATGCATCTGATGATGTGTGGTTGGTTGACTTGGGTGCATCTTTTCACATGACCTCTCATCGAAATTGGTTCTCAAAATATGAAGAGTTTGATGGTGGAAAGGTGTACTTGGGTGATGATTCTCACCTAAAGATAGTTGGACGCGGAAGGGTCACTATCAAATTTTCTGATGGATGAATAAAGGGAATCAACGAAGTTATGCACATTCTGGGTTTGGCACGAAACCTATTATCTGTAAGTATGCTGAATGATGTAGGTGTGCAAGTTGTTTTTTTGAAAGAAGGATGCAAGATGATGAGAGGATCGATAGTGCTTGCAAGGGGTACTAGGAGAGGTACCTTATTTCAGCTAGATGCATGTATTCCTCTATGTAATAGTTTTTCATCCTCACCATCTGAACAAGCATTGAAGAAGTATGTGGCTATTGGTTCTGATGGTAGTGCAAACACTTTGGAAGGTAAGCTTCCTGCAGAAAAGACAATGTTGTGGCATATGAGATTTGGCCACATTGGTGTAAAGGGTCTCAGAACCCTAAAAAATAAAAATCTGGTTGAGGGGTTAAATGATTGCAATCTTGAGTTTGACTTCTACGAACACTGTGTCTATGGTAAACAAAATCATGTTCAATTTTACTCTAGTTCTCACAAATCTTCTAATGTTTTGGATCTTATTCATTCTGATGTATTTGGTTCTGTAAAAGTTCCTTCAATCTCCAAGTCTGTATTTTTTGTATCTTTCATAGATGATTATAGTAGAAGGATGTGGATTTATTTCCTTAAAAGTAAGACACAAGTCTTTAGTCGGTTCAAGGAATTTAAAGCTCTTGCAGAGAATCAGACTAGTAAGAAGATTAAGTGTGTGAGAACTGACAATGGTGGTGAGTTTTGCTCAGCAGAGTTTGAACAGTTCTGTAAAGAACAAGGTATCGAGAGGCAGAAGACAACTCCTTATACCCCACAGCAAAATGGAGTTGCACAGAGAATGAATAGGACACTGATGGAGAAGGCTAGGAGTATGCTTAGTGGAGCTGGTTTAGAACAAAGGTTTTGGGCTGAAGCTGTGGCCACTGCTTGCTATCTGGTTAACAGATCTCCTACATCAGCCCTTGTTGGTAAGACACCCATGGAGGTGTGGTTTGGTAAGAAGCCTTCAATTAGACATCTTCGTGTTTTTGGTTGTGAAGCTTATGCACATGTTCCAAAGGAGAAAAGATCTAAGTTGGAAAACAAAGTTGTTAAATGTATTTTCATCGGATACAGTGGTGGTGTGAAAGGATACAAGCTTTGGGATCCTGTGACTAGTAAGGTGTTGTATAGTAGAAATGTTATTTTTAGAGAGCTAACATCTTCTCCTATTGTGCTACAACTAGATGAAAAAGAAAAGGAAAAAGATGTTGTTCAGTTGCCTCCTACCCCTGAGAAGACTGAACAGAGAGACCATGTTGGGCCTAATGATGAGGAGAGCTCTAGCAGCTCTGATAGTTTGGAAGAAGAGGAAGAACAACCTCAACCGCAGCCCTTGAGGAGATCCATGAGAGAAAGAAAGCAACCAGAAAGGTTTGGTTATTCTATGTTAGATTCCAGTTATGCCTTTGCTTTGATTACTAACACTGATGAGCCTAGATCTGTGAAAGAGGCTTTGGGCATGGAAGATGCAGGTTCCTGGATTGAGGCTATGGATGATGAGATGGCTTCATTGGAGAAAAACAAAACTTGGGACCTTGTACCTTTTCCTAAAGGGAGAAAATCTATTGGCTGTAAATGGGTGTTCAAGAAGAAATTTTGTGCAGATGGTAGTATTGAAAGGTACAAAGCTAGATTGGTTGCAAAGGGGTATTCACAGGTAGAGGGAATATATTATGGTGAAATATTCTCTCCTGTTGCAAAGTTGACATCCATTAGAGTTCTATTATCTCTTGCTACATCATATGATTTAGAAATAGAATAGATAGATGTGAAGACAGCTTTCCTTCATGGTGATTTGGAGGAAGAGATTTATATGTCACAGCCTGAGCACTAGATTGTTAAAGGTAAGGAATCCTTAGTTTGCAGATTAAAGAAATCTCTATATGGTTTGAAGCAATCCCCTAGGATGTGGTACCTTAAGTTTGATGCCTTTGTGTTGTCAATTGGATTTGTAAGATCAAAATCAGATCATTGTGTTTATTTCAGAGTTGAAAATGATCGCCTTCTTATTTTTGCATTATATGTTGATGATATGTTGTTGTTTGGGAAGGGTAAGGGTATGATTTCTGATTTTAAATCTCAGTTGTCAGCACAGTTTGAGATGAAAGATCTTGGGGCATCTAGGTACATCTTGGGTATGGAAATCAGTAGAGACGGGTCTAACAGAAAACTTTGGTTGAGTCAGAGTAAGTATGTGAAGTCTATGTTGGACAAGTTCAGCATGGCAGATTGTAGACCACTATGTGTTCCTATTTTTGTGGGAACAAAGTTATTTGTAGATGATTGTCCAAAATCTCCTAGTGAGGTGGAGGACATGAGTAGAGTACCTTATGCTAGTGCAGTTGGCAGTCTTATGTATGATATGGTCTGTACTAGACCAGACATTGCCCAAGTAGTGGGAGTCCTGAGTCAATTTATGGCTAACCCTGGACGGGTACATTGGGATGCAGTTAAGCGAGTATTCAGATATTTGAGGGGTACATCAAATTACTCCATATGTTATCATGGTAACTCTTCTGGATCTCCGCATTTAGTTTGTATTCGTGGGTTTGTGGATTCAGATTGGGCAGGTGATATTGACATCAAGAGATCCACCAGTGCTTATGTGTTCACTATGTTTGGTGGTGCCATTAGTTGGATGAGTAAGCGACAACCTGTGGTTGCTTTGTCCACTATAGAAGCTGAGTACATGGCTGCTACTCATGCTTGTAAAGAATCCATTTGGCTTAGAAGATTGTGTTCTGATGTTGGTGTTGATGCAGAATAGATTACTATTTGGTGTGATAGTTAGAGCCCTATTTTCCTTGCAAAGAATCCAACTTTCCATGCCAGAACGAAGCACATTGATGTGCAATTTCACTTTGTGAGAGATATGGTGGAAGATGGAACGGTAAATTTGGAGAAGGTAGATACTGTGAAGAATGTTGCAGATGCATTAATGAAACTAGTGGGCACTGAGAAGTTCAGATGGTGTTCAGAATCTATGGGCCTTTTAGCCTATAGCAGTTAGTTCTTGTTATGTTCCTGTTGCTCTCACAAGGTGTTCAACAAGTGGGAGAATGTTAGGAATAAGGTGTCTCAACCTTGGATAATTCCTATTCTTATTATTTGTTTTGTAAAATATATTTCTTACAAATAATGTTGATGTGTCAACATCTTGAATTATGTGTAAGGAGATCATGGCTAAAATGGTTATGACGGATTCCTATGACACGTAAGAGATATGTCAGGAAGATTCAATGATAGGTGAAGACATGTGGCAACTGATAAATTTGAGTACTGTACACTCTTCCCCAATTGTGGGTTTCGGGGCATCGCCCTGAAAAAAATTTTGGGGTTCCTATTTTCTCGGAGAATGGTAAAACCCTAATACGGTTATCTTTGGGAGTAGCCCTAAAAAGTGAAGCGCATGATATAAACTTTTTTAGGGTTGCAAAGAGAAGTGATACGAGTGTATGGTTGGAACATTTTTATGCTGCCGTGATTTGTCTTCAAAGTTTTGGAAATTTTCTGAAAGAACTTGCATTGCAAGTGTATTGTAAGTTGTAATAGTTTTGATCAATACATTGTGCAGGTTTTGGAGTGCTGGGGTTTTTACCGAAAGGTTTCCCCAGGGTATATCATTTTGTCATTCTCTATTTTTCTGTATGCATGGTATGTGGTTGCTATATATTTGTTAAAATAGTTAACGAATCTAAAATTGTAAGGGTTTATAAGAATTTTCACAATACTCTCCTATAGAGATTAGCATAGGAAGTTGTTTCCGCACCTGAGTTTCCTTACAGTCTACTCATACAATTAGCTGGAATCTGAATATGAAAGATTTGAAACATACCAGCACCTGATCTTTAAAACCAGTAGACCTTCTGGAGTCACCAGATATGCAGCAAAATGACCTCTTATAGGTCTATAATATGTTATCAACATATCAGAGACAGCATACCTTTAACATGAATCTGAACTTCAGTCCCACCGGGCATGCCAGAAATGTTATACATTGAATTTGCACCTCTGATCTCAAGCTCTCATAGTCTTGATAATCCAGTATAACATGGGAATCATCTCAAGGTTGTGGGACCTTTTGCTAACCGAGATGAGACCTCCAAATTCTAGGCTGGTTCCTCTTGGATAATCACCTTAGTTTGCTTCTAGACAGGAAAGTAAACTTTTGAGGGAAAGGGTTAGGAGTGCATGAAAGGAAATGACTGAAAGCAAATCTACCTACTAGGTGATGCACCAAAACTAGGGTTTGGATCTCAGTATAGAGGAATGAAACCAATGAAGGAATCAGGTCTAATAAGTTACAACTCACTAGATAGGCCTGCATAAGTATTTCATAGGAGGGTCTGAACAAAGGCTCAACCTATGACCTTCAAACAAACATCTTTTTCTATAACTAGGTGTAGGAATGAGACAAGGCTGCTAGGGGCTGTAGTATACCCACAAAACACCTAAATCAGATCAAATCGAGTAACACAAAAAATCACAGAAAGTGAGAGGGACTAGGAACCCCAATTTCCATTGAAAACATGCATAAACTTCAATCCAATAAGAGACAAGCCAAACAAGGAAGGCATAGGGACATAAAAAAATGTCACAGAATGCTTTGCAACATTTGTATTATCAATGAGAATTTACAGGATGTGGAAAACTAGAGAGCAGGAAGAAATGCTACAGGTAGTTTTCCAAGAAAAGTCTTTCCTTTTACAAAATGCAAATTCTGAGCACTAAGGCTCCAAAAAAAAACATTATATACATCACTCAACTGCACGCAGGCAGGAGTCTCAAAATTAACCAGGGTTACAGATTTTACAATAAAATAATCAACCCTAGCAATCAAAATCTGATCATAAATAAATTCTACAACATGGCCAATCAAATATTTCTCCTTGCGTTCCCATGCCTGTACTACAATCAACCTGCAGATAAACAACCTGGATTCATCATTCCTTTCTGCACAAAGTCTCACCATGAATGCACTGATTGGTACCCTGTCGGGATAAGAATCGACCCCTGACGGCTGCTTGGATCTTCTTCATCAACTCCGCAACCTACAACCATCCTGGCAACATCAATTTCTTGAGCTATCATGCCGCTGCAAATATCTCGCCAGAAGAAAGCCCCATAAAAAATGGTTGCATCGCCTCAAAAAAGTACTAGTTGCATGATCGCATGAACTCAAAAAGCCTCATGTGATCATGCAACAAGCCTCTTAGAACCTGCCTCCGCTTGAAAATACCACTGGTCACATGATTGCATGAGCTAAAAAAAGCCTCATGCAATCATGCGACAAGCTTCGTTGAATCGCCACCATCGCCATGCAAGACACACGGCCCCGCCAAAACATCACACATGTCAAACTTTGCCACGTGGCCCAACAGGAGCTGACCACCTTGGCTGGACCCACGACCACGTGAAAACTCTCAACCGCGCAACTACGCATCCGCAAACTAAGATTCTAATCAGACGGTGGGCGCAAGATCTCATGGGGTCGAAAGATCCCATGAGATCTTGTGACCACCGTAGATCTCTTTCCACTGCCACCAAACTGCAAGCTCTATCAGTGCGGCTAACGGTTTGTCGCATGTTTGCATAGCCTAAAAAAGGGCTATGCAATCATGTGACAGACCACTAGCGGTTCTTTGAAAACCATCAACTGGGCCCACTTACGCCACTTGGCATTCTATTATTCATCCCAGTCACTCGGTCATCAACACCTCGGCAACCCTCTGACAATAGACCCACTGCAACTTCCAGATTCCCATCTAACGGTGGGCGTAAGATCCCATGGCTGAAGAATATACCTTACACTTTTACACCAACCGTAGATCTCCTTTCAACTAGGACCCCACTGACACATCAGCCCATCTGCACAAAGAGCATCAGACGGTTGTCGTTATACTGCTAGCTTAAAAAGGCATCAACTTTCCTTAGCGGTGTAGCGACAGCCACAAGATCTCGTCAAGCATTAACTTTTATAGACAGAGAATGGGCCCACCGACAGGTGTCATCTTGTCGCATGATCGCAAGGGAAAGGAATATTCCTTGTGAACATGCGACAACCACAAGATTATGAGGAAAGCCAGCCACGAGGCACCACCAGGTCGGAGTTGCGCACTTAGGGAAGTGTCGACGCTAGAGTAGAAGTGCGAAAATATGAGGGGTCAAAAACACAAAGGGTTTTTGAGCGAAGGTCAAAAACACACTAAGCTTTCAGAGCGGAGGTCGAAAACACACTAAGCTTTCAGAGAGAAGGTCGAAAACACACTGGGTTTTTGAGCCAAAAGGTAGAAAACACACTGGACTTTCGACACTTGAGCATTTCTTTGGAAAATAGGACCATGGCCAAAAATGAATGATAGGGAATTTTTGGGTAACACTCCCTATTAGGGAGAGTAGTACTATTCTGCAGTGTCCACTCTAACGCGGTCAGAGCGGCCTGCATTCTAGAGATAGTCTCATCTCTACAACTATCTCTACTCTGTGGGGCTTGGGTACCATGCTGGTCTAAGGGAGCTTGTGATCCCTAACTATTATGGACACTATGCTCTAAACCACTGGAAGCCATGAATGATGTGCACACAAAGGTTATATATATATATGCTCATTGCAAGTGGGCACATACACATATACATACATTCATTAAGAAATCAATTGATATATATATATATATATATATATATATATATATATATATATATATAAATTAAAAATAAATTAAAAAGATAACTTGATTTACATGTACATACTTCAAGTGAACATGAAAACATTTAAAACTTCAAACATGAACTAATTTTCAAACGCATTTACATATATAAATTAAATATTTAAACATTTAAATTCATACATTTACATATGTACATGTAATATTTTTAAATATTTAAACATAATTTAAATTCATGCATTTACACATGTATTCAATCATGGTACTAGAACTAATTCATGCATGCATATTTTCTAATTTGAATGCATATTTATATATATTTAAAAGCACACATGAGAAAAATGAATTTAATACAAATTTCCAAAATCTATCTAGATCAAGTGACAATAATTGTGATCGATAAATTTTAAATCAATTTACTAGAGTTAGAATGTAAATTTCCATAACTAGGGACGGGAAAACATTATATAAATTATACTAAAATAAATGGTGAAAATATAATAATCTGGAAAGGGGTTCATTTGAAAATAATCAAGTACTAGATGAAATCATGTTCAAGTCCATGAAATAATGGATTTTCTAGAAATAGTTTTTTGCACTTTTTCCATGGACAAAACACTTCCCTGCAAAGCATCAGATGAAACATATAGATTTCTCCTTATGAAGTTTAGGAGGGGGAAAATGATCTAGATTTTAAATACTCAACCCATTTTGGGGAGAAGATAAATATATTATTAGTTGAGTTAGGATCACCTCCAAGGTTTCATTCTTTTTAGCTAGAGGGGATAGCTAAGGGTCTTAATTAGGTCTTAACCTAGTCTTAAGGGTCTTAATTAGGTCCTATTCGGTCTTAAGGGTCCTATTAGGTCTTAAGGGGTCCTATTGGGTCTTAAGAGTCTTAATTAGGTCCTATTGGGTCTTAAGGGTGGACTATTCGGTCCTATTAAGTTCTATTAGGTCTTAAGTGGTCCTAATAGGTCTTAAGGGTCCCAATAGGTCCTATTAGGTGGACTAAATTAAGTCTTAAGTGGTCCAATTAGGTCTTCAGTGGTCCTATTAGGTTAGTGAGAGTCTAGGATTATGTCTTAATTTGTACTATTAGGTCAGGTATTGGGTCTTAAGGGTCTTATAATTGGACATCCTATTAGGCCTTAAGGGTCCTATTAAATGTCTTACGGGTAGGTATTATATGTTTTATTAGGTATTATTATGTCTTAAGATAAGGTATTATTAGGTCTTAAGTATAATATTGTCTGTCAAAAAAATATGTAAAGGGTTTTAGATCTATATGTTCTTGATATATATTTATTTTGGAAAATAACTTAGTGGGATATAGATAAGTTATATCTCAAGTAATCATTTTAAATAAATTTTATTGAAAAATTGTTTAAATTAACTATGTATTGTGTACTATTTACATATTTTTAGGTTTCAGTTGTACACACAAAATAGTGCACTTCTATGAATCATTACAATCAAGAACACTCAAGAATGAGGTCTCAAAAATCAATCCATAGCTCCCTAGGCATGGAGTGCAAGGGTGTTTAAGAATGCTCTCAGCTAGAGCTATTAAGCCAATAACCTTGCTAGTAAACCATGCACTGGGAGATTCAAGTGAAGACAAGGGCAAGAATGCCAATATCCTCAAGAATCAAATGAAATGCAATGCAAGCTAGATTAAGATGAATATGCAAGCTAAACTATGGAAATGAAAGAACAAGTATTACAAAGCCTCCTAATTAAGCTAGATGAAGTAATCTAAAGCATAAAGGAAACTAAGCTAAGTATAAAGTTATGAATTCCATGATAATGCAAGAAACGAAACTATGATAACATATAGATGCAAAAGTCAAGAATGCTCCAAATCTTCAAAAAGCTCCAAAGTGACCTAGAAAACCTGCAGCATAACATTAGCATAAAAATTTGGGGATCTCAAATGAAGAAGAGAGCTCTCCTTTTATAAGAAATGAGAAAGAATAGACTATGGAGATTAAGAGGAAAAAGATTTAATCAGCGGTGGAGCTTGAAAGAGGAGCAATCCATGTGCACAAATATCCTCCAATGAGAAAATAAGAGTTGACTTTTGTGTCCATATGAGACAAAAATGTTTTTTCTCTTTTTATAAAATAAAAATAATGTTTTATTTGTGCAACTTAGGATAAGAGGAAAAGTGAGGACTTTTTATTTATTAAAAGGGGAGGGAATTCCTTTTAATAAATAAAGACTTAGGAATAAGATGGTTAGCCCATAGAATATAATCGAATAAATGACAGAACAAGGATTTGATCAAGAATAAGCAATTGATGATTTTAGCAAAAATGCTAGCAAGGGGCTAATAGTCTAGATGACCATTTTTAGGTGTGTACATTTGCCCCTCTTTGACTAATGTGAGATCGATTTGGGATCACATGCAGTCAAAGAATAGATCAACCAAGAAAGCAAGGAATAGCGATCTGACTCCAAAGTATGAAGTGCAAAGAGATAGCAAATCCTGCGTGGTCAGCCTAATAGTGGTAGTACTGAACACTTAGGAAAGAGATGGATAGTATCAGAACTCGAGATGAGAACTAACATGTCAAGCGCAAAGATAGATCAATCAGAGAAAATGGAAAGGTCAAGCATATGCTCTAGAGAATAGCCAATGGAAATAGATGTGTCTGCCCCCTCGGGATCGAAAGTGAAATCAAGTAGAGGGAATGCAGAAGCAAGAGCAACATGATCAAATCACTAGAAATCATAATCGAAGATGCAAGATAATAGAATAACCATCAAGCAGTGAAGATATGCCCCAATCAAAACCTTAGAGAGAGATGAATGAAATGAATGAAAGACTAGAAGGGTGAGAGAGATGGGGGTGAAGAAGGAAAGAATGCCCCAGCGAAGGTTGAAGGATCAGGCCTCAAAAAGGGTCAACCAACTATGCAGAAGAGGGAGAAAGATGATCAAGGTGAACTCAGAGTTCAATTTCGAGCCCGAAATGAATAGAAAATGATGTGATATGAAAGGCAAGAAGTGAAAGATATGATCGGGAAGAAGTGAAAGGTGAGCGCAGTGCAATCGACAGGTCCACGAAAGATGAAAGGAGAGCTCTCTCCATATGCAAGATGCAAAAATAACTTACATGAACCTAAAAATGTAAGCTACATGAAAAGTGGTTTACTTGCAAGGTCACAAAGCCAATAGACATCTAATAATCATCATCGAGCATTATTGGTAGCGTCGCAAGATCATACAATACACACTAGCATAACTATGTGGATCTGAATATCATCTATATCAGATAAAAATGTGGAAATCCCACCTAGGCATCAAAGACATGTAGGTCAAGATGACTAGTGTAGTGAGATTACCTAAGTTTGCTATGGCAAGATTATACTCGCATCGAGACACAAGGAAAGTCAAGATTACTATAAGTATGCACTTGCAAAAACAATCAAGGATGATACCTTATAAGTCCTTAGTGTCAAGTGGATCAAGCACGAATGCTAATGACAGAAAGAATGAACAAGATATACCCACAAGCAGAAAAAGCAATAAAACATGTTCTTATGCCCTCAGTCTTCTAGCTATGCATCATCGAAAACTATCATAGGGAGAGAACACTCATCAAAGAAATCATCATAGATAGCACACAAATAAATAAAGTCAAACAAGTCTCAGCGAGTCAAGTGTTTAAGTGCGTGTGTGTTGGTCATAGAGTCAAACTTTGAGTATCGCATCTGCGAGTGAGAAATATCATATCATGCTAGACTATGGGTAGGATATATGATAAGTGTTAAGAAACACTCGACGCTAGGGAAGTGTTGAAAAACACCGTATTGGGGTGTGTTGAAAAACACAATTGGAACCAAGTTGCCCAAGAAACCTAGACGCACAAAGAGACCCAAGATAAGCTAGAACAATGGATGCCCCCTAGACTAAGACAAGAGTCAATTCCAGGCTAGGAGAGGCAAAGCGAGAAGTGGAGTGAATGAACACCACGCAAGACTAATAAACATAGGTGCAAGGGTCTCAAGCAGTGCCTGTTTCTAGGTTTTCACCACTTGATAGATTTTTTTAGGACTTTATATGCTTTTTAGGATTTTTTCAACATCATATATAAATTTTTTTGGAATTTTTTCAGGATCAATAAGATATGTACAAAGGATTCCCCCAAACAGAATGGGCATCAAACTCCCAAGCAAGATCACATCATGTAGTCCCAATGTCTAGCAAGGTGGGGAACGAGAGGTTGTAGCAAGCTGGTGGAAGAGATGAAAGACTAGTGAATGAAGGAGAATGGAGGGAAGAAATCCTCAAGAGCAAACTCCTCAAGAGTACCCAAGCTAGGGAAAAAAATTGTCATGTAAAGCACATTTGGAAAAGCAATGAAAGGTTAGCATAGGATAAGTCACAAAAGCGCACTGCAAAAGAAGGAAAGGATGCAGTCCAAAGGAGTAGACATGTCAAGAGGCTTCATAGCATCATTTTTTACTATTTTTTTATTTGATCAAGACCAAAGGGGAAAGGGATAGTGAAAGGCTAGAATGAATGGAGGAAAATAAATATGAAGGCTAAAAATGAATGGAATGAAAGTTAGATCATCATAAGATAGCTCAAAAGATAGCCAAATCTTCATGTATAGATCAACATTGTCAAGATCAAAGAGAGAAGACGGAATGGATGAAATATGTAGAAGAACTACGCATGATGCCTGATTGCTAGGTTTTCATCATGGTACTTATCTAAGGTGCCACAAGGGAGTGGTTTTCACCATAGGATGAATTTATTTATCTTTACTTTTGCTACCAAGGCGCCTGTTTCCAAGTTTCCACCAAGGCACATTTCAATTTTTTTCAAATTTTTTTTTTTTTTCTTTTTTTTTTTTTTGGAAGAAGGCAAGCTTTTTAGATAATGCTCCTTGAAAGGATAAACCATGATATGCCAAGGATTCAAAATGATATGCTCAAAGATGCTGATAGGGAAAGGAAGATGGAAGAGAAAAATGGAGGATAAGATTTTATGTAAAGCGAGTGAGGTTGGAAGATATAAGGAATAGGCAAATGAGGAAAAATGATATAAGGTAGAAGGATAATGAATGGAAGGATTGTGAAAGGGTAGATGGAAAGGAAGGCAAGATCAACGTCAACACACACCCTAAAGGGTGGCGAGAGGGTAGAGGAAATGTGAATGAAGGAATACGAGAAGGAATATGGTGAATGTTTAGCAGAGGTTGCGGTTCAAGTGCATGGAATTGAAGATCATTTTTGGAAGAAGATGAAGTGGAAGCCTTTGGAAGCTTGAATGTCAACTTCACTTTTTGTTCAATATTAGACTCTTTCAAGAGAGACTTTGGAATCCATATAGCCTTAGGCTTTTTATTTCCTTTTGATGATTTAGAGAGAATATCTTCAATGATGGATTTTGGAACCCATACTTGTCTTGTAGTTTTCTTCTTAAATATCTCTTTGGACTTTAGGCCTCCATGTCAATTAGAGGAGACATGGTGATCTTTTTTTGATGGATTCTTGTATTTCTTCTTTTTCTTGTATTGAACATTCAAGTTACTTCCAAAAGACTTGGGACTTGTGAAAAAGAAGGAGGATATGACCGGTTTAGATGGGTGGGTGGATGAAAAGGATTCAAGGTGTGCATCTATGTTGATCTTGAGGAAAGATAGGAGATGGAGGGATGTAAGGACCCAAGATGGATGAAAAATTAGGAGAGATAGGAGGGGAAAGTGAAGGGACATAAGGGCCCAAGATGGAAGGAAGACGTGAAGGCCTTAGTATTAGTGGAGGAGGTCCAAGGATAGATGTGGAAGATACAAAAGGATAATTAATAAGCTCATCACCATCTATATAACAACCAAGGACATCAGCATCTTTAGAGTGAGCATTAGGATTTGCAATAGGATCATGAACATCTTGAATAAGAGCAACTTCTTTGATAGGATTATTCAGAACTTGCAAAGACTTAGGAAGAGTAGAAAGTGGAAGCGAACATGGAGTGGTAGAACAAGAAGATGGAAGACTTTGATCTTGACAAGGAGCTTTGGATAGCATAAGTGTATCATTTTTTTCTTGATTTTCAATAGGCTTAACATTGGAAGTAACAACACCATTTTTAATAACCTTAATGGAAGTATCATCTTTGGAAAGCGCAAGTGTAGTAAGGTTATTTTGATTGTCAATAAGCTCAATGGTGTAAGTAGTAGCTTGATCTTGCTTAGGAGATGGTGGAATGAATGTGGAAGAGCGTAGAGGATCAAAAGAACCATGAAGCGGATCAGAGATGTCATGAAAAGGATTGGATGACATGGAGGGTTCTTGATCTTGATCTTTTTTTATATTCTTTTCTTTATCATTTTTAAATTCCTATTGACATGGAACCACTTCTAAGGACAAGGAATCATGTTGGAATTTCATGGAAGATTTTGGAATAAATGGTGAAGGACTATCTGAAGTAGGCATTATAGTGCATAAAAGCTTGGGCTCACTAGGTGTAGCATTATTGGAAGTATTTGTAGCCAAGTGAAGGTTAGCTTGAGTTTCTTTAAGAGATAGCCCTTGAGGCTAACTATAGGGAACCGCATGAAAAGCATTAGGATCTTTGTTGGATGAAGGATTTGTGAAAGATTCGAAAGCTTTACAAGATGTATGGGTATTGGAGGAAGTAGGGGATGGAAGGGAACCATCAAAAGACAAAGGTACATCATCAACATGATCTTTCTTGAGAGTGTCATCTTTATTTTCAGCATGAGAGTCCTCAGAGGAAGGATTCTTATAATATTGATGTTTCATATCAGCGCGATGCATTTTATAGTCCTTAGTAGTGGTAGATGGGTCATAATCGAGGTATTGTTTACAGAACTCATCAAACTCTCTTTCAAAATCTGAATCATACAGATCACCATCACGATCTATCCAATGCGGTGACCCATTTCCAGTAAGCACGAGCCTACGACTAGGAGGACTCTTAGGAATAGAGGTGTCATAGGTATCACATGGACTACCATATTGCTCATAATGAGGAGTAAGACTCTTGGGAGAAGTAGAAGAGGAGCAAGATTGTGAAGAAGAGGAAAGTGAAGACCTAGTGGAGGAAGAAGACTTGGATAATGAAGAATGCGAATAATGTCTAGAAGAATCATTGTAAGACTTGGAAGGTGAAGAAGAATGAGAAGACTTAGATGATGAAGAATTTTTAGAAGAGGGAGGTTGTGATATGATCATGTCTATGATCCTAGCAAAGGCGTCTGATTCAATCATCTTTTCTTTTATTTTTTCCTTAAGCATATCACTATTGCCATATCTAGAAAGATTATCGGAGGAATTAAACTCTTCGAATTGAGCAATGAGTTCAAGATCATCTATTTTCAAGAGAGGTTCCATAACAAGGTAGTTGAAATTCATGGTTGTAGAAGAGAAGGAATCAAGCATGGAAGAAATGAATAGAAGAGATGAATAGAAACTTTCAAAAAATCTATTTTTTTAAACTCAGCACTAGAAACTGCACGTGGGTCCCAAATCTTGCAAGCAAATCTATTCTTGTCAATGGAGTCAAAAAGAACTCTCTCATCCAACTCGAAGAGTGGACAATCAAATATCCAATCAGTATCCACCTTAAACAAGAATTACCAACCAACAAAATATTATCCAACTGAAATTGAAGTTCTGGCTGGTCCAAAAATTTATTACTTGATATTTTGGGACAGTTATCCAAATCCTATGTTTTTTGTATGTTGTCAAGTTCCCTAATCACTTCCTTGAAAAATTCAATCATTCTTCTATTTTCCTACTCCCTAAAATGATTAGTGACAATAATCTAGTTTTTTGCTTCTTAAAGAGCCATTTGCATACTTCCCAATATCTCCTTTGTATCGTTAGGCTCCTTGATGATTTTATTAATCTTATCCTCCTTTTCCTTCAATTTATCAGCATATACTTTAGCAATCTTTACAAAATATTCCATGCATGAAAGTAAAACCAAATAATCAAACTTCATTGATTCTAGAGCCACTTTGACCACCTACAAGTATGCAAAATAAGGATCACTTCCCATGCCCTTTTTCCTTCTTTCAATTTCAACCTTCCAATTAAGATCTGCAATGATCTTGTGAGTGTCATTAAAATGTATTAAGATTGCAACTATCATATCATTGGTGATATTTATCTGATTTTTTTAAGTATCTGTCATAACACCATCATCTTGGTATGAATTGTTTGATTGGTCCTTCAAAGCACTGTCATATGTAAGTAAACTACTTTTATTAATAATACATGATTCATCACACCTTCCAATGGTGTTGTTCATGTCATGATAGGCCTTAAACTCCTTGTTTGATTGATCTACATACAAATTTAAAGTTTTTTTATATAATCATTTTCAAGCAATTTCCCACCATTCAAAGATGCACGCACCTCATTGGAAACATCTTGAGACTCCGACATCTTTTCTCCTTGAATAGGATCATATTCATTAAGATATTTGTCAATCATAACTTCCAAGTCACTAGTAAAGAGATTCTTATATCCCTTACCTATTGAATCCATCTCTTCACAAGCATTTGTTTTATTTTGTTGGAACAAAGCTATGAAATTCCTATCTTCTTCATCACTGGTCCAAAATTATTTGGTTGACTTATATTCATTACTAATCCCATAATTGTGATTAGGTTTCCAAGTCTCTTGGCATGTAAAATAAATCTTCTTTTTTTCTTATTTGGTTCTTACTCTTCTTGGAAGATCCTGTAGCCTGTAAGCCCATTGAGATTAGTTCATTTTTAGTCATTTGTTCCTTGAACCTTTCAATTTTATGCTCAACCAATCTTTTATAGAAACCATAAGCAATAGGTGATACAACTTGTTCCTTCCTCCAAATAGCTAACAATTCTAATTGCAACCGCTTACAAATATCATCATCTTCATCGAAGATTAAAGACATAATAGTTTACATAAAATCCCTCACATTATCTGGATGATGCTTCTTTATTTCAGTTAAGAAGAATTGAAACATTTGAAGAATCATTTTTTCACACTTGAAATCCAAAATAATGATAAATGATAGAGGTATTGTCATAGTTTCTAAAATCTTATTCATCTTACCAAAAGTAAGGGATTTCATATCATGTAGCCCATGAAGGATCTCCATAATTAGTTGTAGAACCTTCTTCAGTACGCCAGCGTTATAGGGTGCTAAAAGAGTTGTTATCTTATGATCTCACTATGACAAGAAGCAAATGCAAGTCTCACCTCTTCATACGGATGTTCCAATAACCTGCATTAGACCAAAGCAAGCATTGAGGGCTACAAATCCCAATTCAAAAGCCTCCAATATGACTGGTCTAATTTGGATAAATATGAATCTAATTCTTCCAACTTAGAGAGAATACTATTCATAAATTTCATGGACTCATATTACATAGAACCAATTCTTTATTTGCTTTTCTTTCTACAAATCCCTTAACTATTCATCATTGAATGTGTTATTAAATTCTTTTGAGAAAAGCTCAATTTTTTGATTTGTCATTGTCTTCATTTTTTTCTTTTCCAAACTGTAAGATACTATCCCTCTTGTGAACTAATTTTTGCACGAATCTCCCTTTGTTAAAATAAATAATCTGCATAATTTATGGATTCTTATTATGTTTAGCACTCTTCACCATAAACACTTATCTAGATAAAAATCACTATACTATTGCTCTAGCTCAGGTTACTTTCCCACAAGTCTCTGTACTAATGTAAGAATGGTTTCAACTTTTTGCAAGTTTACAAGAACTTGATTTTTTTTGTTATTTTATAAATTGCAGTGGCATTCATCTCATTCACAGACTAACTAATCCATTCAACTATTTGTGTATGTTTGAAAATATGCTTGTACGTCTGCAACACAAACACTTCAATGAACCATTATATCAATTGGTTAGTACAAAGAATGCGTCAAATAAACTCAATTAACCAATCATGTTGCTTCCTAGACATAGAGAGTATGATCTAATGTAATTTTTTCTCTCAGATTATGCACAAGATGAGTGACTTTCTACTATGAAATGGAAGATTTTAATATTACACCTAAATGTACGCAAATTAGGATCATTAACATGATTCTAGCTATGAAATTGAATGCAAAGATACAAGATTAACACTAGGAATTATGTGAATTGATCTTCTACATGCTTGATTACACTAGGAAATGCAATTCAATTGAATCTAAGATGCACAATTAACACTAAAATGATCTCAAAATGATGAATTATGAACTAGATGCAAATTGACATTATCTCCTTACAATGAACTAGATGGATCAAATGAACTTTGATTGAGTTTCTTTTATATAAGTCCATTCAAAATGGAGGGTTGATATGCATCCTTGAAGGACAGTTAAGATTGAGTCTCCAAGTGATCCATGCGATCAAGCTACATGGGAAGGATTTAAGTTCTTTGTCCTTTAGCGGTGGGTGTTTAATTAGGACAATCATTTCATTCTTTTTAATTAATTACTCTAGCCATGGGATTTTAGACTTTGATTTAATTAATTGGGCTATGAATCATTAATTAATTGATTGTTCTTGATTAATAACCTTTGAAGCTCGATTATTGATTATTGATTTAGGATGAATTGTGCAAGTAAATTGATGAAATTCACTAGCAAAATTAGGTGATTAAATTGATTTGATGTCTTGATTAGGGTTTAGGGCAAAATTTGGTTGAATTTGATTGATTTAGACCTTTTGATAATACTAGCTCATTTTTAGGTGATTACAATTTGCACTATTTTCCATGGACATTATAACAAACAATTTACATGCAATTGTAATAGTTTATTTTACATGTTCTATATGTTTCCACTTTGTGCATACCAATTGATAAATGCACAATATGAAAAATACTCACTACTTAGATGAGAAAGAACAGAGATTTGCAACCAGATAGATACTAAACATTTTTCTTCATTGAGTTAACAAATTTCAGAGATTTAAAGATAAGAATTCAATCTTCATACCTAATATGTACAACTCTAACTTGCAGATGAGTAAAAATCATAGATGAATCATAAAATCATATCCTTCATATTGTAGGAGTCGAAAAATATTTATAAGTACAAGATTTACTGGGTGCAATTACTCAGAAAATTCAGCAAGTCATATGAAAAAACAACATCATCAATACACAATGATATAATCCAGCACATACTTAAATCCTCACTTGTCTATATCATTTTAGAATGATGAATGCCTTCAACAACTACACTAGAGGAAAGATATGCCTTGTAGTCTGCAACCTTAATTTTACATCAATAGTCTGAGTATGCCGATCTTTATGGAAAATATTTCAATGTGCAAATCTATTTCCCTGCTTATGAAAACTTTCAAGCAATGGTTATGAGAATAGTTGGTTGCCTTCACACCCATCCACAACAAGAAATGAAGTTTTGTGATGAAGAATATGAAAGCGGACTTCCAAGGAGAGAAAGTTGAATTTGAAATGAGCTATGCACAATAAAATCACCCACGGAAATTAAAAATAACAACTGGTACTATTTCAAGCTGTCATGTCTCCATTGTTCGAACATTAATACTCCAATAAGATCTCAATGTATTTGCACCCATTATTAATTCAAGATTAACTATAGGCTTTAGCACTTCAGATGTCTCTAAAGGTATTGTCGAATATATTTCATGCTTCTTTCGCTAATGCTTCTCTCCTCAATTCAGGACCCACACAAATATTACCCCCAGGTTGATTGTTAATAATCTTCCAATACTAAGTTGACCCACCAATATTATGCACTCAGACAATACATACTTTGTAAGCTAACGCCAGATAATGAATATTCATCTCTTCTTTGGTATTAGACTCTTATTTATTTCACAAATCCTCTATATTAACCAATGTTAAAGAACTCCAAATATGTATCATTTTTTTAATATTATTTAATAGAAATTTATAGCATTAATCTCCAAATCAAATACAACCCCCAAAATAACTTCTCTGCAAATTTGTCTTTCAAGAGAAAATGAATAAAAATCAAGTTGTTCTTTTGTCAGTCATGAAACCTCACTGGCTGGTAGGAGAACCAGCTCTGATACCACTATAATAGATCCCCTAAGATATTTTCTCCAAATTTTTATCAAATGCTCAACATGAATTAATACAATATTTATATGCAAACCGATTTCTCTTTATCCAACAGATTATATGAAAATCATATAATATTAGACTAAAATAAGATCTGAAATTCATTATAAAGATAAATCATTACAATCTTATTTTCAAACAGATATAAAATACCTCTATCAAAAATTCATCCAGTTGTGAACTCTATCGTGAATCCACTAAGAAAATGAATTAGATTTTCATCCAATCCACCAAGAAATCCTAAAGGTTTCCATCCTCGTGTTTCTGAACTCAAAGTTCAAAGCTTCCAAACCCTCCAAGAGAGAATAATGAACCAAGTATAAACCGAGCATATTGAGAATGAGTCTCTCAATGTTATTTTATAGCACATCCATATGACTCTTTTTTTTCCATTTGCATGTCTCTTCATATTCATTTTCTTGTCACTTTATTTCCCCCTTTAAATTAAAATAACTTAAATGATTTTTACTTCAAAAACTGTATGTATATGGTTTCGGGGCCCATTCAAAACTTGCTTTTACCTTAATCAAAAACGTAAATGATTTTTACTAAGCTCCATTAAAGTCATTTTAATACTTTATAAATAATTAAATTAAGTCGTTATTAAATTTGATATAATTTGACAACTTAAAATTGAATTATTTAATTGACTTCTAATGCCCCAAAAAAAGGGACATTACATCAATTCTCAAGTACCTAAAGTAAGTTTTATGTTGAAAAGAGAAACTTCAGCTACTCTCATAGTTGCATAAAGTTTGACAACTAAGATTGAAGATGATTGCATCCTCTCCAGACATATAAGAATAGAACAAAGTGGGTTTAAAGAAAAAAATTATTTGGATCCATTTTCTTCTATTGCTAGACCAAATCCCATGGTGCAGAGCTTGGCTAATGAGCTGCTTTCTCTCAAAAAGCAACTATCTCAAGGTGTGTTCTTCATTCCTCATAAGGACTTTCCAAGGAGGTCATTTCTTAATGTTGCTCATAATTTTTCTATAGGGAATCAGAATAATTTATCTCCACCTCTGAAGAAGTTTTCTCTTGAGGCACCATTAGTAAAAGTAGTAGTGGAGCATCCTAAATATGAATCTCGAGATCTACCTAATCTCTTCTAGGAAAAGGAAGCAAACATAGTTGGTGGCTCTCATATCTGGTTCACATAGTCTTAGAAAGTTGTTGAACAAAAAGAAAGAAACATGGAAGAAATCCTCAAAATTTTAATGAATGTGAATAATCATGTCTTGAGATGTGAAAAGATGAACATGCATGAAGATATTAGTCAAGTTGAAAAGAGTGCATCTGTGTTTTAAGGTCATGAACTTGAATACATTATGCATGGAAGAACTTCCCAAAGGCATGATGAAAATCTTTTCATAAATAATTTAGACTTCCCCAAGTCCAAAGTTTGTGAAAAACATACTACAATATACAATGCAATCATATTTCATCTAAATCACATGAGAAAATTCATTTCGATCAACATGAGGTTGCCATGGTTGATGAATCAATTGTTCAAATTTCAACTCACAAGAAGAATTCAGTCTTGGTTCTGTCAAGGGGATGTCGCATAAGACATCTTGCTTGGTTGGAGGCCAACGGATAGAGGTTTCACTTGTACCTCAGCTTAAAGATACACTTGAAGAAGAGGCCAAACATACATTTTCAGTTCAGTGGGAAATAATTTGGAGCAGTACTTTTGATCCATCTAAGGAAGCAAGTGAGTTTCTTTGTTTCTATCAAGGTGTGATAAATCAAGCCACATTGCAATTGTGCATGTTTCATCTCAACATGATCATCAAAAATCATGCAAGGTGTTGCAAGCTACTGAAGAAAGGTAGTTGTTTTGTTGAACCAATGAATGGTTTCATCTAAAATATTTCCATTGTTAGATAGTTTAGGATAAGTAGGTTTCAATTTCCAATAATTGTGTTTCCACAAGTTTGTGTCTTATTATAGGTAGTTTTATTTTGTGTCAGTCGCATCATCTTTTTGTCATTTTATGTTTTCAATGCTAGACTTCATAACCCAATAGATACTAAGGCACTAAGATTATAGATTCTACTACCTTCGATTGTTTGCACAAGTGAAGGAAATTCCCCATTCAGAGCCAACTGTTGTCCACAATTTCAATAGAATGAAAATTGGAGAAAACAATTTAAAAATTTATCCATTTTTTCTTTCTAAGGCTCTTGCACACATTTTGAGGTGAATTTCCATCTTCGCGGCATTCATTGACAAAGCAAAAAGTCATTGATCTTCGTTTTGTTAAATCTCGATGACTTAAAGCTAGTTTTTGTTGTAATTTCAGGTCTTAGAGGCATCATTGCAAGTAACTTTCATAATGACTTGCAATGTCGGGTCCAAGACCTAACATTACAAGTAATTCAATTCTTTAACATGCCAAATCTCATTTCTAGATTGTCACTGCAAGTTGTATTGCATTAAACTTTCAATTCAGGTCCTCGAACCCAAATCGCAAGCTCATTTAAGTTGCACTTGTACTCAACTTCTAGAGACTCAAAATTATCTAAGTCCTTCATGTTTTTGTTTAATATTTTTGTCTTGCACATCAAGTCAGATTTTAGACTCACCACTGCAAGTGTTTGCACTCATCCCTTTGTTAACTTGGGTTTCTAAGCTACCAGTGCAAGTAGTTTTACATTTCCTGCAAATCAAGACCTAAGACAAGTGCAAGTTGTATTTATGTGCAAGGTTGGGCCTCAAAGCCTCCTATGCAAGTTCTTTTTGGAATTACATATTGAATCAAGTTTAAGACCCAACATGGAAGGAGACAATTTGTATTGACTTGTTGATCGAGTCTCAAGACCCGATCAACAACTTTGTTTACCTCCATGTGGTTACTTGCAGTTGATTCCTCAAGACCTGAATACAACCTCAAAATGCATTACCAATCACTTCTAATCAAGTCTTTAGGACCCAATTACAACAACAAACTTGTACATTTCCATTGCATGCACAAAGTTGCAATTTCATTTTTCCCAATTACAAGTAAACACTCATGTCCTTCCCCGCTTGTATTCTAATTTCCAAGGCACGAAATTCAACCATGATCCCACATGTGCATCATTTTTCATCCTTTCCTTGTCAATATCGTTCGCACACACATTCCTCCCTCGTGATAAATCAAGGCATCAACCTTTTTTTGCAACACCTCTAGTCTGAAGAACATGTCATGGGTTCTTCAAAAACTTGTGATGATGTTCTAACTCTTTGTGCTTCTCACCTTAACTTCACAAAGAGAACTACCCCTGAAGAAACAATACTACCCCATACAAGAAGATGAGGTTGGATTTCATAAAAATATCCAAGTTGGTGTTCCTGAAGAAAGTGCCTTCACTGAATCTGAATACTTCAAGTATCAACATCCTATAGAAGCATTAAGATTTGACATAGGATGATGTTGATAGGAGTCCTGTCTTTTTAGACACTTATTTTTCTTTCAGTTGTGCATATGTAATTTAGTTTTGACAAATTACATGTAAAATCAGAAATTATAATTTCATGTGAACACATTACATGCGAAGTTGTAATTACATGTAGTAACATTGTAAGTTAAAATAGGTTTAGAACTTGCAATGTTGAATAAGTCAACCGTAATTAGTTAGGTTTTCCACCTTTTTCTCTTAGCCTCTCTTCTATAAATACGAGGAGGCTCATTGTAAAGAGGGATATTTTGGCAACACAATAAAACTCTACCAATTTTTTGAGTATTCTAAGACTTTGAGCTTAGATGTTAATCGAATTGCATTCAATAAAAGAGGCAATATGCTTTCATACTTTGTGTTTATTCAAGTAGTCATGTGACCACATTTTCTAAAGATTGATTGTGATTGTTGTTGAGTTGTTCAAGAGGGATTTAAACTCGATCTTGTAGACTTTTAGTTGTTTATTGTGTTTAGAGTTATAGTTAGGTTTTCAAACTTGATCTTGTGGAATTTGAGTTTCTTATCACATTTGAAACTAGTGTAGGATTCTCAAGTAAGGAGATTATTTGCATAATTTGCACTGCTCATATTTGTGTGTTTGTGTTGTAAGGTGAAAACGCGTTGGAAACTTTGAGTTGCACATATGTTTTATCGTCATTCTTGAATTCACAAAGGATTCGAGGAAAGACTTTGCGCTGTTATAAGCTTCTAAGTTACTGAAATTTTTTGGTATACTGATGGTTATTTGTATGTCTATTCTTCTATTTATCGGGATTATTGCCTCAACTAATAGTTTGTAGGTGAATTACATTAGTTGTTAAAGATCATGTTGTAAAGGTAACATCTATTCTGAAATAAGAGAATATGATGAATGTCTCACCCCATTTTAGCTTATTGTATATAGAAATAGTTAAGTGTTTAGTTGATATTAGTAGTAATAAGAAGGGAAAATCTTCCCTTAGAAGCAGGAGAGATTGTCTCAAACACTATCGTTGGAAGCACTTTTTTGCAATTGATCTCCAAAACTAACAGTTGCAAAATATCCATCCAACAATTTGGACTAAGTGATTATTTGCATTGTTTTTGTCCATTACTAGAGAAGTATAATCAAAGGAAACCTAGGAATTAAACTTGAACCAAACCCATAAAATCATAAATGAGCTACATGCCCAATTTACATATCTTGATGTGTGCATGCCCAATTTACATATCTTGATGTGTGCAATAATCAACATGTGACACCTTCTTGAGGAAGTCAACATGTTCCCCCAAGGGAGTAATCAAATATGCAATTTCAAAAAAAAGATATTCAATTTTAAGTACGTATGAAAAGGTTGTGACCTTTATATGCCATAGGTCTATAACATGACTTAAACGAGCTCAAGATCTCAAAGTATAATCGTGTAAGCATAGTATAATTTAAAGGAATCTTTGTAGGCACCAATATTGAAATGTACACTAACGTAGAAAGCATATGACACTAGTTATTGTTCCATCTAGAATATGACACTTTTGGATTGCATCCATTCTCAGCATAATGATTCTGATCATAAGATTGGTACAAAGGAATAAGATTCATTAATTTAACATTCCATAAAATTGTGACATACAAAATAAAAAATAAAAAGGATCTTCTACCAATATATTCATTCAAAGTATAAAGTATTTCAACCTTTACACTAGATATTGAAGACAATCCAAGAAAATTAATTTGGTAATAGTTCAAAATGAAATGCTCTATGGTTGTGCAGGGTAGTAACCTGTTTATTCCAGGAACATGTTTCCTCCCTCAAAACCCTATTGGCCCTATTTCCTCATTTCTACTTGTGAGGATGGATAGGAAACATCCCCTAGTGTAGTAATCAGTATGCAAAAATCTCAGGAAGACATCTTCAAAACATCCCACAAGTTTTCTACTTTTTGGAAAGCCCTAGCCATCTTGGTAACAATCAGGGGTTTCAAAGTGGGTGGCACAGAGTTAGGCACAAAAAATTGTCCTTAACCATTTAGGGTGTATCCTACCATTTTCAACAACTGTGCACACTGCAATCAAAACTAAGGAACAAAAAAGATATACTTATGATAGTATTTTTGAGGTGTTCTTTTTGTTTCATATTGAATTCTAGCTCATAATTTATGATTTTTTGTTTGTAGACCTATTGTTGTTTGGAAAGAAAAAGGATTGGACAAAACTAGCAAAGACGATGAAACTTAAATTCCTATGCCTACGAGTGTCTTTCGAAACCACGTAGAGAAAATTGAAATGGGAGAGAGAGTGATGTGCATGAAGAGGGGAGCTCAATGGAAAAGAAAGCCAACTTGATTGTCTTCTATGCTTAGTAAAATTCTATGCGGAAAGAACCTACAATCGCAAGAAATGTTCTTTGCCTCAAGAAAGTCCATCGCCTCTCTTTTGTGACAATCAAGAGGTGCTCAAACTTGCCAAAAATCCTATCTTCCATGAGTAGACCAAGCATGTTGAGCTTCACTGTTAGTAAGTCTATAAGCTTGTAGAAGACAAATAAATAGAATTAAAGCATGTTCCAGCTATGGATCAAACTACAGACATTCTCACCAAGTCTTTAGGCCCAAACAAATTTGTAAAATTTAGAGGGAAACTTGGTGTAGTTGACAGATTGACAATTAATCTATAGTAGATGGTGTTATAATTTTCATAGGTTGACTTGGGATACTGGGACTATTATTGGTTTCAATAGGGAGCAATACATTGATTCTAGATTGCATTGGCATTGCTTGAGGACAAGCAATCTTTGGGAAGGGCGGACTATAATGTCCCCTTTCTAGCACAAGTTGTATGATATTGTTGTTAGCCTATTTCCCCATGGTGGCGTAGGCTAACTAGGACATAAAAGGGACTTAGAGGCCTTTTAGCCTAGGCAGTTTTGGTTACAGTTCATTCTAAGGTGATTTGAGGTAATTTTGGGGGCACTTACTATTTATAGTAAGTCACTATGAGCATGTTGGACTTCCAGTTGCAGTGGCATGTCGATGGTAAATTGGTAATATCGACAAAATCATTTATTTATCATCGATATAATTTATTATGCATTAAAATAAAATTATTTTATAAAGCTAAATTTAATTATTTAACTTTATTAATGTATAGTCTATAGTTTGTGGGAAATGTTAATTAAATGGCCCCCTTTATTCTATAATACATTGGAAGCATAAACAAAAGTTATTGGGGACTTAAGTGAAAGAAAGTCATGTTACATGGCATGAAAATATTAAAGAAAAAGCAATAAAATAAAATAAGGGTCAAAAAAGTAGCCACAAGAGTTGAATTTGAGACTTTACAATGGCAAGTATGTATCCAAACACCAAAACTCCAGAGGCCGGAGTTGGTGATGGACCTGCAATTATCCAGTGGCAATATCAAGAGGCCGGTGGCATTTTTTTTTTTAATTTTCCCAAAATTATAAGAAAGGGCAAAAAAGTGATTTTGTTTATCCCACGTTGTCAAAATGAGTGGTTGAGCTCTTAGAAAGCCCTATAAAAGAGACGAAAGAATGCTTGGATATTTTATGAATTTGGTAATATTGTGGAAATTTTCATCTAGCGCTTGGAGGATGCAAACCCTCTAGACTAACGATCTTTATATTATTGAAAGATACAGTCTTGAGAACCAAATCAGTGTTTAGAGTAGCTGCAATTGCTTGTGTTATTTATCAGACTGAGGGTGTCATACTTGCTTAAGGATAACATCAAAGGGTTGTACAGAATTGGGAGTTGCTACAACATAGCCAAAAGTTATTTATCAGACTGAGGGTGTCATACTTGCTTAAGGATATCATCAAAGGGTTGTACAGAATTGGGAGTTGCTACAACATAGCCAAATCATCCATTGGAGGTTGTATTACATTGAGAATACTGGAAGTGAAACGCATGTTGGCGTATCACTGTCATCAGCAAACATTAGAGACATTTGGTCTACAAATCTGAAGGAGAAGACATTGTCAAAAACCACACTTAGTCGAGTTTTAAAGGGAGACCATAGCACACCTCTGGGAACAAGAGGACTATACTTCTTATTGTATGTAATGTTGATGTCAGGTCTGCAATAATATTCCAATCTGATTATGTATTGTTAAGTTATTCTGAATTAAATCTGAATGTCTGAAATCTGTGATAAGTTTCATTGTGCTTACATTTCTTTAATTGTGGACTGCAAATTCTTATCATTTTATGCTCATTTCCTCTAATGAGAAATCTGGAAGTTATTAAATAACATCAAAATTCAAACCATACTTTCCACTCGTAAACCAAACAAACTCAATCGTTCAATTGCATGCAAACTATTCAGCAAAATTACAGTTACTGGAAAAACAAAAAATCACTGAAAATAGCAGACCTTTACAATTTATATATCTATTTATTTAATGGTCAATAATGTAATATTAATTTACTTTGATAGTTTTTAAATTAGTCTTTGATTATCGATTGTTTCTTTAGGAAACATTGTCTATGTAATTGTCTATATATGTACATTTCATTCTTTGAATAAAATCAAGCAATTACCATTATGTTATTTATGTACATTTCATTCTTTGAATAAAATCAAGCAATTACCATTATGTAATATTTTGTGTCTATTTCTTATCTTGATTTTATAAATTTCTGTTGTGTAAATTGGTCACTTGTTTGGTTCAAGCAACATTTGATAGTCTACTACAATGGTAGCTTTGTAAACCAATTCTCTAGAAAGAAATAATTTGTATTTATGGTTAAATGGACTAAATGTAATGCTAATTTAGGCTCTTTGTTATATCATTGCTTTCTTTGATGAATGTAACAATACCATTTTTCATTTTTTTTTCTTTTTTTTACAGTCTCATTGCTAGAAGTGAAGAGGTAATGTTTTGTGTAGTTCGTCTTTGTCATCATAACATTTATCCTACTCTCAAGTTGTAGTACAAAAGCACTTGGCTGTATATACAATATAAGTCCTTATCAAAGTTTTCTAAGATAATCTAAAGGAGCTACTTCAAAAATGAAATTGGGGATATGGTCACATTATTGAGCAAAGTCATTCGGCTACCTGAAACTACCATATTTGAGAATTGGAATTATATGTGCATTAAAACAAACATGAAGAGCCAACGCTATTAGGCTAGGTTTATAAGTGACAACTTATACAACCAAATTATAATTTTTTAAGTGCAACATACATTTTATTATAATCATTTACTGCAAAAAGAACGTTTGTAGGACTTCAAAAGGTGGTAACCCCAAGAACTAGGCTTCGGGGAACATGGAATATGATTATTATGGACTGATGTTTTATATGTAACCCAATATTGCACCAAGATGTCAAGTTGTTGTGACATCAAAATCTTGGGCATTGTGCTTTTGTATGCTTATTTTGATATTATGCATATCTATCTTAAAAGGTGTGCTTGTGTCTATTTACTTCTACTTTATACATATCAGTCTTTGACAATTTTGAATGTTTTGTTTTATAGCAAAGCTTTTGAATGTGACTTGGTTTTGTATCTTGTATCTTGAAAAATGCATAATTTCATGCTCATTTGACTAAAACTATTATGAGAAATGGTTTCTCTTTTATCAATTCATTAGATTTTTATTTGGAAGATATAATTGAAGTTTCCTACTTGAAATTTTCTCAATGATAAAATCTTTTTTATGTTATCATTTTGGGATGTAAACATGTTCATTGTAGTTTTTTTGAGGTCTTACTACATTTTTTACAGTTTCAGAGTTTGAAATGATAGTGCAATCTTTATGATTAAACGATCTTTCGATATAATAAGTTGGAATGCAGAATTGTTAGTAGCATCTTACCATCCACTCACATCATACAAAATTACTCACATATCATTCAAAAAAAAAATTAGTGTTAACATAACAAAAACTTTATCAACTTCATACAGAACTTTACTGGCAAAGCTTACATGCTACACTGCAATCTCCTATTTTAGACACTTTTCATTTGGACGATTCATGGGCTGAACTCTCTATTTTAGACTATTCATGAGCTGGACTCTCTAATTTATTTGCTTATTTTAGACACTTTTCATTTGGACGATTCATGGGCTGAACTCTCTATTTTAGACTATTCATGAGCTAGACTCTCTAATTTATTTGCTTTATATCTCTATGCTATGGAAATGCCTTAATTTTTAATAAACAGTAGTTATTGTCTTTTTCAACATTTTTTTACATTTTTAGAAAGCCAGTTTTTTCCCAATTAAATCCCCAATTTTTCCCAAAAAAAACCTTTACATTTAGTTTGCCAATGTTTTCCCCAAAAGGTTTTTGCTGTTCTCATAATAGGGTTGTGCAGTTGTTTAATTGCAACAACCACAACCGACGTTTATTTGATACAACCACACATCATTGACCCTATTCAAGTCTTTTGTGAGGAAGGAATTTCCCAAAGTGGTGAAGACACTTTTGTTGGTTGCTGCATCCTGGTGGAGAGGATGATTGAGTTTTAATAAGCACTGTAGTTGATGATCATGCATGGGGAGTGGTATACATGGAAAGTGTCAAACACTAATATCGAGAGGAAGATAAGAGTTTGATGGCTGCTAATGATTTCTGTGAGCAAGTCAAATATATTGTTTCATTTCTTCCCCTGCAGTGAGTTCTTGTTATGTGAACACAATGGAGAGTTTAATGGGACCTTTGATAGCATTCTTGGAGAGATTAGAGGAGCAATTAATGCTAAAGAACAAACTTTAGCATTCTTTAATGACCATCTTCTCATTCTTCAGAATTGGTCACAAAAGATGAACTCTCCAATACATGCTAGAGTACGCACTAAATGCTAAGAGGTAAAAGTTGATACTGTCAATTACAGGAGAATTAGAGGTTCATATGAACCTTACAAAATGTATATTCATGAGTGGCAGAGATTGAGAGAACTGCAGTTAAAGCTTGCTGATCTTAGTGATTTTTTATGGTCAGCATAGAGGATAGGCATTTCCTTCCCCAGACATACCTATTGGATGGTGGCAACTACATGGAAGCCCTAAAATGTCCCTGTGCATGCTTAACACCCCCACCATCACAAGTAACTAGTTTCTTTTCTGCTGGAATCATCCACTTATAGCTTCATCTACTCTATCAAAAGGCATAGGCTAACATGTCAAAGAAAAGAAGTTAGGATCTTTACATGGTGCCTAGCATCTCTTGGATGACAAGTTGATCACTTCCAGAGAGACTTTTGTAACACAATGGGATGTTTAACCTTCACAAATTGATGAGGAAAATGGATAGGTGGGATTAGTTGGTATTGCAATGGTATGAGTTATGTAGTTCAGCCTCTGAAACTAATCCTGGTAATTATGTTAACTAAGATTGGATTGGTTTTGGCAATGAGGTAAATAACAGTTGATCCAGAAATTGTGCCCCCATTAGGCACATTTGAGTGCAACCAGGCTGGCTGTAGCAACAATGTAATTAGGTGATGAGACTAAATATGACCCACTGTCAGTCTCTTTTGATAGTTGTTGATCGAGCTTGTTCCTTATTTTTTTATTTTTTGATACTCTGTGATCGGTACTGATCTTGACTGGGGCAGATGCTCCTCATAATGTGACACTGTTTTGTGCTCTATCTTTATTATAAAAATATAATACATTGAGACAAAATGAAATGTGATCAAATGCATGGTGGAATGATATTTAAGGTTCACAAATAGTTACCACAGGATAACCATTGAAAATAAATAGCACATCCACCACTTGTGGCAACCAATTTGAGATGGAGTCCTGTGATAGTCAGTTCATTCTTGGGCATTGCATCTGCAGTGTATGCCAAAGCAAAAGGATACTCAATTATAGATTCCAAGATAAGAGTCATCTGTTCATGTTGTGACTCGAGCTAGATTAGAAGCCATAAAGTTTTCAGCCTGCTAAATAATTATCAATGAAGATAAATTTAACATGGTGAATGTGACCTATTCTTACATAAATCACAATTACAACAATACAAAAGATTGATTTGCATACCAGAGAAATCTTATTGTGAACAGTGGAACAAGTTATCAATCTTAAAAGTACTAACTGATTACCTAGACACCACACAAAATGTTAATGTATTCAAGACATCCTACCTGACAGTTTTAATAGTTGACTGATTTGAACAATGGCACTTATAACTCTTAAGGTATTTTGGAAGGCTTCAACAAGAATCGAACAAAAGATACAAATATATAATCATAAAGCATTAACAATCAAAATTTTCCGAGAAGTATGGCAATCCTTTTTCCAGGTGTACTTTCTGCTCCCTTGCACAGAATTCATTAATATGAATTCATAGTAATTAAACAGAGACTTAAGTTATAACCAAGAATAGACAGTGAAATTAAAAGAGTAACAAAAAGAACTGGAGTCTAAACAGAAAACAATCAAATGTTGGAAAAATTGCTTCTTGATGATTGCCTCAAAATCATGACTAATAAACTAAAACAATTGGCTAAATTACCCAGATGGCTAAGCTACCCAGATTTGCAATCTCCTTAGAGAAAAACTTGTACAGAAAATTTGAAGGCACGAGAGAAATGGCCACCTCAATGGTGATTTTCATATCATTTTCCCTTTTGCTGCACCTGGCGATGTATCTGAAGAAGCCATTCTACATATCCACTTGTTCCTGCAATCTGATCTTCTACTAGGTTGAATAATAGAAGTAAACTTTCTCTCGGTTGCTCACCTTGTCTCAATGCATAGCAGTGCGGATAAAATGCGGGGTCTTTCTCTCTTAATATTTTCAAGGTGGCAAAGAATTTTCTTGAGAGTTCATTATTCTGCTCAATTACCGGAACCTGTTGATGCCACAAGCGTCCACTTCAATCAGATATTGCATGATTATTAAAATTACCATTGCATACTTTAAAAAGGGCAAAAGTCTCGCATTTTAGAAAGAAATCCAAATCCACATGTCAAAATAAGATAAATTATTTTAAGTCTAATACATATTAAAAATTATCATCAATAAATAAAGGCTTGAAAATTGTTCCCAAACATAAAAAATAGCAGGAAAACAAAGTAAATAGCCCCAATTCCAACAACTATTATAGAAATCATATTATTTTATCTCCCAGAAAAATATCATTGTGAATCACCCAATTGTAAAACCAAGCGTTTCCCTTGATGACCAAAGGCCATGTTAACAATAGCTCATCTTTTTGCTTTTCTGAGACTTATTGTATAACTCCTTTTGTTACTCCGATAAAGCGTGATGCAAATACAATTAATGATCTGATACCCATTAATACATGACTCCATATCTTGTGGGCATTTATGAAATTGGACCTAGATCTGACAATGGCAAAATATTATATTCTGCTTGTTAAGGCAACTTACACCATGTAATAATAGCAGGATTGCTAGCATCAAATAAATAAAACAATTGAATACAATCTGCCAAAAGCTAGTAAATGAAATTCTATACTTATTGTAAAGTAAATAAATAATATGTTTTGTAGCATATAAAACTCTTTGTGATGGTTGAAAGAAAAAAAAAATTGTGACCCTGATTAACTGTATTGAATCGCATAATGGCTTATATCTATCGTAATATCAACATTTCAAAAACATTTGAAAAATAATAAAGTTATAGCAAGCTGTCAACTAATTGAAATGAGTGATAAAACTGCCTTATAATAAAGTAACCAGGCGACATTAGGTACGAGAAACAGGACATCATTTTCAATTCAGGGTAAGAGATGATTTTTATGAAACTCAAGAATCAAAAGATGGAATATGAATAAGGGTACATGATGAGGCTTTACATTTTGGGGATGTGCTGCCACTTCTTCCTACATTAATGTAGAGGCACCTTCTGCAATCTTCAACTTGGCCATGAGAAGGGCATTGAATGTCAGGATCTTTGTTTCTTTTTTAGTGAAATGATTTTAGGAATTGGAGCTTTGGCATACACAACAAACACTTAATTCCAATTTCAATGCTGGTCCATAAACCAGCCATGGAGACCATGAAACAGCATGCAGGACACCGTTCTTATAGTGCATGCAGAGTCTTGAGAATAAACTTTCTCCAACATCCCAATATTTATGAACACCCACTTTGCCTAAATATAAGTTTCTTAAGCTTGAAGCAAGGAACATGAGATGTATTGTCCAAATTAATATCAATTGATAAAGGAGCTCTACTAATTATCAGAGTCTTCACAACAACTAGAATTGTGATATTGCTATCAAGATTCAACTGTGTAGTTTTTGAGTCAAACTCAATGACCCATGTTTCATGAATAGTGCTCCACAAGAACCCATCTCTCATGAAAATGAATGGAACACTTAGCACTCATTGCATCTAGGTGATGCTCACAGAGGTGAAGCACCGGGACATCCCAGGAGGTCACCCATCCCAGTACCACTCCAGCTTAAGCGCACATAACCACGGAGTTTCCTCCAAGGTTAAGCCCACTTTGCTTGCAACCCCATTTGCAAAACCTTTGGCAAGTGTTGTGCCTTACGAAACCTGTCTCCTACTTATCAACTGAATCGTTTACAATTAAAAAATCATGTGACCATTTCATCCAAAATTCACATATCAATATCAACTACCACCTGGGCCCAACTGTAAATAAATTGACCAACTTGAGCATCCATCTTCTATTAGCTTGCCCAGTCTGCATGGAAAAATTTACATCTAGCAACATTGGTAACAATGCTTTCCATTTATCAAAATTATGGATGCCCCTAAGTCCATGCATTCACTTCATCAAAACAGCCCCAATTCCCTGCATCCTGGTTCAGCTCACAGCTTCCTGAAAATCACTAGAACCCATATATTGAAAGTGAGGAACCACGTGAACAACAGGACAAGAGAGAGGTCAATATAAATTAGATTAAAGTGGATTGAAAATATGATAATAAAGAAGAGGGAGTGCAAATTTTTAGAACAGGACAGACATAATGATCAAACCATACTCCTACAGCAGATCAAACAAAAGAAGCAAAGATCTTGAAAAAATCGCGTATAATCACAAACCAGCATTGTCCACAATTTTTTGAGGGGAAAAATTATGATCTGTAGGGAATCGTCGACTGCAATTTAAATGCATACTCAACAAATTTTTTGATATTGCTACCAGGATTCAACTATGTAGTTTTGAGTCACAAACTCATTGACCCATGCTTCATGAATAGTGGTTCACAAGAACCCTTCTCTCATGAGAATGAATGGAACACTTAGTACTCATTGCATCTAGGTGATGCTCATTGAGGTGAAGCACCAGGACATCCCAGGAGGTCACCCATCTCACTACTACTCCATCTCAAGCGCACGTAACCACAGAGTTTCCTCCAAGGTTAAGCCCACTTTGCTTGAAAATCCATTTGCAAAACCTTCAGCAAGTGTAGCAAGTGTTGTGCCTTATGAACCCCATCTCCTACTTATCAACAACTGAAATCTTTTACAATTAAAAGATCATGTGTCCATTTCATCCAAAATTCACATATCAATATCAACTACCACCAGGGCCCAACTACAAATAAATTGACCAACTTGAGCATCCATCTTCTATTAGCTTGCACAGTCTGCATGGAAAAATTTGCTTCTAGCAACATCGGTAACAATGCTTACCATTTATCAAAATTATGGATGCCCCTAAGTCCATGCATTCACTTCATCAAAACGGCCCCAATTCCCTGCATCCTGGTTCAAACTACAGCTTCCTGAAAATCACTAGAACCCATATATTGAAAGTGAGGAACCACGTGAACCACAGGACAAGAGAGAGATCAATATAAATTAGATTAAAGCGGATTGAAAATACGATAATAAAGAAGAGGGAGTGCAAATTTTTAGAACAGGACAGACATAATGATCAAACCATACTCCTAGAGCAGATCAAACAAAAGAAGCAAAGATCTTGAAAAAATCGCATATAATCACGAACCGGCATCGTCCACAATTTTTTGAGGTGAAAAATTATGATCTGTAGGGAATCATTGACTGCAATTTAAATGCATACTCAACAATTTTTTTGATATTGCTATCAGGATTTAACTGTAGTTTTTGAGTCAAACTCATCGACCCATGTTTCATGAATAGTGGTTCACAAGAACCCATCTCTCATGAGAATGAATTGAACACTTAGCACTCATTGCATCTAGGTAGGAGGTCACCCATCCCAATACTACACCAGCTCAAGCGCACATAACCACAAAGTTTCCTCCAAGGTTAAGCCCACTTTGCTTGCAACCCCATTTGCAAAACCTTTGGCAAGTGTTGTGCCTTATGAACCCCGTCTCCTACTTATCAACAACTGAAATCTTTTACAATTAAAGGATCATGTGACCATTTAATCCAAAATTCACATATCAATATCAACTACCACATGGGCCCAACTGCAAATAAATTGACCAACTTGAGCATCCATCTTCTATTAGCTTGCACAGTCTGCATGGAAAAAATTGCCTCTAGCAACATTGGTAACAATGCTTTCCATTTATCAAAATTATGGATGCCCCTAAGTCCATGCATTCACTTCATCAAAAGGGCCCCAATTCCCTGCATCCTGGTTCAATCTACAGCTTCCTGAAAATCGCTAGAACCCATATATTGAAAGTGAGGAACCACGTGAACAATAGGACAAGAGAGAGATCAATACAAATTAGATTAAAGCGGATTGAAAATATGATAATAAAGAAGAGGGAGTGCAACTTCGTAGAACAGGACATACATAATGATCAAACCATACTCCTAGAGCAGATCAAACCAAAGAAGCAAAGATCTTGAAAAAATCATATATAATCACCAACCGACATCGTCCACAATTTTTTGAGGGGAAAAATTATGATCTGAAGGGAATCGTTGACTGCAATTTAAATGCATACTCAACAATTTTTTTGATATTGTTATTAGGATTCAACTGTGTAGTTTTGAGTCAAACTCATTGACCAATGTTTCATGAATAGTGGTTCACAAGAGCCCATCTCTCATGAGAATGAATGGAACACTTAGCACTCATTGCATCTAGGTGATGCTCATAGAGGTGAAGCATTGGGACTTCCCAGGAGGTCATCCATCCCAGTACTACTCCAGCTCAAGCGCACATAACCACGGAGTTTCCTCTAAGGTTAAGCCCACTTTGCTTGCAACCCCATTTGCAAAACCTTCAGCAAGTGTTGTGCCTTATGGACCCCATCTCCTACTTATCAACAACTGAAACCTTTTACAATCAAAAGATCATGTGACCATTTCATCCAAAATTCACATATCAATATCAACTACCACCTGGGCCCAACTGCAAATAAATTGACCAACTTGAGCATCCATCTTCTATTAGCTTGCACAGTTTTCATGGAAAAATTTGCTTCTAGCAACATTGCTAAAAATGCTTTCCACTTATCAAAATTATAGATGCCCCTAAGTCCATGCATTCACTTCATCAAAAGGGCCCCAATTCCCTGCATCCTAGTTCAAACTACAGCTTCCTGGAAATCACTAGAAGTTAGAACCCATATATTGAAAGTGAGGAACCACGTGAAAAACAGGACAAGGGAGAGATCAATATAAATTAGATTAAACTGGATTGAAAATATGATAATAAAGAAGAGGGAGTGCAAATTTTCAGAACAGGACAGACATAATGATCAAACCATACTCCTAGAGCAGATCAAACCAAAGAAGCAAAGATCTTGAAAAAAATCGCGTATAATCATGAACCGGCATCGTCCACAATTTTTTGAGGGGACAAATTATGATCTGTTGGGAATCGTTGACTGCAATTTAAATGCATACTCAACAATTTTTTTAATATTGCTATCAGGATTCAACTGTGTAGTTTTTGAGTCAAACTCATTGACCCATGTTTCATGAATAGCGGTTCACAAGAACCCTTCTCTCATGAGAATGAATGGAACACTTAGCACTCATTGCATCTAGGTGATGCTCATAGAGGTGAAGCACCGGGACTTCCCAGGAGGTCATCCATCCCAGTACTACTCCAGCTCAAGCGCGCATAACCACGAAGTTTCCTCCAAGGTTAAGCCCACTTTGCTTGGAACCCCATTTGCAAAACCTTTGGCAAGTGTTGTGCCTTATGAACCCCATCTCCTACTTATCAACAATTGAAATCTTTTACAACTAAAAGATCATGTGACCATTTCATCCAAAATTCACATATCAATATCAACTACCACGTGGGCCCAACTGCAAATATATTGACCAACTTGAGCATCCATCTTCTATTAGCTTGCACAGTCTGCATGGAAAAATTTGCTTCTAGCAACATTGGTAACAATGCTTTCCATGTATCAAAATTATGGATGCCCCTAAGTTCATGCATTCACTTCATCAAAATGCCCCCAATTCCCTGCATCCTGGTTCAAACTACAGCTTCCTGAAAATCACTAGAACCCATATATTGAAAGTGAGGAACCACATGAACAACGGGACAAGAGAGGTCAATATAAATTAGATTAAAGTGGATTGAAAATATGATAATAAAGAAGAGGGAGTGCAAATTGTTAGAACAGGACAGACATAGTGATCAAACCACACTCCTAGAGCAGATCAAACCACACTCCTAGAGCAGATCAAACCAAAGAAGCAGAGAACTTGAAAAAATCACGTATAACCATGAGCCAGCATTGTCCACAACTTTTTGAGGGGAAAAATTATGATCTGTAGGGAATCGTTAACCGCAATTTAAATGCATAGTCAACAAATTTTTTGGTTAAAATCAGCCAAAAATAATGTTAAAATTGGAAAAATAACTCCTGCTAATTGTTAACCCTAAAAAACTTGTGAAAACCCTTTATTTATTATGCACTCGTTTGCCCTTTTGAGGGCACGACTGCAAATGGTGAGCATGCAACTACAAATGTGATTTCTTCAATGAATCAGCAGTGTATTTCCTCAACATAAGTCAAAGGGAGGCAAAAGTTAATGCATAGTTTTTTCGAAGGCGAATACACAGGAAATATTATGCTTGAGTGTTGTGTGCAATCAACTTTTCTGTGCACAAAACGCTTGTATGATTACTTGTCGTTGCCTTGTGATTTCACTCACATATTTTTGAGTGTAGCACTAAAACTACATATGCATACATAAAATTACAGAAAAATGTAGTGAAAAATACAAAAGTAATGAAACAAATTTAATATTATGCTTCCCATGTTGAAAAGTCAAAACCGTTCTTGTGTTTTGGTCCATTAATTCAGTCTTACACAAAGTGAGATAATAATAGCTGGTGCCCAATCTTCGCTGCTATGGAACACCATAAACAGTAGGAAAAAGTATGGTTTAGCTTGTAGTGAGGTAAGTAGTTTCATCAAGTCCTGGGTTCAATTTCCCTTAATAACCATTGTGCAAGATCGTATCACATTAATACAAATCCCGATTCATGTCCAATGGAAATGCCTTAAAATTTCAAAAACAAGTAAGTTTTGTCACTTTTTCTACGTTTTTATGGTTTTTTTTTTCTTTTTAATCTGATTTTTCGACAATTTTTCCTGAATTTTTCAAAATATCTTACACATTTGATTTGCCAATTTTTTCCCTAAAAGACTTCTGCTGCTATTGATCAAGCCACTTCATTCCCTGATAACATTGTTAATGGAACAAAACATATAATAATAGTTTTGGATAGAAGTGAAATCATAAATAATAAGACAAATCAAAATGCAATGGGAAAACCTTCACAGCAAGGGCAGGAAGTATAAGTATAGAGCCACCTGCACACCATTATGAAGAATTGACATGCAAAGTTATATGATAGAAAGGATGATTTCCAATGCCTGTTAAAAACAAGTAAGGTTGACACAAAACTGGGATAAGTTCCTAGTTATAATAAGAGATTGAAGCTCCAACAATCCTTTCCATGGCAATCATATTAATTGAATGATTTAAGGTGGTGTATGTTAAAATTAAGTATCATGGCAGACTACATGACTAAGGACTCAGCACCTTCAAAAAGTTGTGTTTGGGCATCAAATAATACAAGTAGGGAAAATATGCCATCCTCAACATGCATAGAATGCCTTCTACATTGTTAAATCTGCTGGAATTAGCTGCCAATGAAATGTATATTGCCCTTGTAGAGAATAGCATACTCATTTTTTCCAATTCATTCTCCCATATTTTTTAGCTTTCAATGCAATCAAACTGGATGGGTCATTGTTCTTATTCGTTTTAAATGTAGTTTTGAACGTCAATTGGGAAGAGGTTCAAATATCCAGCTGTGACAACACCTAAAAACATGACTCGATTTGACCCAAATCCGCAATATTAATTGTGTAGACCAGCATGCACAAAACCTGAGTGCTGAAGATGAAGTACTAAGATATGGCTTCAACGTTCAAAGCAAAAGTCAATTGGGAAAATTCTCAACAATACAAAATGGAATAAGAAAGGTGGGAATGCAATCATCTAGCTTACAATATACAGGAGGAAGTAGCTCATTCAATAAAATATATGCAAATGTTCAAAGCTTGAACACGGCTTTGAGATCAATTGATATGAACTGGGGGGAAGCAATATGGTAAATATTAAACAAGACTTATAAACTGCAACAAAGGCACAAAAACCTTAATCAAAAACACTTAGAAAGACTAAGCTTGGTTTTAACTGACACTGATGATGAGATACAGAATAAAATATTGAGCTGTATCTGTTGAAAACTTTAACTGTGGCAGATTCCATACTAAAATATCAACCCTAAATCCACCTGCAGGTGGTACTTGCAAACTTAAAGCATTCATGAAACCAGCCCATTTTTTAAACTGCTTAAAAGTTTTAAACCATACCTCAATCATAGATTCTAGGTATTCTTTGATGAAGTACGAAATATCTTCTTGATTAGATTGTGAATGGAATGTGTTTTATCAGACAAAAATAAAAATTATTATAAGCTGAACACGGTAACTTCTTCAATTACAGGTTTGTTTCTTATGTTGATAAAAATCTTTGGATTTTTACTCAGAATTTTAATGGTTATAGTCTTATAGATTGTTCATTTATGTCAGTGCCTGTCTGCAACCTATAATAGAATGTCACCCTCCCCTAGAGTCAACAGAACAGCATAAATTGTAAATGCAAGAACAAATGGTAATGCTCAAGCTAACACAAATGTAATTCTCAATGTTTTTCTCATCCCAGAACCCCTATCTCTATTCATACTCTATAATTTTAAATTTTGAGAGTTCCCTAAAAAACATGCAATCAACATCCCTTTCTTATGATACTTTTTGCTTCCTGTTCAGACCACCCATACCAAATTTCTGGAATGTTTGTTAGTTTTGTCTCCAATCAGGTTGATTGGTATTGATTTTTGGTTCTTAGTCTAGAGCTTCAGCCCTACAACACTGATTCACAAGGTAGAATGGCATCCATCATCATAAAAAACACTCTCCTGCTTTTTTAATCAATACTAACAATATTTGCATCAAAACCTTTTATCTGTTAATGCTAAGGAAATCGTCAATAGAAAAACAGTACAAATGAGCTCATTACTACTAAATTTTACACCTGGAATGAACATGGTAGAAGAGACATGAAAATGAGCTCACCATATAACAAGTTTTCCATCTAGAATGTTCAATGAACAACTGAAAATTAATGTACAATACAATATAAGACTAACCCGTAAGGAAAAAAGGACAATCAATACTATAATAATAAAACATTTTAGTCGACAAATATTTCAAACATCCTAAAAATCAAGAACCTAGATTGGATTGATCCAACATTTTCATTATAACATTCTGTGTGTGATAATGAGCTCACTATTTACAAATTTTATACATACAATAAACATAATAGAAGAGACGGGCAGATTAGCTCCCAAACCAACAACTCTTACACATGGAACGAACAAATGAAACTTAATGCACAATAAAGATTGCCACAATAAAAATAACAGCAATCAATCCTATGGAGCATTTAAATCAACAAATATGGCAATCCTCTTATAAACCAAGATGCTGTTTATGATAGATCCAAGAGATCAAATAATAGTAGTAAAGAATTTTAAACCATGTGTACCTCATCTTACTAGCAAGTTTTGCAAGCAGAATGAAAAACAAAACCTTAATAAACAATTTGAAATTGATATGCATCAATCTGAAAGAAAATCAAGATCCCACCAAACATTCAAGTATATAAATATTTATATCCATTTATAAAATCCATGAAAATTACCCTTGACAAATCGCGGCTACTCGTTGCTTCAGCTCCAAGCAAACTCGACACAAAGTCTGCAGGCAACACTTTTCCCAACCAAAGAACAAAACGAAAGCCATCATCATGCAGAAAAGCCCCTCTTGGGTCCAATTTATCAGCAGATGATGCCAAAGGCTGAAGCAGATCTTTGATATTAGCTCCATCCTTAATGGGACCCTGTCATTATGAAAAGTATGCATGGATTACTCAAAGTTCAACAGAGTATGAAGATTCCAAAAAAGAAACTCAAAAGCGTTTGCACATAAATAGACATATAGAGAACTATACCTTCTGCAAATATTCATCTAGGCGGACTAAAGATGGATAAAGCAGCTTCAATAACCTTTTAGTAGGTATAATCATCATATTGAAGCCAGCTGCACAGCGCTCATCAATCTGGACATCTGTGTATCCTCCTCGTAGAACTAAAGATTTACACAGAGCGAGTCCATACAGGGGCAAGAATTTCAATGATTCAGGATATATAAGCCGTCCAGACAATCTGTGTTGGACAGCATATAGGTTACGATATTCTTGTAAACTTCTTACAATTCTCATCTGTACAACTTGGCGTGCATCTTCCAACTTATGAGATAAAGTCTTCTCAAAAGCTGCAAAGCAGAAGATAAGAATCCCATCAGAAATATATTTTGATGTTTCAACATTTCTGAAAACGATTATCAATTTAATTTTAAAATACTGTACAGTTTTAATTATCATAAAATATGCAAAATTGAACAAACTCCACCATACCAGATATCTATATGACCTTTTTAACACAATTGCTGATCAGTAAACAATAAAATTTGTCCTGATCATTGTCTTTTTCTTACCAAGTCTACTTAATAAACTCATTATGGCCCCTGCATCTGCATTACGATACATTTCACCAAGCTCTGCAACTACAGGGACAGCCATAGTATGAACTCTGATACGTCTTTCACCCAAGGATGATGTATATCTGTGATTTGTTAAGGTCAAGTTTTTTAGGTAACCAATCTTGGTTTTTCCATTATGAAGATATAAAATTATACTAAACTGTTGGCCCTGCAATATACTACAGACATTCATTTTTTCCTAGAGGATTTTTCTGTAAGAACCAACCAAAACCACAGCACATAGGTAATGATAAAACAACTTATGTTGATCCTAGAAGTCACAGACAATTAAATTAGCTTGGCAAGTCCAAATCCACATGTACAAGATGCATTTATTATCCACACCTTAGTAAACAGCCAAAAATACAGATGTAGACAACAATTCATATGATTAACAATCGATGACAGTGCTGGATTTGTACATTTTCATTTTGGTTCTCCAGCCTCTACATTTTTCCCTCTATATTGAGCCTTGACAATGAGGGTACTGAGTACTTGAATCAAGGATTACAAATTTACAAGAATGCCTCATTTGTAGAAACTGCATATAGATCCTCTGTCTTCAATAGTTTGTGCCTAACCCAAAGCTCTCAATGAAGCCAGGAACTCCCAAGTTGCAAAGCATATTGCTAAACCCCTAAATCTCTACCGAAACATGATCAATGTATTTATGCATATTTTATGAAACCAGGGGTCTTTTCCAGTGAAACACAAGGACACACCCCCCCCCCCCCAAACCCCCAAGTTTACAGTACAGGGACGTCCCGGGGACAGGGGGACGGGGACGGGGATGGGGTGTACCCCCACCACCTCCATTTCCCCACCCGTCCACTGGGACACTGCTGGGACACGAGAATGGGACGGCGTCCCCAGGACGGCTGGGGGAAGCCCAGGCGTCTCTCGACCGTCCCAGGGACATCTGCACATCCCTCGTCGGCAAGCAGATTAAAAAGTATATTTTTAAAAAAAAATTATGTTTTTAAATTTCTATTTGAGAGAAAAATGCTTCATAGAAAATGAGATTGGAGCCCAACAAGGAGCATGTCCTAGGTGCTGCCACAGGACCCTGCAAGGGGCGTTGCCTCTTGACCCCACTACAGGCTGCCGCCCCCAAACCCCCGCTTGCAAATTTAAAAACAAAAGAAGAAATTGGTGGGAAATTGCATTGAATCAAGTTGATGTTTTTATACCCACTTTACTGAGTTCCAATGATGAGAAATTTTCCTTGAGGGACAATTAGAAGCCTCCCTTCACTACATTTTGACATTTTGTACTTGTTTTGATATCATGCTACTCATTGTAATCATCTTTATGATATTTTTGATATAATAGAAATCTTCCATTTGCCAATTTGACAATTTTATTTAGTGTTCTAATTACTATTAGTAATTAGTAATTCAATATTCATTGTTCATTGGTTCAATGTTCATTGTTCAGTGGTTCACTGTTCGAAGTATTACTGTATTTAGTTTTTGGCATTTGCAAGTTTGCTATTTTACTTCTTATACTGTTATACATCTTTTAATAACTAGCATTCCAAGTACTATATGTATCGTATATAGTATATACAGCACCGCGCCCCCATCGTCGTCTCCCTGCCATCCCCATATTGATGGCCCTTTTTCCCCCAATCCCGGAAACCCGTCCCACAGGGCCAGTTTAACACTGGTCTTTTCACTTCTATAAATTGTTGTCATTCCTGCAATTAATCTCCTATTGTCCTATCACATGATTCAATCATTCTTATTTGGTGAAAAATGCTGTCAAGACAAGTGCCAAAGTCTTCTCCCAGTGAATCCCCCTATTCTGTGGTTTCAATCAAAGCTAGCTTCAGCAACAATCTAAACATTGAACCTAGCACACTGATTTTGGAGATAAGTGAATAATCTATGTCAGAGGTGAACAAAAATGAGAATGACCTTCTAAACGTCCGTGTGCCAAAAATAATAATTTGCTTTCCAAATTATTTCATGGTAAACCAGCCACAATCTACAGAGAATGCACAAGAAGTTTTGTAAAATGTCTCCAACGTTCATCATGAATGCATTACTAGATACATCTAAAGAACAGGATGGTCACAAGCTGGAGATTATGTGAACAACAATGGAAGCCCCGAGTTTAAAGCTATCTTAAAATAGGGAGCTCTGCATAACCAAAGAATTCCCCGGGCCTTTTGAGGTGATTTAAGTCAAAAGAAAATTTGTTGCTCAAAGAGAACTGAACTCCATAAATGTAACTAAAATCTAAGTTACCAATGCGCTTGCCTCACCTTGGGATGCAGATGCGGATGTGGATGCGGGAGCGGAGGCGTTAGGGATGATTGGGGATGCTTGGCTGGAGCTTTCACTGGCATTTTTCACATGAATATTTTCACATAAAATCCCTTCGAAATTTGGCAAGACTTTCAGTGTCAAGGATTGATTCTGCGATTGAAAAATCATTTGGGCTCTCCGCGAGATGAGAATGCCCCATTTACTTTCAACCTTTGGATATTAATTAATAATCTACGCTATAATATATAATATTATTTATAAATAATATTACTAATTCAACCTTCAACCTTAGCCTAAAACACATGTTTACTCAATATTATTAATAAACAGGTGTTTTAAGCTAAGTTTTTAGGCTATGATTATCAATTAATAAATATAATATTATATATATTTAGAAATTAATATTATTTAATTTATAAATAATAAATTATATATGTTTAAAATACTATATGTAAAATTTAAGATTATTATTAATAATATCGTATATATATATATGTAGAATTTAATATTATTGAATATATAAGTAATAAAATTCTATTATTTTATTATTATTTTATTATTTAATCCTATTTCAAACGGAGACATCACACATGAATTCACTTATTGTATATATATATATATATATATATATATCCAAAATCCCAAAAAAAAATTCATGCATCCGCGCACCCGATTCTTGTACCCGCACCCAAATCAGTAACTTCGACTAAAATAGTCAACAGGACTGTATGGAGATGCATGTGAAAAGCAATACAAAAAGAAGACAATGCACATTGCACAATGCAAATAGAAATTATAAAATTCAAGGTTGTAACACGTCTTGAGTGTGTTAATTGTTAACAATAAGTATGATCTATTTTCCAATGTTTCCATAGTAAGTTTAGCTATCATCTACAGAGAACGAAAAAGAAAGTTCAGTGAGCTGTCTCCATCATGAATGTGTGAATAAACACATCTAAAGAACAGGGGCTTCAGAAATTACGCTTTATGTGCACAACAAAAGCTGTGTTTCCCCTTTTTATAACATGTTAGAATAAACTATATTAAAGCATCAAGCTCTGTGAGACCAGTGAGTTCCAACCGCTTCATATGTGACTAAAGCAAGCAGAATATTTCTCATGAAGAAATTTGATCTTCACTAAAGACCAAAATAGTCAACGGGAATATATGGCATGCAAGTAAACAGTATAACAAAAATAAGAAAAGAAACTTGCCTAAAACATTGACAATGCAAGTAGAAAAAATTATTAAAAATAAGGATTACAGCATGTTTTCTGAAACAGCGGGTGTGTGAAACAGGAGAACCAGTTTTTGGAACAGTCAAGGAATCCCCAAAAACATCAAGGTACAACGAGAAAAATTTCAAGAATGACCTCAATAAGGAAATGCATTCTGCAAAAGTATCAAAGATATCTCCCAGTATGATTTTCCTATCCATTGCCTCTCAACCCATATTCTGGATGCAATTGTTCATGCAATTGATAAGAGAGAGGCCTATCCCACTATTTTCATGATTACGCTAACTTTTACTGTGGAGGGACATACACAGATTTTGCACAAGGTCTTTCAAAAGGTCCACAAATTGGGCATTAATATGGAGCTTATTAGAGGGTCTCCAATTTATATGGTCCCTACTGTCTAAGACTTGTAGACAATGATTCTCAACCAACAAACATCAAGAGCCTTCAAAGTTACCTCCCAAATGCAAAGTATTATTCCAAGTTAACAGAAGCCAAAAAAAAAAGAAGTGAGGGTCTGCACACCACAAAGTTGCACAAAATACATAGCAGGGATCAAAGATAAGGTCAGCTTGATTGAAAGGTTCATTACATGGCTGGAACTGCATCCACACCAAATCATTGCCTTTGTCCAACACCAAGTGCTAGCAGCACCAAAAAGAGTTTATTACCATGATATCACTGCCCAATATGTTCCACCCCATTTATCTTCTTTGGCTCAAAGCAAACTAGAAAACATGTATACCTCATCCAACACTTACCCCACCCTGCATTAAGGCAAACATTTATAAAAAGAAGATTTATAGAGCTTAACTATGATTTTTTTTAAATTGAAATCTATATTTTTTCTATAAAGAGTTACATTATTCTTTTGCCATAAGGACACCCTGCTATCCCCAAGATGATCAGGGCATCCCTTGGTTGTACCATGGACAAGAAGCCCCCAAACTTCCCTTGCTGGGGGACCATTCCATGGAATGGAAGGAGGACATCTCCTCCCCATCCCATCATCCCTAGGATGCCCTCATCCCCAAAATGCAATTTTTTTTTTGTAATTTGGGTGTGGGGGACACATTCCAATGGGACATTGTTTTGAAATAACAAGATCCACATGAAACACTTGGAGTGCTACTCACATGCCCATACAAATAAAAGCAATTTAGCTTTTGTACTTTATAAATCAAGTAAACACTATATCCAAGAATCAAAAGGTTATCCATCCTCTCCCTCCCACCCTATGATAGTTCATCAATACTTTTAGGCTTTAAATATTGGTGAAGATTTATTTGTCAATATTCCCTTAATCCTAGTGTTTTTGTAGGCTTCTCTTCCCTTCTTCCTAGTGGTTACTCATTCTTTCTTTTGCCATGTTTTGGGTGAAGCTCTAGATGGAAAAGATTGCACTGACTAGGGCCTCACCATTATTCACATCATACTCACCAATTGCAGAAACAAACGCCTCCTCCAAGAGAAACTAAACCCAAACAAAACCAAAGCCCAAGCAATGGAAAAGAGCCAAATCAAAGAGCAGGTCCATGGCATTGGAGATGAGCACTACTACCAACTCAAAGTAATTTAATTATACATCTTTTCACTTAAAATTTTGTATGTGTTGAAATGTGTATACATATATGTACAAAAACACATTATTTCAGCTTTTGTGCATAGAAATATTTAACAGACTTGTGTTAATTTGTATTTCAAATCTCAATTCAGCTCAAATGTTATGTAATATGGTTATATGACGAATATACTTAATGCTTTTAATCATGCATATGATTGAAATAAACCATTTATTTTAATTTTTAACTTTTCCTATTTCTTGAATTGTCAACCCCTAACATCCCACCCAAAAAAGCCTCTCACCCCCTACCATCCCAGAAACAAATTCTCATGTTTCCTACCACCCCTATCCTAGAAATATTGTGGAACATAGATCATAAGCCATCAATGCCAACTAGGAGCTTAAACCCTTGGTCTGCTTTTCATCCTTCCCAATGGATCTATCACATTCAACACGGATGCTCTCTTTACATTGCTCATTCACTGTTAGTTCTGCTAGAATAGAGTTTAGTCATGGATTCTTGTTCCAAGACCACAGGACAGGAATGTCATCGGGACCAAGTGGGTCAACAGAAACAAATTGAATGAAGAAGGAAAAGTGACAAGGAACAAAGCAAGATTAGTCTGCAAAGGATACGCACAGGAGGCAAGACTGGATTATGGTGAAACTTTTGCACCTGTGGCTAGACTAGGAGTGAGAATCCTACTTGCTTATGCTACTCGTAAAATGTTCAAAGTATGCCAGATGGATGTAAAGTCTGCATTCCTGAATGGTATATTGGAGGAGGAAGTTTACATAGAACAACCGGAAGGCTTCTCATCCACAGAGAAGAGTGGTATGGTCTATAAACTAAAAAAGCTCTTTATGGGCTAAAACAAGCCCCAAGGGCTTGGTATGAAAGGTTGCATTCATACCTCCTAACAATAGGATTCACAAGAACAAGAGATAACAGCAATATGTATCTCAAGACTGGAAAAGAAGGGAACCTGATTGCTGAATTTTTTGTTGATGACATCATCTTTGGAGGAGATGACAAAATGAGCAAAGCCTTTGCTGAGGAGATGAAGAAAGAGTTTGAAATGTCCATGATTGGAGCCATAAAGTTCTTCATTGGATTACAAGTCCATCAGCTCAAAAAAGGTATTTTTATTTCTCAGTCCAAGTATGTCAAAGAAATTCTGAAATCCTTTGGGCTAGAAGAATCCAGACTGGTTGGTACACCAATGATAACTAGCCTCAAGATATCAAAGGAAGATGATGCAAAAGAAGTAAATGAGACATTGTATCGGTCTATGATTGGCAAATTACAGTATGCAGTGCATAGTAGACCACACATAGCACATGCAGTAGGCATTGTAGCAAGATTCTCTGCTAATCCAAAAGAGACACACTTAATAGCAGTAAAAAGAATTTTTAGATACCTAAAGGGCACTGAGGAGTATGGCCTATGGTTCCCTCACAAGGGAGGTTTCCAAATAAAGGTATTTATTGATGCAGATTGGGCTGGTAATATTGATGACAGAAAGAGCACAAGTGGAGGTGCATTCTTTCTTGGAGAAAGGATTGTGTCATGGACAAGTAAGAAACAGAACTGCATTTCACAGTCCATAGCAGAAGTTGAGTATGTTGTTGCAGCAATCAATTGCACACAAGTGATCTGGATCAAACAAATATTGGAAGGAATCCAAGAACAGATACATGAACCCATTGCAATTTACTGTCACAGTACAAGTGAAATAAACATATCTAAAAATCCTGTCATGCACTCCAAAACAAAGCACATTGCTATAAAGTATCACTATTTGAGAAAGCAGGTGCAAAATAAAGAAGTAAGATTGGAATATGTTCCCACAAAAGAACAAGTTGCTGACATATTCACAAAGCCATTACCAAAGAGTACATTTGAGTATCTCAAAGGTAAATTAGGGGTGAAGCCCCTTCCTGATCTTCAGTAGTTAGACAAAGATGTTCATCAATTCATTGTGCTTCAACAGAGGATTCAACCTCATTTTAACAGGATTGATGAATAGGATTGTTGCTCGTAGGGGGAGCAGATTTCATTAAGGTAGTCTTTCTGACTAGCCTTTGGCATTATTGTCAAAGAGGGAGATTATGACTGCTGGAGATCCGGTAATGTTATGGTTTTGCCATCAATGCCAAAAGGGGAGATTGTTGGCATTGGGAGATTGTTGGCATTAACCGATAAGGAATGTAACCGGTACATGGCAAACTGGTTTTGTCATTGATTGGCAAAGCAGTGTTGTTAGTTATGACTAGGACAGTCCACAGTGTTGTTCAAGGTCCACAGTGTTGTTCAGTCAGGAACCAAAACAGCTGACATTAATAAGCACAGAAAGACCGATGACACATAGTAATAAAGCTCTAACTGATCATCAGAGCAACCGGTCACCAAGGAAGATGCAACCGGTAACCGGTAACAGGAACCGAGGAAAGGGTGCTACCGGTACAGCCAATAAAAAGGATGGTGACAGGTTAAGGTTCTTACATGTGCACAACCTAAGGATATAAACCAATCAGTGAAAATTTCATCAAGACTAATGAATCGGGGAAAGTCACAGTCAACAGACAATTGTCTGACTCTTTGACCAAGATTTGTTGCACAAAATCTGAAAGACTTTGTGTTATCAAGACAATCGATGCAAGGCGCAATTGAGGGTTTTAATGAAATTTGTGGCATTAAAACATGGAGAAAACTCTAGTGAAGGAAAGCTTGTGACACGCATCTGTCCTTTCCTTCATAAAGCAGAAAAAGCACATGGCATGCATCGGATGTTTCCTCAGTGAACTAAGACTCCACTAGGTGATGGATCCGAATGTGATCTTTAAGCAGGTTGTGCATGTAAAAAGCAGAAAGGGCAAGAAGTCTATATATTCCTCTGCCTAAGATGAATATAATATGCCTTCATTCTGCCAAAGAAAAGAGTGAACCTATAAGCTGAAAGAAGCTAAGAAAAAGGTGAAGAGAAGAGGAGTGTGCAAGGAAGCACAACAGCCAAGGAGAACATATCTGCAGTGACTGGTCATGATTCTCAATTGAAAAAGAACAGCAATCTTATCAGGCTCTGTAAAGCCATCTTTAAAAGATCAAAAATCTCTATTGCTCTCTGATAATTGCAATAGCAAAATCTCAGTATTTTGGGTGGACATTAACAAGTCCCTTGTATTAAATCCCTTAACCGAGTGACATCTGTTTAGGTGTTCTAAGTCATCTAACCAGGCAAGTTCTAACAAGCCTTATTTCTTAAATCCCTTAACCGGGTCGCATCTAACAGTGCATTTGTAATCCTTTAACAGGGAAGGCTCCTTACAAGACGCACTTTAGAAGAGTGCACAATTTGTGAGGTTTCCTCACACCGTGGTTTTCTCTCGATTTGGGTCTCCACGTGATAAATCTAGTGTTGTTTACTGTTGGTTTGTTTGTTTGCTATTTCTGTAAAAAAATCTATTCTACTTACAATCTTGGCTAGAATATATCAAATTTAGTACTAAAATTTTAGTGGGTGTTGATTCACCCCTCCCCTCTCAGCACTGGTTGGGACCATCATATGGGTGGCTAATTATTTTGATGATGAAAAGTGGGTTAACCTTCTTGATATTAGTACTGACTTGCTTCCTCTCCAAATGTCTTTGAATTCATATGTTTCACCAAGATTCTGATCATCAACTAGTTTGGAAGATGTCATCTTCGGGAGATTTTTGTGTTGCCTCAGCGGTTGCTCTTCAGTATGCTTCCTTTTCTCCACCTCCTCCTTGGGCTAGAACATGGTATAATGTCTTCATACCGAAGATCAATATTTTCTTTTGGATTATGCTCCAAAACAAAATCCTAACCCTTGACAATCTTTGCAAAAGAGGCTTTTGTTTACCTAATAGATTTTTTTGTGTCAAAAAGAAGCTGAATCTACTTCACACTTGTTTCTGCATTGTGACTATGCCTGTGATGTTTGGGGTTGTATTCTTCATAACTGGAACTTGGCCTAGGTTGCACCGAATTCTTTATTGATTACTTTGATCAATGGATTGCTCTGTCCTCTAATCAAGCTTTGCTTCTTTTGTGGTCCCTTATTTTTCCTCACTTGGTTTGGGGATTATAGAAATAACGAAATAACAAAGTCTTTAGGGATGCAGCTCTTCCTCTGGATGTTGTTTCCACTAAAATCAAAAGAGCCATTATGGAAAACTTTCAAATTGCCAGAGCTAAATATGCTAGTAAGGCCAAGCTTACTTGTTCTCAGTATCACTTATGGGTGCCAACCAATTGAAAAATCAATGTGGACATCTCTATTACTTTCAAACCCATTAAGACACCCAGGGATAATGTTCACGGGAATCTTACCCCTCCTAGATGGGTGAAAGTCAACTTTGACAGGGCGGCCAAAGGAAATCCTGGGTCAGGTGGGTGTGGGGGAGTGATTAGATGATAATGGAAGGTTCCTTTCAACGGTGGCACTCCCCTTGGAATGTTAAACCAATCACCTTGTTGAAGCTACTGCTGCCTTCCATGCCCTAAGATTTGCTAAAGTCGTTAATGCCAAGATTGTGTGGTTAGAGGGTGATTCTAATAATATAATCCAATGTCTAAAAGGCCACCAAAAACCTTCATGGACGATTGAAAAATGGATTAAAAATTCTTTGGATATCTCAAGGACCTTTCAAAAAGTGCATATAACCCATGCCTACTGTGAGGCCGGTGGGGTTGTGGACTATTTTGCAAATGTGGGTGTTCGGGCCAACAAAGAGATTATGTGGCACCTAGGTGATCATGTGCCAGTTGACATTATAGCCTTGTTGAGATATGATTTATCTCAAGCATAGAGAACCATGCCTCCTATGCTATAATGATGACATATTTTGAGTTGGTCATCCTTGCTATCATTATGAGGAGTGTTATGAATTTGAGGAGATTATTAATGTTTACTTGCCATAGTTCTTGCACACTTTCTGGGTGCTTTGTAAAAAACTTGGGTGTGTTTCCGTTCTATATTCTGGTCTCTCGGCCATTTTTGCAACCCTAGGTGGAAATAGGCGAAGGATTGAACCCCTCAACTGTGAGGATATTAGAAATGATGCCACCATTTGGAGAATCTTGAAGCAAGGCAGCCTAACCCCTTTTATTGAGAAATTACACGGGTTTGATCCCAATGTTACTATTACATTTGCCAACGGCTGGAAGGATGGGCATATTTCTCTGTTCAAAAGGGATTTTGAAATTGATGAAAAATTTGTGGCAGAGGTAACTAGTTTGTCCATGGAAGGGGCCAAGTTTTACAAGGACGGGAGGCTCTCGGATGCAGCAATGAAAAAGTTTCCCAAAGACAAGGAGAAGAAGAAATTGACAAAAGCCACTAAGAGCAGCTATGGCGGGGGTAAGATCAAATCTGTTTGGCACTCTGTGCTTACGGTTATTATGAAATACATTACCCTAGATGACCGCTATACTAGAGCTTTGGGCATCATTTTGTTCTGTTGAACCATTTTAGGCACAAAGTGTACATCTTTTTCTTTTAATCTACGAACTTTCAATAATGCCAATATCAAAGAGCATAGGAGAAACAAAAAAAGCTCAGTCCTTCATGAGGGCTTACTGTTATTAATTTTTGAACATTTGAAGTCTCAACCCTCTCCTTCCTTAGCAGCCCCTGATTCTTCCTATGAACTGGATACTGAGGATTCTAGGAGTCATTATTCTAATAAGGAAGATTGGGATACTGATATGGATGAGTCAGACTTGGAGCCAAAGAAGAAGTCCAAAACTCTAAGAAGGAGATATCCCCTGTTTCTATTACTAATTCTGACTCGGAGTTTGTGCCTGCTACTACTAGGGCTGAGAGAACCCCTTTTCCTAGGGATCTTAATGTGGAATCCCCTTACCTTAGTCTAGAAAGGGAAAGCCCTGATGATGTTCTTGCCATAGCTCGTGACTGTACGGTCAACTTCTTCATAATGCAGAAATGGATTTTCAATGAAATCAAAGAGATTAACATAAAGATCCATACTGTCAGTACTTAACTGGACAACTATAATGTTGAGCAGTGGAGTGTTGAAGAAAGAAACTCTATTGTGGATTCTATGCATAGAACAGTTAATACTGTTGGAAGAGGAATTCAAGAAGGATTGTGATGGGAGATTGAAAAATCTAGAAAACAAGTTTCAGAAAATCAATGACAATCTCATTCAACCACAAAGTGGTTAAAAGCTCTGTTAAAAGTAACAATACAATGGTTGGAAAACTTGAAGACCTTCAGCATGAGGGGGTCGTGGTTGATGTGGAACAGATTGAGAAGGTGCAGGAGGAGATCATTGGTCCTTCCAAAAGGACTAGAGCCAATTTGAAGAAGAAAGCCACCAATCAAGACATTCAGGATCTGAAAAAGATTGCTCTCAACATGACTCAGTTGGCAGCAGAGGCAGCGGAGGCTCTCAAGAATCTTAATTAGGTTTTCTTTTGTCTGTTGTCTGGTTCAAGGTTTTTTGCTGTCTTTATGCTGACTTTTGGCTATTGGCTTTTTTGTTTATCTTTCTAAGCAGCGTTTTGTAAAAAGGGTTTCGGGTTCCTTCAAAACCTGCTTGTTCCTTAATCAAAAAAAACATAGCTCAAGATTTTAAATTTTTACCTTGGAAATCCCCAGGATAGCTAAAAACTAGTTAGTAGCAGAAATAGCTTGTCTACATGACTGTTTTTACAGATAAAAAACAAGTATATAAATAAGAGAAATGACTTGTAGTTAATCTTCTTAACTGTCAAGTCCACCACTTCAATCTTCAGCTACTACTCTTCTCCTCCTGGTCACCTCAACACTGTAATATCCCTGATAGGAATATTATGCAAAATTTATTTATTTCAAATTCGCTTAATATAAATATTTAACTTTTATACAAAATATGAGCTACTGCAACATATATTATCCTCATTAGAAACACAGCAATCCACAATAGCTGATTACTCCTATTTATTCAATGTGATTTCAACATACAATCAATTTAGATTTACCAGAACTTACAGAAACAACAGCAGCAACAGTTATTATCAGAAATGTAGCAAACATCAGCAGATGGTGCTAAAGTAGCCACCTCAGAATAACAAACCCTTGGTGTTATGGTAGCTGCTTATCAACCAAACAAATAGCCGTTGTAGGAGCTACCCAAACAGTAAATCATTGAAGCTCAAACACAATTCCAATATGGAATTGCACTAGCCTGAATTTATTTTCCCCTCTCACAAATTGACTTTATAAAGTGAGATTAAAACAATTATTTACTATAATGTTTTAAAAAGACAATTATAAAGCTCATATTAAATAATTAAAAATGACTTTAGAATATGATTAATTGAAGTCACATATTAATAATAACAGCGCAGGAAAACTGTTGAAACTGAAAATTATCATTATAATAATGATCTGGGGATTTGTGTACGATATGCATTGAAGTTTCTATTCTTTTGATTTAAGAGCTTTTTCAAATTCATTCTCAGAATCAAAGCCAGGAAGTTTGCCCTCTTCCACAGTGAGAGACCTGTCCTAGGTGGTCTGGGAGAAATCAAATAGATTTCTCAAAGGTGCTAAAATGAGGTTTGCAGAAGACAAGGATTCACAGGAAACTGTCTACACATTCAAAGCTATTTATTGATTCAGAGTTTTATGTTGGGCATTACAAGGTGTTGGATTACATATACATTTATATCTATAACGGCTTGTTCCTATGTGATATGGAGAATGCCGAAGTTATTAATCAACATCTCATAAGCATATTATGAAGGGTTGTCACGGCCAACCCAGGTCATAATCTTTTTGAAGCACTAAGTTGGCAGTTCATTCATAGGCTTACTTCTTTCACACGCCAGAAAATCATATTTATTGCATCTACCATAATTCTAATATTGGGCAAGACAATGAGCGAGGTGACGATTTCAAACCAGGAGAAAAATACAAAGAACACTTGCATATGATTTATCTGTCACAACGATTTGTTTAATATTGGAACAGAATCCTGTCTGGTTGGGCGCCAATCAAGCATACTTGGGTGGAGATTCAATTTATCTCATTACAGTAATACAGAACCGATTCTTTATTGGCTGGGCGTATGCAAAATAAGATGACAAAACATGAATATTGCAGGAGTTTAGTTGGATGGGAAGTTTACTATCGGGTTGTAATAGAAGCTCTTTTTGGGTAACATTCCTGATATGTTTGATGTCGTATGATTATTTTCCCAAGAGAACAGGCAACATATCATACCCGATATCAGGTGGAGCATACGTGGTCCTAAGCTTCAAATATTCATTTTTATCCGTATCTATTATTCGGTCAAGCCAACCGAGTTATCTCCGGGTGTACGGTAATAAACTTTGATTTATTACTTATCTCTGTTTTGGGACAATTATGTTTCTGTACATAATAAATCAGCATTTCAATAATAAATAAAACAATTAGTTGCATACAAAACTCTGCCAAAACTATTTAATGATCAGTAAAACATTAGCATCAAACCAAACTTGAATCCACAATTACAGAAAAGTGAAACTGTTTGATGAAATTCCTGACTTAGAGAATCAGTAAGAAGGGGGAATTAAACCAAGGATTTTGCAGTGGTATCAGAGCTGGTTTTTCTGCCAGCTTGTGCCTTTCATTAGTGAGAGGAAAAAGGTACTATAATAGAAAATTGAGGAAACGGTGGCAGCCTGCACAGGTTCCAGAAGGTGAGACAGCTTCTGGCATTTTAGATATATGCATGAGGTCACAATCAGACAGTAGTGCCAAAAAACTTGAAAACAAGGGAGGGAAATAATTATGCAAGAAGAGAGCGCTAGAGATCAAGGGGAAGAGAGGTTTTTGAGTTTACTGGAGACACTGGTCAAAGGGCAGCAAGCTACCGAGCAAAGAGCATAACTACAAAATCAATGTCTGTAGTTATTAACAGAAATGATGGCTTGTCAATTTGGAATGAATATGGGTGTAAACACTAATAAGGGAAACAATGGTGGTAATAATGGCCAGGGTGATAATTCAGTCAATGTCAAGCCTCCCTATTAGCAAGCCACTGCAGCTAGTTCTAGGCCAATGATGCCTATCTTTCCCCCTAGAGTTGAGCCTCAAGAGGGCAATGGGCCCACACTAATAGAATTATAGGATCAGTTCAAACAAGATTGGGTTGATGCAAGTTTACAACCAGATATGTCCCTTAAGGATTATATAGACCAAAGCATCACTAAGATGACTTACAAGCAGTCTTGCATAGTCACAATATGGTATTCAATGATATACCTCCAAGGAGACCACCTAATAAAGGATTTGAGTTCACTATAGAGGAAGGTGTGACCCTGTCATCACTACCCCTTACAGGAACCCCAAGAAATTTAAACATGAAATTGAAAAAGCTATCAAGAATCTGCTAGATATAGGACACATCAAGCCTAGCTTGAGCCCTTTTGCTTCTTCAGTAGTGTTGGTGAATAAAAAGATGGAACTTTTAGGATGTGCATTGACTACCATGCACTGAATTAGAAGACAACTAAAAATGGATACCCAATTCCTCAGATTCATAAATTATTGGATGAAATTTGTAGTGCTATTTTCTTCTCAAAAATAGACCTTAGATCAAGTTACCATCAGATCAGATCAGACTTCGGAAACAAGATATTTCCAAGACTACTTTCAGGTGTCATTATGGACATTATGAGTTTTTTATTATGCCTTTGGGTTGACCTATGCACCGTCCATGCTCCAGTCCTGCATGAACCATATCTTAAACAAGTAGTTGAGGAAATATTTACTTGTGTTTTTCAATAATATACTCATACAGCAAAACCTGGGAGGACCACTCGAAACATTTCGATGAAATTGAGTATTACAAAAGCACAATCATTATATTCGAGGGCTTCCAAATGTGAATTTGGCATGCCAGAGATTGTGTACTTAGGCCACATCATTAATGCATGTACACCACAACAAGATTTAGGCAATTCTTGATTGGCCGCCACCAAGGACACGCACGGAGCTGCAAGGATTCTTTGGTTTATGTAGTTATTACAGGAGGTTTGTTAAAGGTTTTCGCAGCTTGGAGCTCCCCTAACAGATCTTACCAATAAAGGGGCATTTAGGTGGACAAATAAGGCACAATTGCCATTTGATAAACTGAAGGAGGTTATGAGTACTTGCCCAATTCTTGCACTACCAGATTTAAATCAGCCTTTTGTGCTGGAATGTGATGCTTCAAGAGAGGGGATTGGACCAGTTTTAATGCAAAACAAGCACCCCATCGCCTATGAGAATAGGAAGCTCAGAGATATTAAGAGTTTATAATCTATGTATGACAAGGAGATGTTTGCTATAATGCACGCCTCGGCAAAATTCAAACTATACTTGGTTAGTGGGAGGTTTGCCGTCAGAACCGGCCATAATAGTCTGAAAGACTTCCTAGAGTAGAAGGATTTATATGAAAACCAATAGAAATGGGTTGGTAAGATACAAGCATATGATTTTGATATAGAGTACATGAAGGAGAAGAAGAACGTACTTGCAGATGTTTTGTCCAAGAAACCTGCTATATCCTCATTGTCAAAAGTTCCAACAAATTGGAAGACTCACCTATCAGTTGAGTATTGCAAGAACACTTTTGCCTGTGAATTGGAGACAGCTACAAGATGACAGACACAAGGCAGTAGATGATATCATTTACAACAAAGACGGGATTTACTTAGTCCCTGAGTCTAAGCTAAATGAGAAGATTTTGAGAGTTGTTCACAACACTCCATTGGTAGGGCATCCGGGTTACTTCAAAACCTATAGGCAGATTAGAGAGAGGTTCTCATAGAAGGGCCTCAAATATGATGTTCTTCAATTTCTCAGTGAGTGTACAACTTGCCAGCAGAACAAGTCTGAGCACACCTTTCTTGGTGATTTACTACAGCCTCTACCCATACCAAAGCAAAAATGGGAAACCATCTTGATGGACTTTATCACTGGACTTCCTAAGGTTCAAAGCAAGGAGTACATTTTTGTGTTGGTTGACAGGCTAACCAAATATACACACTTTTTTGCCATCTTAATAGAGTATAGAGCACCTCAAATTACAGATTAGTTTTTCATGGAAGTGTTTAGGCTCCACGGATTACTGAAGAACATTGTCAATTATAAGGACAACATGTTGCTTAGTGCTTTTCAAGTGGCGTTATTCCGAGCATTGTATGGTTATGATGTCACTTCATTTTAAGATGTGACTTTTGGGGACAACAAGGCACCTAAGGATAAGGACTGGATTCAAGAGTGTTAGAATATCCTTAAGGTCTTAAGGATTATTTGCAGCACGCTCAAAATCAGTATAAAATCTATGCTAACAAGCATAGGATTGCGTGTAGTTTCAAGATTGAAGACTTGGTTTATCTTCACCTTTGGCCATACCTACAATCTTCTCTTAAGAAGAATGGTGCAGAAAAGTTGAGGCCATGGTTCTATGGTCCCTACAAGGTGATCAAAAGAATAGGGGAGGTGGGGTATGAGTCCGAGCTACCAGAGAGCAGCAAAATACATGACATATTCCACATATTGTGCCTCAAAAAGCCACTAGGGCAGCAGGTTACAGTTTCAGCGAAGCTTCCACCTCTTGATGAAAAGGGCAAGCTGGTTTTGGTTCCAGATGAAGTGTTAGACATTAGAGAGAAGACGTTGAGAAGCAGAACAATCAATGAATATCTCATCAGATGGAAGGATTTACCTGCTGAAGATGTCACATGGGAAAGTAAACAAATCATCCAACATCCTAATCTGGATTTGCTTATGGGCAAGCATTTCCAAGAAGTGGAGATTGTATTGTCTCCTCTCACAAATTGACTTTATAAAGTGAGATTAAAATAAATATTTAATATTATGTTTCTAAAAAAAATTATAAAACTAATATTAAAATAATCAAAAGCGACTTTAGAGTATGATTAATTAAAGTCACATATCAAGAAGGGGGGATTAAACTGGGGATTTTACACTAGATCGCAAGTCTTTGTATATTAATCCAATTATGGAAATAAGGGGTCTTTGTCCTCCAGTTTCTAGTGATTGACAAACAAGATGTCTAGCCTAAATGAGTGAATGAATTGATAAAACAAGCATACTACCTCTGGTCTTTGGCTTATACCAAATATGCACTTGACATCACTTGAAGAAATAAAACTTCAAATTCTTTGAATCCTTTGGCTGACATCACTTTAAGAAATAAAAGTTTTTTACATAGCACAAAAGGCCCGATGACTTGTGCTCCCACTTCAAAAGCACTTTAGTGGTTCTTCAATATGACACCGTACAATTTGTTTACCTATATTCTTTCCATAAGCCCATAGGAAATGGAAAATTGCTTATGCAATGTCCCTAAATCTTATGGAAAAGGACATGAAAAATACTCAAACGTGCCTTGCGTGCTCTAATTCACCCTCCTCCATGTCTTTAATTAGGGAGATGCTGTTACCTTTTCACACCATTGCCCCATTGCAAATGGGGACCCCCTCATTTTGCTTAGTGGTCGAGTAGTTGTCTTAGTTTGGCTCTAGTTTGGTGGCAATTTTGAAGTCTTCAAGTGAATGGACTAGGTTTGACCAACTCTAGATGCGAGTCCTTGTCCATTTGAAAGTTATCAAGACATCCAATACTTAACCAAATTCTAGGTAAGAATGAATCTTAGTGGGACGTCTGATATGAAAGTGGGAAAATCTGATTTGAAGTTCAAATTCTAATCTTTGAGAAAGAATGGAAACTTGATTGGAAAGTATTGGAAGTATGATATGAAGATGAGGATGAACAATCAACAAAGTGTAAGCAAAAGGGACAAACTTAGAAGCAAGAATTTCAAGGTGAAGGTGGTGGCAATTAAGTTGATAAGGTAAGTCAAGGTGAATCCAAGCAGAAAGATGAAAATCAGTTAGCAAAATTAGTGATTCAAGTTTAATCCAATAATGAATTGGCTTGATGAAGACATCAGAGCATGAAAATATGAGGCCCTCACGACAGATCTGAAATGAGTAAGTTGAAAGCATGCAATTGCCAAGGGAAGAAAATCAAGTTCCAAGTGTGAAGATTGAACAAGGGATGAAGAAATCAAGTTATAAACCAACAGAAATCTGAAAGAGCAAGGGAGGGAAACAATGTTTGGATGAATGAACCTTAGAACAACTTTTGGATGCTTGTCCCAAGGTAGATCCAAGACCCCTTGGAATCTGACCTCACCTTCGACAAGCATGTCCAAGCCCCCACAATTTCCGCCCTAGCTATAATAGGCTTCAAATGCATTATCAATCTTCCATATTGAGTAAAATTTGATCCCAAGAGGTAAGAAAATAAAGCCAACCAAGTCTTTGAGGATGGCAATCAGATTTCTAATCAAGATGAAACTCAGATCAGATCTCTAAAACTGAAAATGAATCCACATCAAACTAGATCAGATCAAAAAAGACTCAAGTTGGAGAGCAAAGAGGGTAAATAAAGACGTTTTTGTTGAGGGCAAAGATGAGAAAAGGTTGTTTTGAAAACAAAATACATGAATCCTTAGAGCAACCTTTGTTACCCTGTCCCAAGGTAGGTTGGATTCCAACCTCACCTTGGACAGGGCTGTCCAAGGGGAGGTCGAAATCCGACCTCACCTTGAACACCTTTGTCCAACACCCATCATAATCCCACTCAGCCTTAAAGACTCAAGCAGATCGATCTTGATGAGAAAATTGATCTCTAAATCAATCAAAGGGGTCCCAATCAGGTCGGCCTAAGGGTCAAATAGAGGAATTCATGTTTAGTATCCAAAACACTAATTCATACAGTGAAACGTCAACTCATAATTCTTTCTAATTTATTTGAACTGCAGCACTAGGTGTATGTCATTCTTCGCCACTAGTCCGTAAATAAGGATACAGAAGAGCAACTTGAAAATAGACTGTCTGGGTTGTCAATAAAGTGTCCTCCAGTGATAATTGCATTCCAAAAGCTTTGTCACAATCAACGGCCGGAAGAGCCAGCAAATCTGAGGATCTCAGCATAAAATGTCCATGGTATGTTGTAAATCGTATGCCTGCAAAATCATATAAATAATAACTTATTAAGGGATGTGTTATTATCTTAAACATCAGCAAGTCAATCATGTGAATGTAAAGTACATCTTACCATCAAAATAGACTTTTTAAAAAAGCAGCACTCAACTCAATTTGGTGGAAAGAAAAATAAGCTTTTACCTTTTCCACATCGTATGCGCATGACAGCTTCCCATGCAGTCTCTCTAGTCAAGTCTCTAGCAAGTTCATGCATGAACTTTTCCTTGTAAAGAGTGGCATTAAATGATGGGTAATAGTACACCTGCCCCCCTGTATATTTTGATAGAGTTCCTGCAAAACAGGTTGAACAATAGTAATGAATAACAGTCCACTAATTCTGTAATGGCAACACAGAATAAGGCCCCCGTCAGATATTCTCGTAAGGTTAATACCTAATGAAGCTATATCTGTATATTTATCGCTAAATGCATATAGATTCACCCCAACTTGATATTTTGTGAGATCTGCAGCCATCTGCTTATAAAACGGGTCCTCTGCATTGCGAATTGTGTGCTCTTTATCAGTGCCATATATGCGTGGATCATCACCCCGCAGCTTTAGACGTCCGACCCCAAGAGAAGGTAAAGTGCTCTGAAAGATAAATAGCTTCCCTCCAAGTTGGCTCTGCTCAAATTTCAAAGTTCCAAGCATATTCAGAAAGGCTCTTAAATACATCTAACAGAAAGAAAGGACACAAGATCATTGACCATAGAAAACATACTAATAAAGTAACATAAACATACCATAACCATGAAAGCTGCTTTTAGAGCAGGTCCAAAAGCAGACTCAACATTGATATTCTCCACAAACATTGACGGAAGACTATCAAGCAGAGCTTCTACTACATGTCGAGACTCAGACAAGTTGACAAGAAGATCATCAGGCAAGGGGACAAAGGGCTCATCCAGATCTGCCACAACCATCATTTGAGGCTGTGTCAATGAAGACTGTCACACACAAGAACTATATTTTAGTACCTAGATAGGAAACTACTTCTTTCATATATTCTGCATCACATACATTTCTGCTTGTAGGTTAGAATTAAGACATATCAAGAAGGTTTAACCTTTGCAGAAGCAAAATTGCATAGAGAAGTTGGATATAAACACAGGGTAGAGCATAAAAAAATTCTGTGCCTTGGATCCAATTAAAAGAAAAATTATGGAATGAAACAAATATCAACAATGACTTGCCTTTAAATTATAAAAATGCAAAGCACTGTCAAATGTAAGAAATCCAATCTGTGTTCGAGGGAAACCAGGAAGCTTATCCAAACAGGATTTTATAGTCTCTGCTGCCACCTGAAAAGTACATAAAAAGACCAATTTACAGTTAAGTGTAAAATAAAACTTATAAAGCCAACAATAAGATTGAAATATAAAAAGTACTTGTTTACTAACAGAAAAGTAAATCTTACCCAATAAAATATTGTAACATAGGATTTTATCTTTTAACGTATATCTTTTATTCATTTTATCCTATGTTACCGGGTTCCTCTAAATCCCCCTGCCAATACCCATGTGGGTAAAGTTCAAGTTTGGTTCTTGTGCTGGTTTCCCTTTGGGTTCACACAGAATCCCTCGCAAGAACCCAGGGTGCTCAAGAGGGACCCTAGGCCAAACACAAGGGACCCAAGGGCTGCCGCAAAAAAAATATAAAAAAATAAAGTTATTTTCTTATAAAAAAAAAAATGCCTACATTTCACACTTAAGTGATAATTGTGTTATAATGGCTGACCCTCAACCCCATTGGGAGCATTGCCCCAAAACTCCCATCAGAGGTGCTGCCCCTCAACCCCATTGGGAGCATTGCCCCAAAACTCCCATCGGAGGTGCTGCCCCTCAACCTCATTGGGGTCTCCACCCCAAACCCCCCTCTAGATATTAGGATCTCCTCAAATAATAAACTTCATTACAGTAAAAGGGTGATGAGGAACTGGCATCCAACTCTGAAGTGTATTGACTTCGACGTTATTGTTGTACAACTTGGCAGAAAATATCTTTAATGAGGCAGCTTGTACAGTACATGGCTAGTGTAAGTGGCATTGTATCTTGCTGTAGTTCAAGTAAAATTGAACCAAATGTTAGACTTCGATGCTATTGATGAAGAGCAATATGAAGATTATTAAATATTAATTATAACTTTCATTGTGTATTGACATTTGAAAAATCATTGAATTATGAATTTAAGTATTTTTATTTTAACAAATAAAGCAGCATTTAAATTTATTTTTATTGGCAATTATGAATATCATTGTTTTATGTTATATAATTTTTAATTTTGTATACATACATATTACATACAGACACACACATGTATATATTCCTGTACCGGTAACCAAGGAAAATAAATTGCTATACTGCCATACCAGCTTCCGGTACCCATACCAGAACCAGTAACTTAGAATATTTACCAGATAGGTATCCATTTCAACTCTAATCATTACCTCCAATCATGTTGCCAATCTGTTCTTGTAGATGGTGAGATGACTGAATAAGGTTCAATCATTTGAGTCCCATAATAATAAGCTATAAATAAAAACTCATGGATTATGCTAACCAACAAAGAAGCTGAATAAAAAGGAAGAAAATCCTAATGTATTTTTCTTAATCATGATATTGTAACCTTTGCCGTGAATCTTCAAGATTGACTACAACGTGTCATTGACTTGAGAAACATTTAGAGATCCAAAGCAAGAAAACGCTAATAAAAAGACATTCTTTATAACATGTCTTGACAAAGATGTACTTTTTGAGAATCTCAAGTTGAGAAAGGTACACAAGTGTTCTAAAGCATGTTGAACAAAGAGAATGTCATACTCAAAGGTCAAAAGACATCTAGGCGCTTGGGCGCAACCTAGGGAGAGCAAATATAATTTTATGGAGAAATTCACTACTGTGAAAAGAGTATTTGCTTTCAACGTCAACGACAAATTAGTTCACTAAGTCAATTGACAGAATCTTTTCATTTAAGTGGCAAATGTCAAAATAAAATTTCAAAAAGAAGTGCTTTTTCACTTCAATTGGAAAACTCAACTTTCGAGCTAGAATAAAAGAGTTTTTAATTGAAAAACTGCAATGCCAATGACAAATAAAACATGAAATCGCTAATGTAACCAAAAAAGTGCTCTTTCACTCTAATGAAAAACCCAACATCAAAATAGGCCAAAAAACGACAATCCCTTAAGCACCTACCTTACCACTTAAATGTCAAAATGTCACTTGAAAAACATGACAAAAGTAAATTACCCCAGGGGCACCTAACTCACTAAGTGTCACAATTGATAGCAAAGTGAAAACATGAAAAAAAAGCTCCCAACTGTTCAAGTGTGCCCTAGGAGGTTGGAATTCAAGTTGTCAATCAGAAATTGCAAGAAAAAGTGCATTATGGTCTCTAGGGATGTCAAAATCAACTGTGTCAAAAATGCCAAAGTGAAAACACGAAAAATAATTGGGTAAAGAAAAGTAATAGAAAGAAACATATGTAAAAAGTGTTCTTGCTGACTCAAAAACACATTTGACAAGAGAAAGCCACTTAAATGACACAATGCACATCAAATTAGAACAAAAAGTACACGGAAGCAAAAGCACACTCTCTAGATGAAAAAGTCCTAGTTACCGATTCACAGCATCCTGGCCTGGATTCGGAAGCAGATGCATTCTGATGCAGATGTGGATTCTGGTGCCCTGTGGATGCGCGCAGGAAGCACATCCTGGGCACCTGGATGCTCTGTGGATGCTCTGTTACACATCCACAGAGCATCAGGGCGCTCAGGATGTGCTTCCTGCACGCATACACAGGGCACCCGTGAGCTTCCACAAGCATCTGTGGGCCTAGCATCAAAACTGACACTTTTTTTTGATAAAAAAACAATTAAAGCACATTAAAACATGTGCTTAATAACATTTTTAATCTTTTTTTTTTGCTCCTAAACAAAAAACATGTGCTTAATAACCATTAATCTTTTTTTTAATATTCTGATTCGGATTCCAGTGAGCTATTACATGGAGCTTGTTTCCTTTATACTTAGCTGTCAAGTGAGCTTATCAGTTTAATATATTTTTGTCTTTGTATCACAATGTAAATATGGACTTGTCTAATGGTAGTAGTATCTCTGTGATAACAGTAACTTTGTGATCGTTCAGATACGGCATTCTCAGATTTTGATGTACTCAGCTTTTATGTACTATCCTTAATAATATATATATAATAATATATATTTATTTTATTTTATTTTATTTTAAAATATAAATATATACACGCATCCAAACACATCCGCATCCCCTAAAAAAAAATTCATGCATCCGCATCCGAATCTGCACCCGAATCAGTAACTTTGGAAAAAGTTCAAGTTTCTCCTTTAAAACACACAAAGATACCATAGGATAAGGTCTACCAAAATATTGTGGTCCATTAATGGCAAACTCTTCAAGTCTCACCTAGTTGTCTAAGGATTTTGACATCCTTATCCCATAAAGAATAATCACCATGGGGAGTCTTATCGTTTCTTTCACTCTTCATTAAAGGCACTTCAAGATGGTGATTTGTCACATTAAAGCTCTTAACCGCAAACAAGGTCAAAGGACCCAACACCTATTGGCATCCTTATACCATAAAGAATAATCACCATGGGAAACCTTATCGTTTCTTTCACTCTTCGTTGAAAGTACTACAAGATGGTGATCTGTCACATAAAAGATCTTAACCACTAACAAGGTCAAAGGTGTTGGGCAATGAATTTCACAAGTTTGTGAGGAAGGAAAGTTCTTTAGAGAATTAGTCATGATCAAAATAAAGCTTCAATAGAATCACTACTAGAAGCCAACAATCAAACTAGCTATTTTTAGTCATTGCTATTTTGAGGAGAAGTTATTTCAAGATGATCTCCAAGAAAATCTATTTACAAACCTTCAATTTTTTGACAACTTTCAAGAAAGCCCATTTTTAAAGATACTTGTTTTTATCAGAAATTTCTTTGAATATTTCTTCATTTTGATATTGATATGTGCAGACAGTTAGTTCAAGATGATTTTCAGGGAGATCTATTTATAATTGTTCCATTTTTTTACAACCTTCTAGAAGGCTTATTTATAGAGATATTAGTTCTTACCAAAAGTCTCTTTGAGAATCTCTTGATTTAGATATTGAATTCGCAGACCATTGCAAATCTTTGCAAACAATTATAAGTGTGTGCCATTTACACTTACATTTTCGATGGCAATTTTTATGCCTATTTTCAATTGAAATTACCTTTCAAGCTTCTATGTGATCTTGTGTATGTGTTGTGGTCTATATTTCATTGAAAGTACAGGATTTTTTACTGCAGTTTTCATCAAAGGAATAATTGTAGCTTTGCATGTAATTCCCCCCTTTCAAATTGCTTAATTTTGTCTGTGTAATTCAATTATTAGTTTTGTATTTTACTCATGCTTTCTAGTTTCTACATTTAACTAAATGGCACTAGATTATGTTATAGCTATTGTAAGTGTTTAGTTTCAATAGTAGATTGAAAAATCTCTCATCTTGAGCAGAAGTGCTCATACACCTTGTGCCCTTACCTGTGAACAAAAAAATAGGCAATTGTACTTTGTTTGTAATGTGTGTTAAAATATTGGGATTTTTCTTGTATATATTGTAAGAAGCTAGACGTCATTTCCTAAGGTTCTAGGGTTTTGTTTTGTTTATGTTTTAAAGGAGCTTCCACATTGCCTTTTGTGTTGCTGAAACAATTTTTGAACTTGGGAATTCACTCCTCTGAAGTAAAAGTAAGGCCTATTATTCTGAATGTCCTTTTAATAATAAATAACTTTCCTGCCAAATGCAAAATTAATTATAATTACAAAATCTGTTCACACCATATGTACTGATAATTGCAATTTCAAACACGAATCTGTGTTGTACTAAAAACTACATATCTAATACCAATCTAATTTCCTTTGAGAAAATGTTGTACATTACATGTAACAAGTCTGATTCTCATGTGTAGAAAGTCCCCACTTTATTTATTTACAATTTTACCTCCTGAATAGAACCTCTTGGTTTGTTGCCAATAACATAATGATAATTGTATACATCCTGAGCATCATTTTAGAGCATACATAGTGAACATAGCATACCTTGCTTCTTCACAAATGGGAATCGCAGCCTATCAAAAATATAGCTAAAGTCCATTCCACCAACAATAAGCATCTGCCTTGAGACTAAATTCAACTGGGAGAATCTCAGTTTGGTATGAACACCTTGACCCTAATACTTTACTAAAATTTGGTTCTTTTTATATTTGGAAACAACCATACTTCATACTTGCCTTTCTCCCTTGACGTGCCCCTCTTTCCTTTTCCTTTCACCGTGAAAACAGATTTGCTAAAGCAATTTTTCCAAATTTCCAATACCAATGTAATACCCTTTGAGAAAATAATGTACATTACATGTAACAAATCTGAATCTCATGTGTAGAAAGTCCCAATTTTATTTACAATTTTACCTCCTTCATAGAACCTCTTGGTTTGTTGCCAATAACATAATGATAATTGTATACATCCTGAGCATCATTTTAGAGCATACATAATGAACATAGCATACCTTGCTTCTTCACAAATGGGAATCGCAGCCTATCAAAAATATAGCTAAAGTCCATTCCACCAACAATAACCATCTGCCTTGAGACTAAATTCAACTGGGATAATTTCAGTTTGGTATGAACATCTTGACCCTAATACTTTGATAAAATTTGGTTCTTTTTATATTTGGAAACAACCATACTTCATACTTGCCTTTCTCCCTTGGCGTGCCCCTCTTTCCTTTTCCTTTCACCGTGAAAACAGATTTGCTAAAGCAATTTTTCAAAATTTCCAATTTTTTATTTTGGTGGAGTACCCATGTTATAGGGACCGAAACACTATACTCCACACCTGTACTTGCCATTCCCCCATACCATCATACACATGCAAAGTTTGCACTTATGTTGGAAAGCCTTTGAAGTTCCCTAATGCTTTTCATATTTAATAATTTTATTATGATGTCTCAATTATTTCTTTTAGTTATCAGTGGTCATCATTACAATTTAATAGTTTGTTACCCCATACTATACAAGAAATTGAAACCAAGATGAGCAAACTGTATAAATCACCTACTACATGAAATGCTTACTATAATGGTATTACCATTTACCGAAAGCTTCTAGCAGCCATTCCATAAAGCTACACATGTCTATGAAGTATTTCAGTGATTCACATAAGCATCATTAATTAATAAACAAAATAAACCTCAGGCAAAGTAAGAAAGATGAAATGATGCAGGTTGAGGTCGCACAGAAGATGGTCGGTTTAGTACCTGAAGCATCCCACTTCTAACTGCTGATATTGAAACATCAATGAGGAAAAAATACAATGGCGGCATTGGTGGCCGCACCATATATTCAGTTGGTGCAACAAATTCAACACTGCCCTGGGTAAGTTCAGGACGTTTATCAGCATCTTGTCGTCTTCCATTCATATCCAATGGTGCAAAGTAATCTCCAGAAACTGATCGTGGTTCATCCAAAAGTGCAGTTATTTAATAAATGAATGTTTGATAAAACAAAAAGAAAAACCTAGTTACCATAAACACCAGAAAACTAAAAAGAAAATTTCTGTTGCAAGAAAACAATGAAACATAAGTTGTCATTTTACCAAGTTTATTCCACCATAAATGAAGACATACAAATGAAAACATACTAAAAGAGCCAGAATATTCAGATAAAGAAATAAGATTATCAGGAATTTTTTTCTAACTCTGCATGGTATGAAAATAAGTCCTAAGTTGCCAGTTTGGATTTGAGTTCAGGTTAATATATTATAATATAATATATATATATATATATATATATATAATTTCATTATAATATATCTATTATAATAGTTATTACTATATATTATAATATATATTATATTATATTATCACTGAATTAATACAAAAAACTTTAAAATTGATTGCAGCAGAGCTGCATATAAGTTTATAACACAATCGCCCCGCTTTGTTGACTGCCATGAAGCAGAATGGCAATTGTCTGACATATCGTCAGAAGCAGAACAGTCATTATTTGGTGAATGCTGGCTCAGAGCCGCAGTGAACCCAGAGCGGCACCACATCCAGACCAGCATCCCAGCTCCCAATGCCAAGCCAACACGTCCTATCATTAAGACTTGGGCAAGTCAATCATAAAGTCCGGAAAACAAAGAATAAAAAGTTGAAAATAGTCAAACCAGTTGCAGCAAACATCGTTTAGGCCTAATTACTGCTCTATGGCTTCAACACTCACATTGCTTTAAGGGTTTGGAGGACTCATAGAAATTGGTTAAAAGCAATTAAATTATGAAAAATAGCATGCACCATGAAAGTATGTGGTCTCAAAGTTACTGCCCCTCCACCCACTGCAAACTGCCTCGTCCCAAACCCCTCCTGTGATTTTGAAAAGCAAAAACTATATATCCTTTTGGGCCATGCTGAATGGAAAAACAATAATATATTGTTCTTTTGACATTTTCACAATTAAATCAAGCATGAATTACACTTACCTTCGGTTTTCTGAGTCAGTCCCTATCCTATATAATGCTCCCATGATTGTAGCAGCATCTGTAGATTTGCCTAGAATACAAGTGCAAGACTCCGCATAGAGCTAGTGATGTTGGGATGAGTGATACAAGCTCCTCTCTACAATAATTCATGACTCCATATACTTATTTTTGTTTTGATGAAATGTCACTTTTTATGGGATTTAATATTAAATAAAAATATTTATTTGTCAAAAATAAAATAAAATATGATATTACTATATATACTCAAATGAAAGATTGATATTAATTGGTGCATCATTTTCTTGAGCTGCCATCCGTACACTTTAACAAGAGAGCCCCTAGCAATATCAGTCATGCAGTCATTAAATTTATCAAGTATTCTGACATTCTGACAAGCCAGCAAACTGTTTTGCTTTCTGTTTTTTAATCGAATTTCAGATTTCCCTTCCTTTTTGCAAGAATTTTCTTCTATCTTTTTATACTAGGCTTTTTTGCTGTTCTTCTCTGAAACTTCTCATGTTTCTGACACCTATAGCTACCTAGACTAAGTGTATCTGGTGTTTTTGCCTTGGCACCTTATTAGAATGTTTCTAATATGTTTCTAATATTCAATAGCTTTAATGCTCAATCCTACTGTAGTTGCGATTCTTTTGCATCTATCTTTAGATAGTTGCTATTCTTTATACCTTGGCACTGTATATATGAGTGTCTAAGCTCTTTGTAAAATATAAAATACAAACAATTTGTTTGTAATTATTTTATAGTATCAGAGCCACGTTAATTTTTTCTGCTTCCTTCTGGTTTGTCAACTCCCGCGAGATCTCCTGGTATTTACGACTGGTATTGCAGTCGAGATCATTGCATTGAGAGCATACATTGTTCAATCGGACGAGCTTGGGGTCTTCCGTATCCACGTCTAGTATCGCGTCTGGTCTTCCGTATTCACGTCTGGTATTTCGCATTTGGCAACTAGACTTGGCATCTGGTATTGGCGTCTGTTTCTGCGACTGGTATTTGGCGATTTTTTTAGGCAACAGGTATCTTTGTTTTCTGCTGAAACTTGTAACTACCTTGTCTTCCATAGCCGACTAGGGTCTTCTTTGAAAATCCTATTTTTTGCACTCGAAATTTTTTTTTGATTCTAGATTTGTGGTGGATTTTTCGAGACCTTATCTGGGTCTTCATCGTTTTTTTATGGGTACCTCATTTTCCGTGCCTCAATTTTCGAGCTAGCAAATTTGAAATCTGACTTCATCTTTCTTCTAAGTTTTTTGTCAGCTTTTCTGGGTACCTGTCAGATTTTTCAGGGTCAGCCAAAAATTTACCTTAAAATCCATGCCTGTTAAATTTCATCCTTGAAGTTTGTACCTGATGGCATCTTTGACCAACCTGATGTTGGAAAATAGTCAACATTTTAATGGCAGCAACTATAACACCTGGAAGCAGCGAATGTTGACCATCTTCGAATACCATCGTCTGGATGCACTTGTTCTTGGCACAGAGTCTCGCCCAACCTCCGTCCAAGCAGATCAGGATAAGTTCGATGATCGGAATCGAGAAGCTGTTATGCTTCTCAAGCTTTCTGTCACAAATGATCAATTGCCTCAGATTCCTTCTGGCAAGTTTGCTGCAGACATTTGGAAATATTTGAAGGAGTTGCATGAGACATCTGACAAGAGTTGCGCATTCTTTCTGAAGAATCAGTTGTTCTCCATTATGATGGATGAATGTATGTCCTTACAAGAACATCTCACAAAGATTAAGGACATTCGTGATCAGCTTGAAGCCATCGATCGGAAGATGGAGGAAGAAGATATGGTAGTTATTACCCTGAAAAGTCTACCAACATCTTATGAGCATTTCATAGAGACTCTCAACATTACCTCAACTAATGTTGATCTGAAATTCCCAGAGTTGTGCACCAAACTCCTACAACAGAATCATTGGAAGCAGCAGTTTGGTAACCGTACTTCCTCATCAGAACAAGCCTTTGCAGCAAAATTTCAGTCCTCTCAGTCTTCTCAATCATCACAACAAGGCAATTCACATCAATTCTCAGGCAGTTATCAACAAAAGGGTGTTCAATGTCATTACTGTCATAAGTATGGCCACATGAAGAAAGATTGCCGTCAGCGACTTGCTTCCGAACAAAAGAAGCTGGGAGGATCAAATCAACAGGCAAATGTTGCTGAACATTCTGAAAAAAAGCAGTCTGCTTTCTATGCTTTTATGGCTAAAAGCCCCTCTGATTTAGCCCGGTCGTCTGCGTGGTATATCGACTCTGGTGCTTCACGTCATTTTTCTCATTGGCGTGACTGGTTTATAGACTTCTATCCCTACAGTGATTCAATTGTGTTTGGTGGAGGAGAGGAGTTCAAAATTATTGGCAGAGGAAATGTTCAGATACAGTCTAGTGGGTGTCAGCTCATTTTTCTCAATGTATGCTACTTTCCTGGTATGGCACTCAATCTACTCTCTGTGAGTCGGATCATGAGAAATTCTCCTCAGTTAGATGTGGTGTTCAGTGCCCAAAAATGTTTCATTATTGATCGAGCGACTCGTCTTACTGTTGCTTCTGGTCTAGAGGATCATGGCCTATATCGGCTTACTGACACTGGTGATTCTCCTGAAATAGCTATGGCAGCTCATGATTTATCTCTCAGTACCTTGTGGCATCAGCGATATGGACACCTCAACATCCAATATCTCTCTCAGCTATCCCGGGAGGAACTTGTTTCTGGCCTACCTCCGATTCAGACGCAGCATCTTGGAGTATGTGACGCTTGTCAAGTTGGCAAACAACATCGGACTCCCTTCAAAGATGGCGATTCTTGGCGTGCATCTCAGGTACTTCAATTACTTCATGCTGATATTTGTGGTCCTATGAATACATCTTCAGTTACTAGTTGCAAATATTTTTTGCTTATTGTTGATGATTTTAGTAGAAAGATGTGGGTGTACTTTCTTAAACAAAAATCGGATGCTTTTAATACATTTCAGAATTTTAAGTTGTTGGTTGAAAATGAGTCTGGCTACAGTATCATTTCTCTTAGAACAGACAATGGAGGGGAATTTTGTTCTACTGCATTCTCTGGTTTTTGTGCTGAACATGGCATCAAACGCTAGTTCACCACACCCTACACTCCTCAGCAAAACAGTGTTGTTGAGCGTCGCAATTGTACGATTGTTGAGATGGCTCGTTCTATGTTACAGCACAGGAGTGTTCCTAATAAGTATTGGGCAGAAGCAGTGTTTACTGATGTTTACCTTCTTAATCGTTCCCCTGCTCAGGCTGTCAAGAACAAAACTCCAGAAGAGTTGTGCTCTGGTCGTAAGCCCAAGATTAGCCACCTGAAGATTTTTGGCTCTCTTGCCTATGTTTGGATTCTTGATGCTAAACGTTCCAAATTAGATCCCAAGAGTCAGAGACTCATGATGACAAGGTACAGTGACAACCATAAGGCCTACAGATTGATAGACATCGACACTGATCATCTTATCCTTAGTCGTGATGTTGTTTTTGATGAAACTCGAGGCCCTTTTCTGTCTTCTTCTGAGCAGTGTTATGAGGAACAGCCTCACAATGTTCCTCCTTTAGCACCACCTGATGAGAGTGATGATACAGATAATGCTCGCCCTAGGGCACCTAATGATGATCCTATTGAGGCCCCCGAACATGATCCTCTCCCTGCCTCTATTGCTGCTCCTAAACCTCCTCCAGCTCCTCCAGAGATTGGCTCATCTACTCTTCGGCCCAAATGGTGGGTTAAAACTATTAGTGATCTCAGGGATGATGAGCTCATCGAAGGTAGAGTTTCTAGAAATAAGAGCAAACAGCATCCTACAATTAATTTTGCTCTTATGGCTAACATTCATAGTGTTTATGAGCCCCAGAATTATTATGAGGCTAAATGTATCCCTGAGTGGGAACAGGCTATGGAAGCTGAATTTCAAAGTATTCAAAAAAATCACACTTGGGTCCTTTCTAATCTTCCTGCAGGGAAGAAGCCCGTTAGCTATAAATGGGTATACAAGGTAAAATACAAAGCTGATGGCACTTTAGACAAGTATAAGGCTCGTCTTGTTGCTCGAGAGTTCTCACAAAGGGAAGGTATTGACTATGAGGAGACCTTTGCTCCCACAGCTAAAATGAGTACCATACGACTTGTTCTTGCCTTAGCAACTCAGTTTGGTTGGAAAGTTCATCAGATGGATGTTAAGAGTGCATTTTTGAATGGTGACTTACAAGAAAAGGTCTACATGACGCAACCTTCTGGATTTAAGGTTGCTAGTCAAGAACACAAAGTCTGTAAACTTGTCAAAGCTCTTTATGGTCTGGAACAAGCTCATCGGGCTTGGTACATGAAAATTGATAAATACCTAACCGGTCATGGTTTTCAGAGGAGTCCATCTAATTCAAACCTGTTTATCAAATATGTAGGTGATGATGTATTGTGTATAGTTGTCTATGTGGATGACTTGATCATCACTGGAAGTTCAGCATATTTGATCACTGAAATCAAATAAGATTTGTGTCGCACTTTTGATATGACAGATTTGGGACTCTTGCACTATTGTCTCGGAGTTGAGGTTTGGCAGACTGAGCACAGTATCTTTCTTTCTCAGTCCAAGTATGCTACAAGTCTTGTGGACAGGTTCAGAATGCAGGATTGCAAACCTGCTCCCACCCTTATGGAACCCGGGCTCAAATTATCAGCTCAATCCGATTCACCTGTTGTGGATAAATCTTTGTTTAGACAACTAGTGGGCAGCCTCATTTTTCTTACTGCCACCAGACTTGACATTAGTTTTGCGGTAAGCTACATATCCCGTTTTATGACAGCGCCCAAGACTGATCATTGGACAACTGCAAAGCGTGTCCTGCGCTATGTTAGTGGTACTCTTGACTATGGTCTTCTGTACACTCAGAGTTCTGATCCTACACTATGTGGCTACACAGATTCAGATTGGGCCGGTTATGTTGATGATCGTAAGTCTACTGCTGGATATGTATTCAATTTGGGGTCTGGTGTTGTCACATGGACGAGTAAGAAACAGCAGGCAGTGGCTCTGTCGTCCACCGAAGCAAAGTATCACAGAGCAATTAAAGCAGCTTGTGAGGCCCTTTGGCTTCGGCGGATGCTTGCAAATATGCATGTTCCTCAATCAGGACCGACTCCTCTATTCTGTGATAATCAGGGAGTGCTCAAATTGGCCAAGAATCTGGTCTTCCATAAACGAACCAAGCATGTCGAAACACATTGTCATTACATTCGTCAGCTGGTTGAAGACAAGTCTATTCAGCTTCTGTATGTCCCTACCTTAGAGCAGTCCACTGATATCTTTACCAAGTCTCTCAGTTCTGATAAGTTTGTAAAATTCAGGGAAGCTATTGGTGTTATTGACAAATTGAGCATTATGGGAGGGTATTAGAATGTTTCTAATATGTTTCTAATATTCGATAGCTTTAATGCTCAATCCTACTGTAGTTGCGATTCTTTTGCATCTATCTTTAGATAGTTGCTATTCTTTATACCTTGGCACTGTATATATGAGCGTCTAAGCTCTTTGTAAAAAAAACAATACAAACAATTTGTTCGTAATTATTTTACACCTGACAGATCTCAAATTTGAGCTAATTAATTGCCAAGACAGTAAACCAGAACCCCTACACTAGCACCAGCTCTACTGTCTTATGTCACTTGTGCTGCTACATTGATAAGGACACATCTGTCCTGCCTTCATTTGGGAAGGAAAATTTTCCAAGGGGTTTACATCAGTACTCAAAGCATTTTCCAAAACTAGACTAGCTATCCCAAGGTTGATTTGCACCTCTGGCTCTCAGTTTTCTATCTCAAGTTTTAGTCTAAAATTGTTTATTCCTGTTTACAAATTTGTGTTTCCAAACCTATGATTTCAGTTGTGTTGCTAGTCCCAGCTCTCATAAGATCGGATTAGATTATATTAGATTTACATATAGGTTCAATACAACATTTTAAACATCTTCATTTAATCTAAATTACACATTTTAGTATTTTACGCTTGAGAGCAGATTTAAACACAAGTTGAAGGTGGTATTCGTCACTGATGAGGTTTGGGATTGTATTGTCATGACCCAAACTGAAAACTTACAAAACAACAAACCTAGAAGTACTGCAACAAAAAAACATAAATAATTTTTTAATATTTCCTCAAAACAATACATGAGCAAAAAGATATTCATCAAAATAATACAGCCTACTAAACATGCCAACATGCAGAACCAGAAACTATTAGTATTCGAGATGTAAATCTAAATGCCTATCTGCTGCTAAAGGGTTTCTATCCTCAAATAAGTTTAACTTGATCTCAGCACCTGATAGGATTTATCTCCAAGCCATCCCTGCTGAAACACAACGTTCAGCTCAGAAAAGAAGTAATTTTTGTTTTATCAAACTCAGATCGTATCCCTTCTCCTCCGCCTAGAGCATTATATCACTTAAGCTCCTCTTTCCCACATACCTCAATCATAGGCATGACATCCCTTAAATGTTGGCAATAGCTGGGCAAGTTAACTGACAAATCTAGGGCCTCAAACTGGGTAGTTAACTAATAAATTAAGGCAACTCCAAACATTAACCACCTCATTTCCAGCACGCTATGATCCTAACTAACCACATGCACTCATTATTCCAGTCCTAGCTAACTGAAAGTAACTACAGTTTCAATTATGCTACTCCTATACTAACAAACCAATCACAAAACAATTACAAAAAAGCATTACTCAGTTACCTTATTCAATTATTGACTCCTATCCAGTTGCTAGCAAAACACACTAGAACACTCACACAGTGCGGCAGATTAAAAGGGGACATTGCATGTATCATACAAGTGTTAATATCAGAGGATAACAAAAGGCAAAAGGATATTTAATGGCACTACTCAGTTAACTTATTCAATTATTGACTCCTATCCAGTTGCTAACAAAACACTCTAGAACACTCGCACAGTGTGGCAGATTAAAAGGGGACATTGCATGTACCATACAAGTGTTGATATCAGAGGATGCCAAAAGGCAAAAGGATATTTAAAGGCAGAGTGCCAAGTAGATTTCTGATTTGGGATTAGAGGAAGAAAATCTCTTTGGGGGAAAGTTATGTAAGCATCTTATAAGAAGCTACAAGATGATATTCATGAAATGCACTTTGATAATGAAATTCTAGAAGTGTTCTGTGAAGATCTTGGGATGGTGGTTTGACATAAGGTTATATCATTTCACAATGGAATGTTTGAACTAGCTAGTGGTCATACAATGGCATTGCTGAAGGATGGTGTGCTCACAAGGGCTCTATGAAGTTTTGAAGAAATACTTGGGTAAATTTGTGATTGTATATTTGGATGACATTTTGATATTCAGTAAGACTAGGGAAGATCATTTGTTACATCTGAGACAAGTGTTACAAAGGTTGAAAGAGGAAAAGTTACTCATTAACTTAAAGAAATGTTTTTTTATGAAAGGAGAGAGTATATTTGGGATTTGTGATTTCAACTAATGGTTTGAAGATGGATCCAAAGAAGGTTGAAGCAATTTCAGAATGGCCTACACCTGAGACTGTTGGAGAGGTAAGATCTTTTCATGGTTTGGCTAGTTTTTACTGAAAGTTCATCAAAAATCTCAATTCTATTTGTAATGCAATGACTAAGACAATGAGAGGAGACAAAAGGGATTTCAAGTGGACAAGTGGAGATAACAAGAGTTTTGAGACATTGAAGCAAAAGGTAGTAGAATTACCTGTTCTAGCTTTACCTGATTTCTCTAAAGTATTTCAAGTTGATTGTGATGCAAGTGGTAGTGCAATAGGAGCTGTGTTAAGTCAAGAAGGTAGACCAGTTGCTTTCTTTAGTGAAAAGTTGAATAATACTAGGAGAAAATATTTTGTATATGATCAAGGATTCTATGCTATCGTGCAAGGTTTGAAGAAGTGCAGACACTATTTGTAGCCTAAAGAATTTGTGTTGCATACCAATCATAAAGCATTGCAGTATTTGGGAAGTCAAAGTAAATTGAATCAGAGACATATGAAGTGGGTTGAGTACCTACAAAACTCTACATTTGTGTTGAAACATAAAAATGGATTGTCAAACAGAGTTGCAGATGTGTTAAGCAAAAGAAGATCATTGTTAACTGAGATGAAAGTTGAAGTTCTTTGGCTTTGATGATTTGAAGAATTTATATGAAACTGACCATGACTTTGCTGAGGCTTGGAGAGCATGTAAGACACCTATCAATGATCAACAGAGCAAGTGAGATGATTACTCCATTCAAGAAGGTATGTTGTTCAAAGGAATTCAGTTGTGTATACCTAGAGGTTCAATGAGAGACAATTTCATAAAAGAAAAACATAGTGGTGGATTAGCAGGACACTTCGGTATTGATAAGACATTAAGTCTGCTTAAAGAGAAATACTTTTGGTCTCAATTGCATAAAGATGTTCAGAAATTTGTAAGAAGTTGTAGAATTTGCCAAGTTGCAAAAGGAGTAAGTCAGAATACTGGATTGTATACACCATTACCTGTTCCTAATAGAACTTGGGAATACATCAGCATGGATTTTGTCCTTGGCCTACCTAAGACTCAGAGAGGTAATGATTCTATATTTGTTGTGGTGGATAGATTTTCAAAAATGTCACATTTTATTCCTTGTAAGAAGACATTAGATGTGGTTCATGTAGCAGACCTTTTCTTTAAGGAAGTTGTGAGATTGCATGGGTTACCTAAGAGCATTATCTCTGACCGAGATAGTAAATTTATTGGATACTTTTGGAGAACTCTTAGAGGATAGTAGTTTGGCTGATCACGAAGCACTGAGCTTTTAGATTGAATTCATTTGTATATGGCCTGAACACTACTGGTTTAGGGGAAGCTTTGAAGAGGATATTGAGAAGGTTGTATTAAGAAGGGTACTCTTGGGTTGATGGTTTTTCACATATCTAATGATGATGATGAGATAAATGAGTTACTTGGATTTGTAGCAAAGAGAGAGAAAGCCAGATCATTCATTTATCCAAATAGATACATAATACATGCCGGGTTGTAAGGCCTTCCTGGTTCAGACCATATACAAATGAATTCAATCTAAAAGCTCAATGCTTCATGATCAACCAAACTACTATCCTCTAAGAGCTTAGTCTACATAATTACAACAATTTGAGTACATATACCCAACCGCACAACAAGGGTCGGTCAAGAGTTACATCTCCAATGAAATGTTTACAAAGGACAGAATCATTCATAATATTATCTGCCATAGTTGTACCGTCAAGTAATGGTGCTTTTGCACCTTTTATGTTAATTACTTTTCTCTCTGGGAATCATATTTATAATAGGGTTTGGGTACATTTTGTGGAGGCATTTCTTTTTAGTCTGTTGTTTCCTTGGAATAGGATTTAGTAGTATTCTTCTCTTTTTGGATAAGATATCTGTGAGCTACTAGTTTTTGGGATGACTTTATTCTATGATATCCACTGTTTAAGTTTGATAGGTTTTGAATGGTAATTTTGAACTCTCTGCAGTCTCTGAAGCTGGTATTGTTGATTTTAAAGTAATTGTGATCTCTTCTACTATTGATAGGCTAGGCCCCCATATATAGATCCCCAATAATATATCTAAAACACAAACATTAAGATACCCTTCTTTACAGGAATATGTTATGAAAAAAATGTTTCATAGAAGCAGAACCCAAACATTTGGTAGAGTTAAGGTTAGTGTTTCTAGCTCACAGCCAAGCAAGACACCAGATTGGGATATGTGACCCCCATTGTATAAGCCCAAATCGGGAATTTTATTAATTTCTATCAACTTTGTACATTGTTCATATTGGGTACATAGACATAGTATCCCTCCACATTCAAATTAGTGCCTCATTTACACTGAAAAAAGAAAATTAGCAAAGCAAAAGAGCAATGAAATAACCAGAGCAGCAGAGATTATCATAAAGAAATAACACCAAGGAGAAGAAATATAGTGCTGCCTTTCACCTTATTCAGCAAAGCACACATTGAGAAAAAAATGATGATCATGAAACTAGCAAAGCAAGAGAAGAGCAAAACAGAAAGTCATAATAATACACCTAGCACAAGTGAAATATAGATGTTACTACTTACCTTCATTCAGCAATGTACACACATTACACCTCCACCGCCTGCCACTATCTGTGAAAGTGACATAGGGATTGATGTAAGTACGACATCTTCTGCACCTTACAATTCCAGATGGTCCAAAATCAACAACAGGTATTTCTTCCTGGAAAAGAGACAAAAAAAATATTTGTATTTGTAAGACAAGACAAGAACACTTCAACTCAATCATTGAAATTATTGTAGGAATGAAATAGAAACAGAAGGGAAATTTTCTCTAACCCCATCTGGTGGTTCAGCAAGTGGATGAACCACAGCCCCAAGAGGCAAATGCCACCGAGCCATCAACGACTGGGAATTTGGTAATGCATGAGTTGTAAACCGAAGATACCTCGGATGACAATTTGAAACAAAAACTGAACTTGATGATGTTACATCCATGTCTGCTTCACTCAAAGGTCGTGGAAGTGAAATGGGATCAAGTCCTGCCTCTACTGATCCAGGAACAGAGCTCACTGAGAGTGACTGAAACTCCTCAATCAATCCTTGGATGCTTCCTGTAGGGGGCCCTGCTGTCAGATAAGACGGCAGTACTCTGGCTTGCTGACCATCCATATAGGAAGGTTGTACTGGTGACTGGAACGCAGCACCTGGAAATGCTTGAGGACCTGCTAACTGTGGAAAATGCTGTTGCTGTCCAGGAATTCCAGGCTGAGGGATAGGAAATGGACGTGGACCAAATGAAGGAACCTGTGGACCTTGTCCACTTGAATATGGGCGTGACATTAATTGCTGCATAGGTGGTCCCGAAGTAGGATGTGAAGGAGGTACACCTTGAGGATATTGTGGTGAATACTGAATTGGTGGCTGAGGGATATTCCCTCCAGTGGGTATATAATTTGCTGCCTGTGATGGAGGACCTAATGGCACAGATGGAGATGGGACCACAGAAGGTGTGTGTGGACCTTGAGAAGGTATAAACTGCTGACTTGTTGAAGAACCCGGTGGAGGTGGTGGCGGCTGACTTGGCATGAAGCTGCCAGTTGGAGGACGTACAAAAGGTGGAGGAGGCCCTACAATAGAAGGTGGTAAATGCTGTGATGGTTGAAATGGTACAGCAGGACCATTTGGCCTTACTGACTGTGTTATCCTTTGTTCTGGTCCCTGTGGAGTAACTGTGGGTGGGAAGGGCACAGAAGAACCTTGAAGAGAAGTTCCTGTAGAATTGACAGGTTGACCAGGAAACCGAGGATTTTGAACCTGTTCAGGCCTCATTGGTTGTGTTGAACCTGGAAGATAAGATCTAAATGTCATCCCTGCTGCTGGATATGAAAATTTTGATTTACCATTAAAAAGACAAGCACTGTAATAAAATGAGATAAGAATGTGTTTTGTCATCAAACAATAAAAGGTTAAATATAGAAACAAGAAACATGCAGCATTTAATTCCTGGCTTACTTAGGCAAAAGTAATCTGAATTTTTTGGTAAATATATTGAAAGTTGATGGTCCAGACTGTTGTTGTTCCTTTACTTTTGTTGTTTACAGGCTCGTTTGTAATTGTATTAAGTTAATTAACAGCCTCTCAAAGAGTTGGGCATGCAAATCTTGTTCATTGTTTAGTTGTTTGTAATTTTTCTTCTTCAATTGCTTTATCCTTTGACTCATAGTCATGACTAATGAACTTTCATTACAACCATCTTCATTCTTCCACAATTATACTCTTTTCTATACAGAAGAAAATTAATATTCATAAGATAATACCAAGGGTTTCATCCTTCACTTGGCAAAGAGCATGAAAGGATTGTCGTCCTTCCAACTCTTAGCCCACCTTGGAGGGGTTTTTATCCTCCTCGACCAAGATTTGGATTTTTGTTTAAACTTGGTAAGCGCATGAAAGGGATTTTGTCCTTCTAATTCTTGTCATCCCGTAAGGGATTTCGTCCTTCTAATTTGCAAATACTACCTAGCATAGTTTGCAAACTCTGCAAGTACTCTCCGAGTTGCCGAGTACTCTATTTTTTTTCTCCACGAGTTTTTACAAGTTTAACTCTCTAGTTTTTGTAGACATAGGAAATACATGGGTAAAAATGCCTACACAAGTAAAAGTTGGTTAAAACGCATTTTCCACACTTTTTTCTTGCTATAAAACTATGCATTTTCTCTTTTGAGATGTCAATTTTTTATTTTAATATATTTTGTAATTGAATTTTACAAAAGCAATATGTTTTTTTAACAAATTTTAAGTTTTAGTACTTCTAAGCTGCCGAGTTTTTGCTAAGTTGTTGGCAAGTAAATTGTGGATTTACTGAGTACTCTCCGAGTCCGAGTCTGTGAACTATGCAACCTAGAACACAAAATTGCTGACCTGATGTATTTGCTGGACTAGTGCCAGTTTGCCTTTGCTGATTAATATTTCTTGATGGATTGACAAGTCCATCTTTTAATAATACTTGAATGCTTTATAAATAATTGCTGCTTGAATTGATTTTCTAAATCATATTTATTGCTGAATGTATTTTTGAATTGATGATCTCCCAAATGATTTGGTCTCTCTTATATCTTCAAATGAGAGGGAGTCCCACCTTTGCAAAGAACATGTCCCTTCATAATTAAGCACTATTGTGGAATGTGTTTGTTTTAGTAATTGCTGATCATAATATTCATTTTAACCTTAATCGACCCTCCTTCCATTTAAACTCTAGCCTCTTTTAATTTCATCACCCAAGTTATTGGTGATAAAAGCTGTGATTATATTTGTGAAGTCTACAATCTTTGGGCAGGGGTATAATATTCCGCCCTTCCCAAGATTGCTTGTCCACAAGCAATTTTTAATTAGAATGATCAAGAAATTCTGCTCCTTCCAAGTGCACTCCTCCATAACCAAATTCTTCCATTTAACCAAATATTCTGGAATAACCTTATTTCTTAAATTCTTCTCTCATATCAATGATGCCCTCATGTTCCAAAATTAAGTATCCCTCATCATCAAGTGGGGTTACTCCAAACATGGTATAACATGTTGACCTAGCACCTTCTTGCCGCAAGATATGTGAAAGACGTTATGAATTTAACAGTTTGCCAATAATTCCAATTCATAAGCAACCTCGCCGATCCTTCGTATAGTCCTATAAGGCCCATAAAATTGTGGCTTGAGTTTCTCAGCACCACTTCCCTTGATACAAGATTGTTTATAAGGTTGCAACCTTAGAACTATTAGGATAGTTTCCTTAATACTCTACAGTTTCCTTAAATGTTCTCTGTCATTGTTTTAGATAGTTGCTATTTGTGTTATCTTCGATGTTGTATATAGGAGCTTCTAGCTCGATTGTAAATATTCAATTCATTCAATATATGATAATCTTCTCAGATTCTTTTATGGTATCAGAGCTAAGTCGCTCGAAATCGTGAGTTTGTTCACCTTGTATAAATCGCAAGTCTATTCACCTTGCCTGAAAAACGCGATTATGTTCACAGCCTTCTCCCATCTTTATTCACTCATGAAATCTTCACATCAGAGCCATCTAGGGTTTTAATCCTGCACGCAACTGGTAAGACTTCGTGCGCGGCCTATATACACACGAGACTGGTGCGGTGAGTGACTGGTGCGACTAGGGCTTTGCATGCGACCTTTGCACACGACTGGCGTGACTAAGTGCGTCTTCATCTGTGACTGTGAGTTCGAGCCACAGATCCGTGACTATGAGTGTGAGTTCGAGCCACAGATTGACCTGGTTTTCTTCCCATTCTTGCCTCTGCATTTTTTTATTGGCTCCTGTTGTGGTATTTCGAAACCAGAGCTGTTTGTTTTGCAAAAACCCTAATTTTCGGGACTAGAAAATTTTTTCAAATACATTTTCGTGGTGGGTTTTTCGAGTTTCTATCTGGGTCTTTGTTAAAATTTTCTAGGTACCTCATTTTCCGTGTCTCATTTTTCGAGCTAGCAAATTTGACTTTTGACCTCAGATTCCTTCTGGGTTTTTTGTCAACTTTTCTGGGAACTTTTTTTTTTTTGGGTCAGCCAGAAATCTGTCTTGGAATCCGTGCATGTTAAATTCCATTCTTGAAGATTGTTTCTGATAGCGTCTTTGACCAACCTGATGCTAGAAAACAGTCAACGATTTAATGGCAGCAATTATAACACCTGGAAGCAGCGAATGTTGACCATCTTCGAGTACCGTCATCTGGATGAGCTTGTTCTAGGCACAGAGACCTGTCCGACCTCCGTTCAAGCAGATCAAGATAAATTCGATGATCGGAATCAAGAAGCCGTTATGCTTCTCAAGCTCTCTGTCACAGATGATCAATTGCCTCAGATTCCTTCTGGCAAGACTGTTGCAGACATCTGGAAATACTTGAAGGAGTTGCATGAGACATCCGACAAGAGTCGTGCGTTCTTTCTAAAGAATCAGTTGTTCTCCATTATGATGGATGAACATATGTCCTTACAAGAACATCTCACGAAGATTAAGGACATTCATGATCAGCTTGAAGCCATCGGTCAGAAGATGGAGGAAGAAGATATGGTAGTTATTACACTAAAAAGCCTACCTACATCTTATGAGCATTTCATAGAGACTCTCAACATTACCTCAACTAATGTTGACCTAAAATTCCCAGAGTTATGCACCAAACTTCTCCAGCAGGATCGCTGGAAGCAGCAGTTTGGTAGCCGTGCTTCCTCATCCTCATTAGAACAAGCCTTTGCAGCTAAATCCCAGCCTTCTCAGTCATTCCGACAGGGCAGTTCATATCACTTCTCAGGCAACTCTCAGCAAAAGAGTGTTCAGTGTCATTACTGTCATAAGTACGGTCACATGAAGAAAGATTGCCGTCAACAGCTTGCTTCCGAACAAAAGAAGTTGGGAAGGTCAAATCCACAGGCAAATGTTGTTGAACATTCTGAGCAAAAGGAATATGCTTTCTATGCGTTTATGGCTAAAAGCCCCTCTGATTTAGCCCGATCGTCTGCTTGATATATCCACTCTAGTGCATCACGTCATTTCTCTCATCGGCGTGACTGGTTTACAGATTTCTCTCCCTACAGTGATTCAGTTGTGTTTGGTAGAGAGGAGTTCAAAATTGTTGGCAGAGGAAATGTTTAGATACAATCTGGTGGGTCTCAACTCATCTTTCTCAATGTATGCTACGTTCCTGGTATGGCTCTCAATTTGCTCTCTGTGAGTCAGATCATGAGAAATTCTCCTCAGTTGGATGTGGTATTCAGTTCCCAAAAATGCTCCATTATTGATCGAGAGACTCGTCTTACTGTTGCTACTGGTCTAGAGGATCATGGCCTATATCGGCTTACTGACACTGGTGATTCTCCTGAAATAGCTATGGCAGCTCGTGTTTTATCTCTCAGTACTTTGTGGCATCAGAGATATGGACATCTCAACATCCAGTATCTCTCTCAACTGTCCCAGAAGGAACTTGTTTCTGGGCTACCTCCGATTCAGACGCAGCATCTTGGAGTATGTGACGCCTATCAAGCTGGCAAACAACATCGGACTTCCTTCAAAGATGGAGATTCTTGGCATGCATCTCAGGTACTTCAATTACTTCATGCTGATATTTGTGGTCCTATGAATACATCTTCAGTTACTGGTTGCAAATATTTTTTGCTTATTGTTGATGATTTTAGTAGAAAGATGTGGGTGTACTTTCTTAAACAAAAATCAGATGTGTTTAGTACATTTCAGACTTTTAAGTCTTTGGTTGAAAACAAGTCTAGCTGCAGTATCATTTCACTTAGAACAAATAATGGAGGGGAATTTTGTTCTACTGCATTTTCCGATTTTTGTGCTCAACATGGCATCAAACGCCAGTTCACCACACCCTACACTCCTCAGCAAAATAGTGTTGTTGAGCGTCGCAATCGTATGATTGTTGAGATGGCTAGCTCTATGCTACAACACAGGACCGTTCCTAATAAGTATTGGGCAGAAGCAGTGTTTACTGCTGTTTACCTTCTTAATCGTTCTCCTACTCAGGCTGTCAAGCACAAAACTCCAAAAGAGTTGTGGTCTAGTCGTAAGCCCAAGATCAGCCACCTGAAGATCTTTGGCTCTCTTGCAGATGTTTGGATTCCTGATGCTAAATGCTCCAAATTAGATCCCAAGAGTCAAAGACTCATGATTATAGGGTACAGTGACAATCATAAGGCCTACAGATTGATTGATATCGATACTGATCATCTTATCTTTAGTCATGATGTTGTTTTTGATGAAACTCGAGGACCTTTTCTATCCTTTTTTTAGCAGTGTTCTAAGGAACCGTCTCACAGTGTTTCTCTTCCTTTAGCACCCCCTGATGGGAGGGATGATACAGATAATGCTCTTCCTGGGGCACTTGATGCTGATCCTGGTGAAGCCCCCCCACATGATCCTCTTCCTGCTCCTCTTGTTGCTCCTAAACCTCCTCCAGCTCCTCCAGAGATCCGGCCCAAATGGTGGGTGAAAACTATTAGTGATCTCAGGAATGATGAGCTCATCGAAGGTAGAGGTTCTAGAAATAAGAGCAAATAGCAACCTACAGTTAATTTTGCTCTTATGGCCAACATTCATAGTGTCTATGAGCCTCAGACCTATTCTGAGGCTAACGGTATTTCTGAGTGGGAACAGGCTATGGAAGTAGAATTCCAAAGTCTTCAAAAAAATCACACTTGGGTCCTTTCTGATCTACCTTCAGGGAAGAAGCCCATTAGTTGCAAATGGGTGTACAAGGTGAAATACAGAGCTGATGGAACCTTAGACAAGTATAAAGCTCGTCTTGTTGCTCGTGGGTTCTCACAGAAAGAAGGCATTGACTATGAGGAGACCTTTGCTCCTACAACCAAAATGAGTATCGTACGGCTGGTTCTTGCCTTAGCAGCTTAGTTTGGTTGGAAAGTCCATTAGATGGATGTTAAGAGTGCATTTCTAAATGGTGATTTATAGAAAGAGGTATACATGACACAACCTCCTAGATTTAAGATTGTTGGTCAGGAACACAAAGTCTATAAACTTGTCAAAGCTATCTATGGTTTGAAACAAGCCCCTCGGGCCTAGTATATGAAGATAGATAGATACTTAACTGATCAGGGCTTTCAGCGGAGTCCATCAGACTCAAATTTGTATATCAAACATGTAGGTGATGCTATAATGTTTGTAGTTGTCTATGAGGATGATCTGATCATTACTGGCAATTCAGAATATTTGATCACTGAAATCAAACAGAATTTATGTCACACCTTTGATATGACAGATTTGGGACTCTTGCACTATTGTCTCGGAATTGAAGTTTGGCAGACTGAGCACAGTATCTTTGTTTCTCAGTCCAAGTATGCCAAAAATCTTGTGGACAAGTTCAAAATGCAGGATTGTAAACCTGCCCCCACTCCTATGGAACCCGGGCTTAAATTGTCAACCCAATCAACTTCTCCTACTGTGGATGAATCTTTGTTTAGACAACTAGTCGGAGGTCTCACTTATCTTACTATCACCATACCTGACATCAATTTTGCAGTAAGCTACATATCTCGGTTTATGACAGCTCCCAAGGCTGGTCATTGGACAGCTGCAAAGCGTGTTCTGCGCTATGTAAGCAGTACTTCTGATTATGGCCTCCTATACACTCGAAGTTCTGACCCTACACTATGTGGCTACACAGATTCAAATTGGGCCGGTTCTATTGATGATCGTATTCAATTCATTCAATATATGATAATCTTCTCAGATTCTTTTAAGAACAACCAAGTCTCCAACTTCAAATGTTCTTTCAGATCTACATCAATCAGCATACATCTTTTAGTGATTCTGAAATGGTGCAACATCAAGCAGGGTAACTCTGGACATGGTGTAACATGTTGACCTAGCACCTTCTTGAGGCAAGATACGTGAAAGACATTATGAATTTGACAGTTTTCCAGTGATTCCAATTCATAAGCAACCTCACTGATCCTTCTTATAGTCTTATAAGGCAATCGTGATTTGTGTTTATACAAGATTGTAAATAAGGTTGCAACATTAGAAAAACTAAGTCTCCGACATCAAATGTTATTTCAAATCATCGTCAATCAGCATACATTCTTTATTGATTCTGAGCATGCTGCAAGTTTTCCTTGAGGATGTTTAAAATATCCATACTTGGTTGTACCAAATCTCTAGCTCCAACAACTCTATAATCTGTAAGAATCAAATCTCCAAATGATACTGCCTCATATCCATATAGTGTTTTGAAAGGGCCCATTCCTATTAACATATGATGAGTAGAAATGTAATAATATTCTCAGAGATATAGTCATTTGACCCATGACGTTTGCTGTCCTATGACATCATTCCACAAATATATTTCAAGGCACTTATTTACAATTTTGGTTTGCCCATCCATTTGTGGGTAATAGCTAGCGCTCGGGGTAAGTTCTATTCTAGCCAACTTAAGTTCTTACCAAAATAAATTGTAGAATCTACTATCTCTATCACTAACGATGCTTTTAGTTTTGGGTAGCCTATGTAGTGTGAAGATTACTCTAAAGAAAATTTTGGGTACTTGAGATGCTCTACATTTAGAAGAAATTGCATTGAAATGAGCATACTTAGTTAGCCTATCCACCACCACAAATATACAATCTTTTCCTTGCACTTTCAGAAGTCCTATGATGAAGTCATTTGAAATGCTCTCCAGGTTTTAATTGCGATTGGCAAAGGTTGTAACAAACCGGCTGGAAATGGTTGCTCTACCTTGTTTCTTTGACAAACCATACATTCTTAATTATGCTTCAAAACATCTCCTTTAAGGCCTTTCCAAGAAAATATTCCCCCCACTTGTATGTTTTGTAGTAACCTTGATGACTCGGTAATGGAGTATAATGATATGCCCACGAAATCTTTTCTTTCATTATCTATCTTGGCATGAGATATATTCTATCTATGTATAGAATGAGTTCCTTTGTATTGATCATCTTGTAGTTACCCTTCCAATATATCATTTGCCAATGCATATTCCGCAAGTATTGAATTTTTCCAATCTACAAAGATGTCCACCATAGAACATAGGTGAGGTCTTTGCTATAAAGCATTAGCCACAACATTAGTTTTTCTCAGCATGTACTCAATATTAAAGACATAGGTTTGCAACATGCTAACCCACTTTTGTTGTCTATAATTTAGATCCTTTTGGTTCAAAAAGAATCTTAGACTGTTACAGCTGGTCTTGACAATAAATCGTCCCAAAACTAGGTATCGTTTAAACTTAGCTAGAGCATACATAATAGCTAGCATTTCTTTGTCATAAATCAAATAATTCATTTTCGTCTCCTTAAGCTTGTGACTCTCAAAAGCTATTTGGTGTTCATTTTGAATTAATACGGCTCTAGTACCTTCCCCTAAAGCATCACAATCTAACTCAAATGGAAGAGAGAAATTTGGAATGGCTAACACTAGACAAGAACTCATGATTTCTTTGACCTTGTCAAAAGCTCTTTGGGCCTCCTCACTCCATGAAAAAGCACCATTCTTAATTAGGTTTGTCAATGGAGCTATTAGCTTTGAAAATCCTAAAAATCCCCTTAAATAAGTTAAGGTCTTTGGTCATGGCCAATCTACTATTGCCTTGATTTTCTCTTCATCCACACAAACCCCTTGGGCGTTGATCTCATGCCCCAAATATAAAATTTCATCCATTCCAAATTCACATTTGGATGCAGTAGCAAATAGTGATTGTTGCTCAAGTATCCCCAATGCTTCATCAATATGTCGTAAGTGATCTTACCCAGTTTTACTATAGATCAGTATATCATCAAAGAACGTCAAAAAAGAATTACTCAATTGTTTGTTGAATATGTGGTTCATGCAGGATTGAAATGTGGCAAGGGCATTAGTTTGTTCAAATGGTACAACTATAAATTCAAAATATTCAAAATGACAACTAAAAGGAGTTTGTGAACATCCTCTCTCAATCTTATTTGATGGTATCCAAAACATTAAAGTTTATCTATAAGTTCATCAAATGACAATAGTCCTTGATAATTTTTTATTAAGAGCCCTATAATCCATACACATCCTCCTAATGTCATATTTGTTTTTCACCAATACCACAAAAGAGGCAAAAGGGCTAGAGCTAGGTTGTATATGCCCCATCTCAAGTAACTCCTTAAGTGTTCAATCAATTTCTAGTTCTACCTTATATCTCTTTGGATGGCAGTAAGGTGTGGTAATGACGCATTTTGCTCCTTCCAATTCAATGATATGCTCAAAACCTCTCTTAGGAGGTGAAAGTGGAATATTGTTAAAAACTCCCTTATGCTTCTCTAAGATAGAGAGAATATCAACATGCGTAGTCTTCCCTCGTTTGGATAAATATTTATCAGGGATCGTACATTGTGCTGCCCATTCTACTTACCCATGTCTAAAAGCTCTCTCCATCCTTTTTAATGACACCACCATTGGAGATCCATCTAATAGGCCTTGTAAATTTACTTCCTAGCCATTGTGTTGGAAACATTGTTCCATCTTTTAAAAATCTTGATAACACCTACCTAAAAAATGCAATCACTGAATGCCAAAACCACATTTGTATCACCCATGTTTACTACATAGAAATCTTCACTTATTTGGTATCTCCCCAAGTAATGCTTAGTTGTTGAATTCTTTGAGTGCAAGGGGTAGTGAATCCATCCGCCATGACTACCTTGAAACCTTCAACGCTTTCAGCTTTTAATTTCATCCTCATTACTACACCGTCATCAATGAAATTATGTGTAGCACTGCTATCGACTAAAACAGTCACCTTTGTCCTTGTAAAACACAACAAATTCTAAAGAAGTGATACTAGGGGCCCTTAAAAGTGCGGCCAATGTACCACTTGCAAACTCTTCTTTGTCTTGTTTCATCTTCTTCTTTTTAGGTGTCAATTCTCACTCCCTAGATTCATCATTTGTTATTGCTTCTATGTGGCGAGCTTGTCCCTCCTTGGAGCATCGATACTTGGCTTTCATGGTTCTCCACGATTAAAACATAATTTCTTCTTTCAAAGCTCGCTCATGATTCTTCCTCCTTGTTGGATTGAGGAGGTAATTCTATTGTTTGCCAATTATCCTTGGCAAAGGGTTGCTTGTGTGACTCCAATGGTATATTCTTGGGATAAATCTTGTTTTTAGGTGTTGAGTCTTCCAAATTTAAAGCCCTTTGAATAGCATCTTGTAGAGATGCTGGTTCAAAAGCTCAGACCAATTCCCTAAGTGATTTGAAGAGTCATTTAATAAATATAAACTTTTGTCTACTTTCAATAATATCAAGCACCATGATAGAGATTCTTTAAAATTTTGCTACATATTCTTTCATGCTACCTTGTTGCCTCAGTCATGTTAACACCTTAAAATGCATCTATGGGTTCTTCCTATCAATCCTTTCTATGAGTTTTTAAGTAAAGTCATCATATGTGACATTCTGGTGATGCCCCTATGCGATTAGTCCATGATGCCACTATTCATGTGCAATTCCCTCTAAGTGAAGAATGACAAATTTAATAGCTCTATCTTTAGTAATAGGACTGGTATCTAGTTTTTGGATTCATGCTCAAGCAATGCTCTTTCCCCAACCATCAAAAGTCGGAAGAGTCATCTTACTTAGTCTTTGTCATAAATCTTTGTTGGGTTGCCTCCCTTCTCCTCCTGAGGTACTTCTTGACCTTGCATTATAATATTATGTAAATGGAATATGTCATCTAAGGTCAAGATCAATTCTTGAATTGGTTCCACACATTCATCAATGTCATTTGCTGGCATGTTAGGTTCTTCTCATGATTCATCCTCTCTAGGTAAGAATGTTGGCCATGTTATTCTATGTGAAGATCTTAATGGAGTCCTATTGTTAGTTAATATTTTCAGAGTGATTTGAATAAACATCTCTTCGATTGGTTTGATTAGGACCAAGAGCACTTATTGTATTATTCATATTTTGAATTGTTTGAAGAAGTGATTGTGTTGTTTGTTCTTGTCACTCCATATAGCCTTCAATTCACTTACTTGGTTTACCTCATGATCACCCATTTGATTACCCAAAACTAGGTTGCTACTTGCCTCTAGTTTTCTCCTCTCTTTCTCTCTCTCTGAGGCTCATTGAGCTCTTTGGCTCAATTGCACATGCTTTCTTTTATCCTCAGGCTAGCAGGATCAAAGTTCTGATACCAATTCTAAAGTCCCTTTTTGGGATATTCCTGATTTTGCCTTAAAACGGTAATGTTTACTCAAAACTGATGATAGCTTTATCTAAGATTAAGAAATTATAATAATATCCATATCAATAAATCATAGGAAAATACCCAAAGTTGATCAAATCGTGAATATACAATAAATCATAGGAAACTACCCAAAGTTTGTCCCTGAACTCAACAATGAAGATACCAAGGGTTTTGTCCTTAGCTTGCCAAAGAGCACAAAAGGATTTTCATCCTTCCAACTTTTAAGCCCACCTTGGAAGGTTCTTGTCCTTGACCAAGATTTGGGTTTTCTTCCAAATTTCATAAAAGCATGAAAGGATTTTTGTGCTGTTCTCATGAGCACAAAGGGATTTCATCCTCCCAATACTGCCTAGAGGCTTGAACTCAAAACTGATAACATGATGTATTTGCTAGGCTATCACTGATTTGCCTTTGTTAATAAATATTTCTTGATGGATTGACAAGTCAATTTTTTAACTATACTTGAATGCTTTATAAATAATTGCCGCTTGAATTGATTTTCTAATAATATTTATTGCTGAAAGTATTTCTGAATTGATGATCTCCCAAACGATTTGTTCTCCCTCCCATATCTTCAGATAAGAGGGAGTCACACCTCTTCACTAACATCATAGCCTTTGCAAAGGATACATCCATTCATAATTAAGCACTGCTTTGGAATGTGTTTGTTTTAGTAAGCACTGATTATAATATTCCTTTTAATCTTAACCAACCCTCCTCTCATTTAATCTCTATCCTCTACTAATCCCATTGCCCAAGTGATTGGAGATAAAGGCTGATACTTTATTTGTAAACGCCGTGATCTCTAGGTGGGGACATGACAATCATGTTATGTTATGTGGTATTTTGAACTTAATTACTATTGAAAATATATATATAGTTCTGATTTTTATATTTTTTTGTATGGCCAAGCACAACCCCCAAAAATTATTTGACCAAACCCAAACCAATACTAGGACAAGTAACTTAGCTGAGCAGCATTCTAAGTCTACCATGCAAACTCTGATAAGCAAAATTACTATTGCTATTTTGTTGCTGAATATATTATTCTGCTACATAGCTATTGAACTCTTCCCAAGAGGCCATGTACTCACAACTTTAACCCTGCTCCAATCCAACAGACTATAAAGTTCCTGCTCAGTTTAAGTGAGGAGGTTTGAATTGTCACCGAGCAACCATCTTGCTGAATCAAATCACATTTTTTGACTTGTTGAGTCATTCCATAATCTGAATTGTGAGACTATGATCTGCTCATTTCTGTCCCCTGTGACACTGTACCATATAGAACACCCATATGTCTCTGCTTCTATCACAATTTTGCCTTTTCGCTGGATTGCATAAAGGAAGGCAAATGGCATCCACTAGCTGCACCTTTTGGATACAATCCACTCCAATGATCTCATGTATTCAATATATAGAATAATAGGATGACATTACCTACACTGTATAGATTCTTATGGCTGCCTAGCCAAAATAAAGTCCAGGATTCCATAATAGTTTATGCCTGATGATTAATGTAGCCTGTTTACTCCGAACTAGAATGGATTGACCAGCATACCGGTCTCTCATGAACACTTTGCAGACGCATAAACAATGCTTAAAGGTTCTAATTTAAAAATCTAATCTCTTATTCACACTAATCTAAAAATTGATTTAAAAGGTGAAGGTGATTTATCAGATCGAAGCCTAACCAACTTGCTAACTTGGCATATGAGAGACACCTCATGCCAATAGGAAGACCTTTCACATTGCTCTCAAATATTATTCAAACTTGTACCCCTTATGTTTCAGTATCGTGACAATGATTAGGAATGAACTGGACCTTGTTAAGTTTTCCAAGTTTGATAAGGATGGGAGCTTGCCAGCTTGGCTGATGACAAATTGAAAGTTATAATTGTGTTATTCAAATAAACATTTTTTTCTTCTTCCAAACACATCAGGAGTCCGATGATCTTTGTTCAAGGTATATTTCCCGATTTAGGTTAAATTTCCTTTAAATAGAAGCTGCTAAGTTTGATCCAGTATGCTCAAGGAAGTGGACGATGTTCCCTTCATTTTAACAATATGGAAAAAAACCAGAAGAAATTTATATTTTAAAATTAGGGTTGCCAGCCAACGTACCTGTAGCTGAAAAGGGCGAATAGTGCTGAGCTGGCGGCCTGCTCGGCACGCCGGGCCTGTTTGGTTGCATCGCGACTGATTTTAATAAAGGTTTTCAACACATCTGCAAAGAAATCCGCTGACTGAATAAGGCTTCTCGATGTTATTGAAATTTTAATTAGATCTTATAACATGATCAAACGATCTTCAATTACATTAGCAGGGCTTAGTAAACTACGTAATCAATGGAAATTCTGGCTTAGAAGACGACTTGACTGAAATCAAAAACCAAAAATCAGATCGCCCGGCAGAAGGATCAAAATAAATTGAAGAGAATGTTCTAGAATATAGTATAAACTATTGAAAGAAGAAAGCTCTCTGTTGTGTTAATGGAGATTCCACAGGTGAGCATATATGAAGGGCTCTCGCGGGCAGGCCCAGATGGACGGCAGCTCACATAGGGCAAGAGGAAAGTAATAAATTAGAGACGGAAAAAATTAAAAAACATAAGAACATATGACGGTATACAGAGTCGATAGTCGTCCAGACATTTTGTTGCTCTCGTGTAAAAGATATTCAATGTCCGTCAAAATTCACGGCAACTGACCGAACTGGATTTGGCGTTTAGTAACCGTAGGTCACCGCTGCGCGGTTAACAAAAAATGAATGAGCCTGTAAAACGGATAGGTTGTGTAAATATGATATTATTAATTAGATTTATATTTATCTAATTATTAATTAAAAAATTAATAAATAGAATTAAAATTATTTTCTATTAAAAAATTATTTTTAATTAGATTTGAAACCAATCTATAAAATGGTATTTTTTATTTCTTATTTTAAAAAGAAAGGGGCTATATTTAGTTAGTTATTAGTAAAAAATAATAAAATATTTATTAAAAATTATTTATTGTTGTTAAATATAGATTCAAATTCTATAACAAAACATATTGAAATTTCAATATCCTACAAGAATAAGAAAAATGGGAATTTTATTTTAAATATTATTTTAAATTGATATAAAAAAATTCAATGGCTTTAATGATTTTAGTTCAACCAATCTTCAACTTGGTCCAATATTGTTAATCTTTCTTTTGATGTCATTTTTTATTCTTCTCTTAGCATTTATTTTGATGTCTTGGATTGTAATGGTTTCTATGTGTTTCTTAGTTGACTTTTCTTCCATAGGAACTTTTTTTACTATCATGAAATTATCATTCTCGTTGAATCCTTGTAAATATCAAATGTAGCTATTTATATTTTAATTAATAAAATTTCTCACAACCTTATTCAACTAAATGTTTAAAGAAAAATAAAGTCAGATATTTTGAATAAAGATAAACTAAATAATATATTTTTTAAAAATATATCTAATTTTTATTTTTTTTTAAATTATTTTTAAATAAAATAAGAAATAATCTTCATTTAATAAATTAATTATTTATTATTATGATTCTAAATTATTATTATTATTTTTTATTTTATTTTTTTGGTAAAAGGTCAAAGTCAATATTATATTAAGCAATTAAATCAGATATACAAAAACCCCGCTCAGTGGAGGTGTTGGTAGGGAAGAGTGGGGTAGAGAAACCCTCCAGCCTTGCCTGGGACCAAAGTCCTGAATTTAATACATAATATTTTAGGAAGGCATACCCTCCTGAAATAGATTCATGAGAGTTATATAATACAAAGTACATGGCATTTTTCCTATATCATGTCCAAAGTTATTCTTGTTTTGTAGGTTCCTTCAACCCATTGTCGTGGTTGGGATTTCTTCCTTAGGTTGCCTTTGATTCTTTATTTCCTGAAATAACTGTATTTTGACTAAGATCCTTATTAGAATATATGTTATATAGTTGCTAACTTTCATACTACGAGCTTGCAAGAAAGAAAATATTTGTTATAAAGTGCCTAAGATTTAGATTTAATTACTTGAAAGACGTACATGTCCTTGCATCAACTAGTAATGAAATAGCTCTGAGCTAAGCTATCTTGCTCAGGACAATATCTAAAAAAACTAGCTTCGAGCTTATATGTGAAATACATCATTATGGATACCAATCTACTAAATTTGGAATAACTCACTCCTACTACTTTAGTAAGAATTATGATGCTAACCTAGCATGAGAAAAGAATTAACCCTTTCAGCTAAGCTAACTGCCACATGTTAGTTGGCAGAGTTAGAACAAAATGAGTCTAAAATTTATTCAAAAAAGCAATATCCTTATCCAAGCTAATTTAGGCTAATTTGAGACAAACTTATATACCCATAAACAGAGAACCTAAAAGCACCATTATAATTCTACACTTGCTGATTTTAGGATTATACTTAACCACAATAGTAGACCTAATGAATGAAAATATATAAAATATTGATACCATGAGAACTAAAAAGAGAACCACTTATCAGAAGCATTAGGCAAGTTAGCCTAGTGTCCTAAAAGGAATCACAGGATGATACATAAGATCTACCAGGTAGTCGCTTTCCTGAAGTCGATGCTTATGTATCTCAACTTCAAAATAAGCGATTACCTAGAAGATTTCATCAATTACGAGTCTACCAAATATGTTGCTCATGTAACCAGATTTCACCCCTCCCTAATAGCAGGAAATACCAAAGAGAGATGAGATGTCTTGCCCGCTATCAATAAGAAACTCCACCACGAGATATGAGATTGCATAGGAGGCTAAGACTGAAGTTAACCTAGAGCTTGCGACCTATACTTACTACTTAAAAGAATAACTTAGCACATCCACCTAAAGTAGATGTACTTATACCTGAAGGATAACTGCCAGATAATCTTTAAAAAGAACAGGACTACCTAACTACCAACAAGAGTCGAAAGATTCCTATGCTATCTGGACCTGTCAGACACTCACCTAAACTGAGGAATCTAATTCTAAAATGTAGGGGAACAAATCTATTAACATCCCTTAGTAAGGCACTTATCTCTAATGTCAAACATCCCTACTTAATGATAAAGTAAAGAATAAAATGTCTGCCATATCTATTCTAAAATTATCAATAGTTAGCTTATAATTGCTTAGAGATGATAAATCTATAAACACCAAGTGGTGTTTTAACGTAAAATAGCTTAGTGCATATAATAGTTTTGCATATCGTGAATAAAAGATAAATTCTTGTATGAGAAGCTGGGGTAGTCAATCCTTTATACTACAAAACTATTTTATATTGTTGTTTCTTAATACCTTTGATGGTATATTTGATTCCCTTTAACATCCTTTTCTATCATCTTTGGTCAATTATGATCTTAATATAAAAATGAAATAAGTTACATCTATCTACCTCATAATAGAAAACCTCTGTTGGAGGATCCATTTGGCTTAAAAGAACAGGGTTAGCTTAGATAAGAGATTTACACTGGATCACTACATACTAACTTTATCTTATTCTCTATAGCCACCGCCACCAAATGATTCTGCTACAGGCCTTGAGCCGCTACGAACTAGTCTTTTTATGGCTTTCTTAGATTTGAATTAGGAGTATATCTTCTTAAGTATGCCTAGATATGTATGCTTAAAGTCTGAAGGGCATAGACACATCCATATTTAAAGCTTTCATTTTTATTGATCCATCTTTCAGAATTACAGTTTTATGGTTTCCATCTTAAGTGGAGGTTTAATCTGACCAGGATTGTTTTCATCTTTGAAGTTTAACCTTAATCGTTATTACAATATTAAAAAATGGTAGGAAGCAGCAAAAGACAAACTTGAATACGAAAGGTCGAATACAAAGGATTTACATCAAAAAATAATATGCAATGTACTAAGATGGATCCTTTGATGTCCTTTATGTTAGGATGACTTATTTAGGATCTGTTTGAGGACTCTAACGATGCCAACGATGCTTTATCTTCCTTCACCAGCTTCAACCTAATGTCATCATCTGTGATAAACTCAGTCATCCAATTCCTGTCTGGAGGAGGTCTAACATGGGTGAAATTAAAAAGGAAATCCAAGTTCCTTCTTATGGGGGGTTTCTTCTAAATATCTGTCCCAATCTTCCATTTCTAGAATAGGAAATGTAGAAACATAACTCTGGTTGACAATTCTTCTTTTATAATCTTTGGGTCTGGGAATGGATAAATCCATTCATATACTATTAAGCACTTTGTTCAAATCCACTAAATACTTTTTCTTGAAGACTCTTCTACAGAGATTCCCAATAGCTTCATCCAGGTCCACCTATAGAGCTAAGGCTATAAACATAGCCGGTATATCTGAATTGATCCTATGTCTGTTAGTGTTTCCTAAGAACTCCTCACTTAGGATAACAGATACTACTCTTACTATAATATTATATTTAATCAGTAGAATTTTCTTGATTCTTTTTAATGAGATTTTCCCTTCAAAGGCCGTTTGCTTGTTTGGGCATCTTAGTTTTATTGGCGTCGCCATTTGCTTGAGGAGATGTTGTGGTGAATGGGAGAACCTCACCTTTATATATCAAGTGTCATGGTAACGCTTGCCGAAGGTGAAGATGGAATGTTGGTAGAGTAGCGACAAAGAAACTCTTTGTTACCTCTTTTGTCGCCTAAGGATGATTTTACCTAAATATTTTGCGCTTACCTATATTGATATTTAATTTAATGTTTGCCTAAAATGATATGGCAATGAAGTTTGCCCTGGGTCAATTTCATAAAAAATGAGAGTCCAATCCACTAAAGTTTGACAGACTATAGCTAACAAAAGATCCAAATGGAAACCTATGATGAATATATTTATATATATTACGAAATACATTTTGTATTAGTGTATATTTATATTTTTGATATTACTATGCTTTAGTTATTTATGCTAAACTATAATATTGCTTACCAATATATGTGCCTATCTATGAAAAGTTCTGGGAAGTAGTTCTTTAGATGCAAGATGATAATGTTTTAGACTTATCCTCCTTCTACTGCCTAACTTATACCAGAAATTAAAGAAACTCGATAAATCAGCAAGATACTCAATACAAGGAATAATTTACAATAGTATATCTTGTCTAGAAAAAATCTATATGACTGATTTGTGAGCAAATGACAATAGAATTAGATCGAATAGTATATGCATGTAAAGGATACATAAAAAATGAAGGGAGAATTGAATCTAGCCTAACAGTGCAATCCTATAAATGGAGTAGCCATTCTATCATTAGAAGAAAAAAAACCAAAACAAGGGGAAATAGAATTACCTTAAGGAATTGATGTTCTAATCTTAAAAGTTCTGATAAGTTAAAACAAATCCATGGAGAAATGTTTAACCTTTGCCGAATTAGATACCAAAACAAGTCTACTCCGGATTGTTTAGCCTTAACCAATAGGGAAAAAATAGGGCAGAATTAGTGTTGGTTCTGAGGGTTGGCAGGAGAGAGGTTTGCCCCGCATTTGAGATTAATAGCCTATCTTAGTTCTCAGGATCAATCTGGAAGATCCTGACTTGAAATAATGAGATTGTCTACTATGTACTCCTAGTGTGTGATTGCATTCTTGGATACCTAAAACTCACGAAGGATAATTTTGAGAATATTATCCTAAATTTTGAAGGCCAAATCCTAGTTGAAATAGAAAATAGACTTCCGGAAGTTGTCTCTTCGTGGGTTAAGTTTGTTTTATAATAGGAAACAGAGGAGGGTGAATCCTAGTGAAGATAATAATAGTGTAAAGAAGTAAACGTTAACTATAAATATGAATGTGACTATTTTAGTATTTACAATTGTTCTAATCTTGTCAGAGATGAGGAATATCCCTAAGCTTGAGAAAATCCTTCAATTACGGTTTTAATGTCAAGGAATCTAGATTGGAAGCTGACCTAAGGCCTACGACCAGAGCTTCTACTTTCTTCAACAATAGGAAAAATTATGATAGTTCCTAAAGTGCTCTCATTGAGAGGGTTTTAAGAGTATCATACCAGTTTCACCATTTGGATTGAGATCCTCCGAAGTGACCAAAGATATTTTAAAAAGAAATTTTTACATATTAAATTTCTTGAAGAAATCCTTATCTTTCACAACTAATACTAACAGTCCGTATAAAATATCAAAAATTAAAAAATCACAGAGTATTAGCTATGATAATAAAAAGTTCTATTTCTTCAGACAAGATAAATTACTATAATTAACTAGTATTTAGTATTAACATCACTTTAGTCACATTGTACTGTCCATCACAAAACCCTTAGTAGTTGTCTCATACATACTGCAAGTTTTATACAGATTTGATAGTAAGGCTACTAATCTATAACCTTCTTGCTATATTCTATATATAAAAACTAATTTAAGACATAAAGGAGACATTAGAAACCAACGGATTTGTCACTTTTTTCTTCAGCTTCTCCCTTCTCAATCATTTTGCACTCCCAAATGTTAACTCCTTTCTTCATGATCACAATGCGCTCATTTTTGAAAGGGGCTTTATTCGAGTGTCGGGTGCACCTAATGACTTCGGGGGCCATTATGTGGAGGTTCTCTATTTTCACTTTGTCAAATTTCATTGGGATACAAAATCCTTCCTTTCTCCAATAGTCGAGCAACCGTTATGCATTCATGTCTTCTTGCAAGAGGTCTTTGTATAAAAATTCCAAGTTTCTTTCCATCTCTTGCCAATGAAGGTCGAACTTGTTCTCGTCCTTGAATGTGATGATCGGAGTGCGTTGGGACTGGGGAATTCCTAGCAGCTTTGAAGTCTCATTTTTCATAGTTATTTCAGGGAAGGGAATGGTGAGGTGATTGTCTATGCCCCAAATCATTTTATCTATTCCTCCAAGAAGATCTCCCACAAAGAGAATCTGGGCCACCTCCAATATATCTTCTTTCTTTTTTCCTGCCAGTACTGAAATGGAAATAAATTGACCAATAATGTTCCCATTAGTCCTAAAGGTGAAATTGTTATCAAAATAGTGGTCACCCATGGCTCTTATTAGAGCTCTCGTTATAGAGTTCGTGAGAGGTTTCAGAACTTGGTTCCATCTCTCTGGTGTAATGCCTCCTTTGAATGCCATAGCTCTACTACCTGAGGATGCAAATGTTATCAGTCTTGACTCCATTATTAGGTGACACCTACTTCTTACTAAATAAGATCCGATTTAAGATACAATTTTGCGCTTCAAACTGAATAGAAGGAGATTTATAGACCCTGATTTTGATTCTTATCTTATTAGCATCACCATTTCTTTTTGGCATGAGAACTCATTATGGTCACACGATGCTACACCTATATCCTTTCTCTTTGTTTGTAGTTGAAGCTTCTAGTATACTCATGCTTGATTTAATTATAATTACTTTTAAGCACATTTTATCGCACGTTCGTATAGGCTTGAACACGCACTGAGAGTGTGTGTCTTTTAAATGATACCATCTTGCCATGTGTAGCCTGTGATGACCGACTCGAATAGCTTAGTTAATTCCTAATAATAGTGTTTTCTAAGAGTCTAAGATGTTTTCGAAGAAATGTGGGAGGGTCTCTAATCATTATCAATTCACCTAGGAACAAGAGGGAAAAGTATCCTAATAAGACGAAGAACTCCTAAATTATTAGAGCATAGAACTCCCATGTCGTGTGACTGATTGTCAAGATGGCTCCATTCATTCCTAATCATCACATAATTAAAGACGGGCTTAGGATTACCCCTTGGAGAAACTTTGTTACCAGAGGTAATCTTTAGAAATACTATGGGTTATGAGACTACTAAAATCCTTGGTTTGGAGATAAAGGATAATCTATCAGTTTATTCTTACCAGGGGCCTATAAATATAAGAGGATAGCTATAAGAAAGGGAAAGATTGTAAATAATGAATGCTTCATCTCTATGATTTTAAGAACAGTGTGGTGATATAGATATACTAAAGCCGTATGAAGTGCCCTAAAAAAAGAATACCGAATTACTCAATGAAACTTTATAAAATTAGTTTACCTATTTGCCTTTTCTATAAAATTCATTTGAGTCTTTGTTCGATGATGATTGCTTTGCCAAGATTTTATTAACGGATCTTAGGTTTGAGCTATGATATAGTATTTAGATTATGACTATTCGAATTTTAATAAGTATCTTAAGAAATCATAGCAAGGTTAACTATCCTAGATTATGTATATATGTGTAATTATTAACAACTATATATGAATATATGAGATTTAAGGACATATATATAAGAATATACATATAGGAGATTTAAGGACATGCAAGTTCATGTCCCTAAAATATTTGATACCCAAGCTTAAGACTAAGTATAAACTAAAAATTTCTAATACTAAAATTGTTCTAGACAAAAGCACAAATGTTCTAATTAAAAAGTTGAGCCTCCATGAATAACCCCTTATAATCAAAGATTTATTTGTGTCTAAAGTTTGGTTTTGAAAATCTACCTAATTGTATATATAAAATTAAACAAAAACCTCTACTGCTTGCTGAATTTTGTTAGACAGTTATATATTCAGTCCCTGATAGCTACAAGAGAAATATAAGAATATCTTTGCTCTTAACTTATACCTGCAAGACTCCATGAGAAGCTTAATCTTGTAGGGCTAAAGACTGAGGTAGGTCTCCATACTATAGATCCTACAAGTGGACATCTCTTTATGATTTTAGGATCCTCTTAATCTTTTATTTTTGTTCTATGTTATTGCCTCAGTCATAAATAAATCAAACTTGTCGTGGGAATGAAAGTGCAATAAACTTTCAATACTTCCTCAAAAATCTGAGGTTTGAGATTCATTCTATTAGTTCATATGCTTCATATATCCATAGGACAGCATAGAGATTGAATCCAAGTTAGATTATAGTTTAAGTTTTAATTTCTTTACAGGCTCTTTACCCCCCCTCTTATTTTAGGTAATTATTTTGGAGTTTATCAATTTTGACATCTGCCCTATTTAATGAAAATAAATTTAAACTTTTCTACCAGGAGATTTGAGCAATACAGAAACCCTACTACCACTGTCTGAAACACTTCCTACTAAAGATTGATTGAAAAAACTCTACAACAAGATTATGTCTAGCTACCGACCCAACTAGACTTACCTTGTCTATCAAATATAATGTAAGTCTTTTTGTATATTTATGATGTTTAAGTATGAGAGAGTCGTTTGTGATGTTTGTTTCTAAAGATTGTTGGACTGGTAGTTCTTGACCCTGGATTAATATTGTCGTAGTGTCAAGAGACATATAGTTTACTTCATTTAATTTGGATCAAAATGCAAAGTCTAAATAAAAAATAAAATGCAAGCTTAACCAAGGGTAAAATTCTCGAAGAATGATTAGGAGGTAGAATATGGTGCCTAGCCTAAAAATCCTCTAAGGTATTGATGACTTAATTAAATGGATAACATTAAAAGGAGATCATAAGCATCATGTGAAACCTCAAAATATCTCTTGCCATAGCTTATTGCTTCGAGAAATTGGGAGCTTAAACCTTTAACAGTAAGGCAAAAGTAATTCCTCAGCTCTATAACTTGTTTAAACCTTGAGGATTTAGCCAAGGATGTTGTTTGTCAGCTCAAATCCCCATTTTACTGTAGGCAAGTTGCTTCCTTGGGACATGAGCAAAATTAAGATCTGATGCCCCTACTGAAAGGAATGACAGTCAAAACAAACTAAAGTCTTGGCATGAGGAGCTTTGTACCCTAATGAATACTTACTACAAGCTGGGCCTTGAACTTAATTCAAGGCATTGTCCTAAAAAATACTAATCTAGGGTTCCTAAACCATAAGATTGGGCTATAATGACCTCAAGAAGAAGCCTAAAATATGAAGTTATGCTTATGGAAAAGTAATTCCATCTGCTCCTAAATTAGCTAATTCATCTGCTCTCTTATTACCTTCTCTATAGATGTGATCAATTGCGACTTCTTGAAAGGATTCACACATAGTCAGAGCTTGGGAAAGAAGGGAATTTAATCTCCAACTTGGGTTTCTCTTTTCCTAAGTGCATTGATGATAATTGCCGAGTCTCCTTCTATTTCTAAATATTTTAATCCCAAGAAGGCACTCTTTTTAAGGCCTATAACTAGAGCATAAAGTTCTGCCCAATTGCTTGTTTCAATACCAATAGGAGCTGCAATTGCATCAATTTCCTTGCCTTCTTGATTATGAATGCTACATCCAATGCCTATTGTTCCTGGGTTACCCCTGGATGCACCATCGAATTTTAGCGTATGCCATCCATCCTTTGGAGGTTCCCATCTTCATTCTGCTCTTTTTTATGGCACATTTTGTGAATTTGAACCAATAAAAGGTGGAAGGGTCAAACCAACCCAATTCCCACACATTTTAGCATCCCAATGACTCATATTGAGATTTGTTTTTGTGATTTTAGTTATTTTACAATTCATATTCTCAATGACCGCAGCTTCTATTTTACTGCATACCTGTTTCCAATCTAGTTTTTATTCTTTAAAAATTCTTCTATTACGTTCTTTCCAAATTTCCCACATTAAAATAAAGGGTGAAATAGTCCATAGGTTAGCATATATACTTCTTCGTTTGATGATTGGCCATGCTTGTAGCATTGCACCGAGGGAATAGGGAAAGGCTGAGGACCATCCCAAATTCCCTTGCAGCCAATTCCAACAATAGTTTGTGAAAGGATAGTTCAGGAATAGATGGTCAACATCTTCTTCGCTCTTTTCACAAAGTGGACATATACTAGGACCACAAAAACCAAGTTTCTTAAATCTATCTATAGTTAAAAGTCTATAGTTCATTGCTAGCCATGTAAAAAAACTAGCTTTTAGAGAGCACTCCTTGCTCCAGCATAGGTGGATTGGTAGATTGGTTTTGGGTCTATTGTAGTTTTGGACAATGGACTTATACTCATCCTTCATGTTGTATTCCCCTAATTTAGATCCATCCCATACTAATGAATCCTTCAAGTTATCTAGCGAAATCTTTCTATTCTTGAGAATATTCATGATTATTGTTTCCTCTGAGGATGAAATCCCAAATTTTTTTAAGGATTTCCAAACCCATTTGTCACCATTGAAAGTAGTATAGTCTTTGAGAAAGAGACCATTCTTCTCCTTTAATAAATTAATGAGAGAAGGGTTATTCAACTTCTTGGATATTATCTCATAACCACCCCACGAGTCATCCCATAATAGAATCTCTTCTCCCAATCTTGGACACCAGGTTAGTTTCTCCATAATAATATATCTGCATTTCATCATAAAATCCCAAATTCTTGATCCCTTTGGAGGATTAGATTCTCTAAAGATATTAATGGGGGAGCAGTCTTTCAAATATTTGTGAATAAGAATCTTTGCCCATTTAGCTTCCGAGTTTCTAAAGAGTCTCCATAGTAATTTGGCACCTAAGGCACTACCTTGGTCCCCTAAGTTTTTAAGACCCACCCCACCCCCCTCTTTTGGTTTACATATATTATCCCATGATATTAAAGGTATTTTCTTATTTTCATTGCTCCCTTGCCAAAAAAAAAGTTCTTAAGTGTTTAGTGATTTTTGATCTTTTATTTGCAGGAAGATGCATGCAAGATAAATGATAGGTTGGCATTGTTGCCAAAACTAAACTTACCATGGTGGTTCTCCCAGCAGAGGATAGCCATCTCCCCTTCCATGAGTTCATCCTATTTTTTATTTTGTCAATAATGGGATCCCATATATCTGTAGCTCTATTGTCCTTAACCAAAGGGAGACCCAGGTATTTGCAAGGAAGCTTACCTCATTTGAAGTTGAGGATCTTGCAAATATCTTTTTCAGTTTCAATATCAGTGTTGAAGAAGAAGATGTCCGACTTGTCTAGATTTATTTATTGTCCTGAAGCTCTTGAATATGTCTTTAGGATCTTCTCAAAGGATTTTGCCTCCTTTCTTTTGCTAGCTCCATATAAAAGAGTATTGTCAACAAAATGTTGATGAGTGGTAGGATCCAAGTTGCTGGTGATGGATATACCCTCTATAGCTCCATTTTCCTTTTCTTTTGAAATTGCTCTTCCTAAAGCTTCCACCATAATTATGAATAGAAATGGGGATATAGGGTCACCCTGTCTAAGTCTTTGGAGATGCCAAAAAACCTTCTGATGTTCCGTTTACTAATACCGAGATCATAGGAGTAGAAATACATAAAAAAATTAGGTTGATCCAGCTTTTAGCGAAGCCAAAGGCTTCCATGCACTTGCATAGAAATCTTCAGTCAACTTTGTCATAGGCCTTTTTTATGTCCAATTTAATTAGCATACTAGGGTTCTTATTTTTAAGGATTGAGTGTATAGCTTCTTGATTTATGATTACCCCATCAAAGATGGATATACCTGGAACAAAACCCTTCTGTTCTTCACTGATGATTAAGGGAAGAATTTTTTGAAGTCTAAGGGCCAAATTTTTGGTAAGCAATTTATACAACATATTACACAGTGCAATTGGTTTGAAATCATTGAGGCTAGTTGGTTTCTCTTTTTTAGGAATGAGAGCAAAAAAGGTGTTGTTTACTTCTTTGAGCATTTTCCCAGAGTTTCTAACCCCTTCTAAGGCTTCTGTAACCTCCTTTCCAATGAAGTGCCAACACTTCTAAAAGAAAATGGCTAAGAAGCCACTTGGTCCCAGAGATTTGTCAGGATTCATTTGCATTAAGGCATAATGAATCTCATCCATAGTAAATTTTCTAGTTAAGGTTTTGTTGTGTTCTTTAGATATGACTTTAGGGATATTTCTAAGAAGTTTTTCTTGACATCCTAGATCCAAAGATTCTTTGTTATTTAGAATATTATCAAAGTAATTTATTGACTCTTTAGCTATGCCTTTAGGATCCTCTATAGTTTCACCCTTATCGTTAATAATACATGAAATCTTGTTAGTGCTCCTTCTTTGTTTAGTGTTGTTGTGAAAAAATTTAGTATTTCTATCACCTACTTCTAACCAAGTTTCTCTTGACTTTTGTTTTCAGAAAATTTCTTCTCTAGCTAGTATCTCTTCATAATCCTTGAGTAGATTCTTTTCTCTATGGTACAAGTCATCCTTCATCCCCTCCTTGATAACCTTAGAATTAACTTCTTCCAATTCTATTTCTAGTTCAAGTTTCTTTTTGAAGATATTACCAAATTTAGATGAGTTCCATTCTAACAACTTCCTTTTAATCCATTTTAGTTTGTTCACTAATCTAAACATTTTGGAGCCTAAAATCTTGGGCTCATACCACTAGGACTCAATAAGCTTTAGGATATTTGGATATCTTAACCATGCTTGTTCAAATTTAAAAACACATTTTTTTGGTTTAGTTTGTGTTAAGATGCTGAGAAGTATCAGATAGTGGTCTGAACCAGATATCGAAAGGATGTTAGCTGATAGTGACACATTGTACTTGGTCAGACTTCCTTTAAGAAAGAATCTATCTAATTTCTTTGCTATGTTGCAAAAACCTAGTCTCCTATTGTTCCAACTAAAGGAGTTATCTTTTGTCAGAATTTCAAGGAGAGAGATCCTATCTTTCCATTGTATGAAGTCTCTAGAGGCTGATGGAAGGGTGTTAGTTCCCCCTTTTTTCTCAAAAGTTTTTGTTATCACATTAAAATCCCCTCCTAGAAAACATAGCATATCCTTTGTTTGATTAAGATACGATTCTATCTCTTGCAATACTAAAAGTTTGTCTTTATTTTGAATAGGTCCATATACATTTCTTAGATTAAAGGTCATATTAAGTCTAAAGTTTTTTACCATTCCGCCCATCCAAAATTATCTTCTTTCTGAAATGTTTATTGATATACTTCAAGGATCCCAAATAATAGCCAAGCCACTTGATGCACCATTTGCAGGTGAGGCTTCCATTTCCCTCAACCCTATTTTCTTTTTAAAATTTCCTAATTCTATATTATCTAACTTTGTTTCTTGAATTAACATGATCTCTGGATTGTGAATTTTGATGCAGTGTTTGATCAGACGCTGCTTGTTAGGGGCATTCATACCCCTAACATTCCATGATAGGACATTCATGGCTCCTTGGGAAGGCTCTTCCCCTTCCCTACATTCATAATAGAAGTTATTTTAACATGTCCTATATCTTCACCTGCCAAGCCAATTAATTCTACATTAGGCTTTCTTCCTCTTTTCTTTGCTCTTTTTGCACAATCCGGGGATTTCCTACTATCCTTAAGTTGAGCTATGCCTAGATATTCCTGCTCCTATTTTTATTTTTCCTCCAAGTTTATTAACAGCTCTTCAATAGATACATCTGGGATAGCAATATTCAGGTTGATTCCCTTCACTGGGAGCTCTTTTTGGCATTCTAGTTCTTTTGGATCACAAATCTCCTCCAGAAGTTGATCCATTAATTCCTCTGTTAATGAATCCCCCATAAAATTTGCTATAGTATTCACTTTATCCTTAATTTTATCCTCTTCAGATGTTGAGTTTTCTAAAATATTTGATGGTTCCTCAATGGGGGTATCTCTAATACTTAGAGATAAATCATTATTAAGCAGTGCATATCCTATAGAGTTACTAAGATTCGGCCTTCTCATTAGAATGTTTCCCATTATCATAGGCCTTCTTTTTTCCCCCCTTCATTTCCCTAGAATTAATGTCTAAAGAATTCAGAAATTCTAGTTCATTTGGTTGCTCTTAGCTAGGGTTTAAAGAATTTAACGGTATAGGTTTCTGGAGATTGTCCTTATCTTCAACCTAAGTATTATCTGATTTAGAATTATTGTTAATATCACAAGGGGTAAGTTCTAACATTGGTGACGCAACTATCTTTTTAAATATATCTGAGAATGTTATCGAGACATCAATATTCATTATTTCTTTGATAAGAATACTCTTTCTTCTATTAGATTCATCTATGTCACTAGATTCATCATCAGATGATAGCGAAAAGTCAATAGTATTATTACTCAAAGATAAATTTTTGTTAATCTCTAGACTATAATCTATAGAACTCATGTTATCAGGTTTACTTAGTAACTTTGTATCCTAAAAAAGTCCTTTTTATTACTGGAGCTTCTATTTGTCATTTCGAATTAGACCAAATTTTATTATTAGTGGCCTTTGTTGGAATAGGTTTAGATACTAGGGTAGTGATGTCCCTACCTATGTTATCTGGAATAATGCATGTTGGTGTGAGGTTCCTATCTTTAATCATCATAGATTCTTCATGGTTAGGGGAGTGATTAAGAAAGCAAAAACCTCTTGAAGATTGATTGAAGGATAATTTAGTAATGGGAACTTCAAAAACTGGGAATTTGGGGAGAGGACAAATTTCCCCTTCCTCTAAAGATTAGGAAGAAATATTAAGATTATGTTCTTTGTTATTCAGATTGGGGATCCTGGCTAAACAAGCTTGTTCTGAGATCTTAATACCTTCAATGCTCGGTACCGAAAAAACACAATTTCATTCAACTACATTGGTATTGTTAGCACGTTTTAAGGAGGTTGATGGTAAAGAATAATCATCCTTTTTATTATTTTTAAGTTGCAAATCTTCTGCCCACCCCAAATCTTTATTAGTGGAATTATCTTCCTCAAGATCCCCTTTAAAATAATCAGGGTGAATGGTAATTGAGGCTGTATTGCAACATATTTCCAGAGGGTAGTTGATAGATGCGTTAAGTTTTGATTTGACAATAATGATTCTTTCAGCGTGAGCTAGATCATCATTAACAACACCTACAAAGTGCCCTAAATAATTTCCTATTTCTCTAAGAGAATCTTTATCTAAGAGTTCAATTGGTAGATTTTTTAGAATAATCGCTCTATCAATCATAAAATCCTTCAATTTTAATGGATCAAAAAGAGGCGACCATTCGAAAGATGAAAACCCTTTATTTCTAAATTTTGGTAAACCCTCAGAAAGAAGTTTTAATTTTAGATTTTCACTAGAGCAGTCAACGTAGATAATTTTTTCTTGAAGGATAGTTAAGTGTACCTTGTTGCATAGCTGGGATTCAATCCATGTTGCAATAGTTTCTGTCGCTGCCCCAATGCCATTCCATCTGTAGAAAAAACCATACTTTGCACATATTTTTTGTATACTACTTACCGTTTTGTTCTTAATAACTAAATTTTGTTGATTAGGGTTAGTAATTACCGAAAGTTTCCTACATTCCTACAGACTTGCTATATCACCTTTAATGATCCCTTTTTGATCTAAACCTATAGCTCTTCTATGCGGTGGAGAATAGACCTTACCTGAGGAAGGATTAGGGTGACCTACTAGTTTCCGGCTGTTTGAGATTTGAGATTGAGTCTTGTTTTTGGGGATACCCAGACACAAAAACTTCCTTCTTTTTCGGGATACCTCGTGGTGATACCCTAGGTTGAATCCTAGGGGAAGAGGGCAATAACGCAAAGAACTTGTTTGACAATTTAAGGAAAAAAGGAGTAGCAGGGGCTTTAACTGTCAGTCTGCGTGGAAAAGAGACATGCTTCCAGTCATTAATCTTATTATCCTGGTGAATTGAAAGATCCCCAGAGCCTTGCCTTACATCCCTTCTAGAGAGCTTAGCATATTTTGTTCTTGCAAACACTGAGAACTGGTGATCGAGTGAATTCAACGAGAGTATTTTAGGTCGAGTGCGAATGGCATAGCTTGGCAGAGCCATCTTTTTTTCCCTTAGATTCTAAATTATTATTATTTTAAATTATATTTATGTAATAATAAAGAGAATTATATTTATGTAATAATAAATAGTATTAATTCATATTAATGGGCCTTATTGGAATAATTTGGTCTCTTAGGAGCATGAAGTTGTTTAATGGGCTAAGTCATAAGAAGGATGAATTAAAGTGAACTTCGATGATACTTCTAAAGGCAATCTGAGACCACCTAGAATAGAGTTTGTGGCATGGAATAGCTCAAGGAGTATAGTGGCAATGGGTGCTAAAAAGCTTTGGGAGAGAATGAATAACAAAGTTAAGCTACAAGTGCTATTGAAGGTTGTTTACATGGCAAAGAGATTATCATTAGAAAAGTTGCATTTAGAAGGTGATTTGATGATTATTGTTAATGCACTAAGAAAAGGAGAAGCCCTTGCTTGGAATATTAGTAAATACATTAAATTAATTTGCAAACTATAAAAAAATTCAAAGAATTTAAAATTTTGCATGTGATGAGAAGAGGCAATACGTCGGCCGACAAAATTTCCAAGGTGGTGGTGGCATTTAATGCAAGTCTAACGAAGGATTCAAGGGAGAATTTTAGAGATTTAAAAAATGAGGAGTATGATATGTTGTACACTATTGGTAGAAGGGTAGCATAATGATGTGGCACGTGCTGAAGATGGTGGGATAGCTGTGGGTTGCATGTTTTTTATGGGAAATTAATTCATTTTTCCAAAGTAGGTTGTTAGTTGAGCAGAAAGGGTTCTCTACCGTGAGATGGTGATTTTAGTTAAGATTGGTGAAGCTTGGTTAGTGTGAAGGAAGGAAAATGGAGGTGGGCTTTACCCTCCTCACACAAAAGCAATAATTGTCTTTCATGGGGAGGATTTCTAGGAAACACTTGCGGAACATGTTCAAAATTGAGGAGTTGATTTTCTTGTAGATTGTAGATATATTATTGGTTGAAGAGTTAATGCAAATGAATCATATAGATATAGGGTTAATGTAGACATTGCATCAATGTTCTTTTCTTGGATCTTGGAATTAGAAACAAAGGAGGAGGCGTGCAATGGATAATGAATGAGTGTGTAAGAAAGGAGTTTTTGTTTGACATGAAACCCCTATTGACATTAGCACTATTGAACAGTCCCAAATAACTATATGAAGGGAGAGTGAATTAGTTATCATGAATATTTTCATTAACTTAATCAATTCAAACCAAACTTAATTAAATTAGATAATTATAACAAATATAGACTTGAAAGCTCAAAGGAATACCGAACACAATGAACACTAGATTTACATGGAAAAAAAAGATGGGAAAAGCCACAAAGATACTATTTTTTGTGAATAAGAACACCAGTTAAGGTGTTTTTACAAAGGCTCACTTTCAATATGCTCATTGTAGGTAAGGCTCACTATCAGTTGGCTCATTGTCAATCAAACAAACTGCCCTAAATACATATGCCAAAAATACATATAAACCATTACACTTGAGGGAGTCCATGAAGAAGGAGATCTCAAGAAACGGCTTATAGCTTCGTATCCATATCATGCAATAATCATGTAGATATTATGAATGGTGGCTCTCAAATGAACCTTAAAGAAAGACCCTTGCAAGGTGCACCATATAATGGAAGATTCAAATGATAATGTAAATTAATCTAAGATGAGATGCAAGATCTAAACTAAAATGATATGTAAAAATGCAAGAAAAGTATATCTAAACTAGATGGATTAAGCTAGATGCAAGAAAGAAAATGACAAAGCTAAGCTAAATGATGATGCAATGCTTCAATATGTAAGATGCAAGAATGCAATAGCTCCAAGATGCCAAGATTGCAATACTTCAAGAATCCAAGATGCTAAGATGTCAAGACTCTGAGAACTTGCAATAAGATTTCAAATAACTCAAGAAGCTAAGAATGCTATTAATGTCTAAGATCTAAAAGTGAGGAGAGAGTCTCCTATTAAATGAATTTAGAAATGAACGGACAGTCAAGATTAAGAGGCAAAAATAAATGAGCAATGGTGGAGATTAAATCTTGATTGATCCATGTGCTCAAGATTTTCAAGCGGCAAAATCAATGGACATGATTAAGAGACAAAATAATGAGTGGTTGAGATAAAGAGGCAAAAGCCTTTTTCAAAAGTCAAAAGATTTCATATCATTGGAAAGTGCACTTTTATTTTTATTTTTAATTTATTATTTATTATTTTAAAAAAAGTGGTTTCCATTATTTAATTAAAAGGGGTTTTGTTCTTTTAATTAAATGTGGCTTAGGATAAAGTGATTTTATTATTTAATTAAAAGGTTTTTTAATTAATTAAAAGGGAGCATGTTCTCTTAATTAAATAAAACTTAGGATAAAGTGGTCAAACTTTAAGATATAATCAAACAAAAGATAAAATGGTGATTTTATCAAGAAATAAGAGATTAAATAAATATGCAAAATTGATTAAGCACAAGATTTAGTCTAGTATTTAAATTTTAATGTTAGAGTGGAGCTCAAAGTTTACTAGACCATTTTTTGGTGATTACATTTGCCAATATTTGATTAATGTGTGAGCGATTTGGGAACACATTGAGTCAAAGAATGATGATGTCAAGGTAAGTGATAGAGATCTGACTCTGAAATTGATCAAACGAAGCATAGAAATACAACTAATCCCAAACTTGATAGAACAAGAACTAGTAAAGATAACAAGATACCTAATAAAGATCTGACTTTGAACTTGATCAAATGAGAACTAGCAAAGATAGCAAGATTTCAATGTACAGTTGAAGCAAAATTGAACACTGAAACATAGATTGAAAGTCAAGACAATAAGATAGTAGAATTATTTTTTAGCTTTGAAAGATAGGTTATTCCTGCCCCCTCAGGATCAAAATCAAATTGAGGTAGAGGAGATGCAGAAATGAGATAGATTTGATCAAACCAGGAAAAGAGAAGGTTCAAGATGATTGATAAACGCACAAGACCAAGTTTGACCACCAAGTGATGAAAATTTTGCCCCTGTTTGAATAAGGTTGATCAAAAAGGTATAGCATTAGCATTAGGTCAAAGCAAGCGATTATGAAGAAAATATGATCAATGTTTACCTCAAAGGATGAAAAGATAAGCCTTAAAAGAACAACAAAATAAACTTGGATTTTGGTTTTGATCTTGAAAATGAATCGATGATGCCAAGAAAGGATGACCAAATTTGTCTGATAATGATGAGACAAAGACTCTTTCCTCACTCAATGCAAGATGCAAAGACTAAGACTAAGATGAAATGCAAAGACTAAGATGTAATCTAGTATGAAAAATGCAAGTGCAAAGTGCGAGAGTCAATAAATAGGTCCTTGTTTTTATCATCGAGTCTTATTAAGGGACATCGCAAGATCATACAACCATCACTAGTACAAGCACAACTATGAAGATATGAATATAATCTATATCGGATAGAATGTATAAACCACACATAAGCACTAAGGCATAAGGGCCAAGATGATCTTAGCACAGTTTCCAAATTAATGTTGCAAGTAACCATAAGCATCAAGGCAAGATTGCGTAAGCAAACACAATGTAATAGTCAAGGAGATCATTCCAACCTCACCTAAGTGTCCAAATAAATAAGGTCGAGGTATGTATGGCATTCCAATCGTGATGGAGGCTCTTACCACAGACACCAATTTATTAGATAGCTTAAGATCATCAAAATCACACCATACATAGAAATCAAAGAAAATATGCCCCATGCCCCTAGTCCTCTAGTTGTAAAATCATGGAGAAACCAAGGAGGGAACATCATTGAAAATCCTCAATAATAAATAGCATACAAAGAAAATATTATTAAGCATAGCTCAGTCATTTTAATTTAAGTGCAGTGTAAAAAAGATAAAGATAATCATTAACTCACTAGGACTAATGCATGCAGATGAGAAATATCGTACAATCCTAGATTGCACACAAAGCATCGACTCAAGGTAACATATCTGATAGTGTTGAGAAGAACTTAATGTCAAAGGAAGTGTTGAGAAACACTATTTGGGGTGAGTTATTAAGAAACACCATCGCACACCAAAGGAGAATACAGTTCATACCCCCTAGTCCTAGACAAAGATCAATCCCAAACCAAGGAGATTGGAGATGGAAGTCAAAAGGATTCAGAGTGCAAAGCAACAAGATGATAGATATAAGCACATGGGTTTCAAGTAGTGCATGTTTCCAAGTTTTACCAAGATAATGATTTTTCTAGGACATTATATGATTTTTTAGAGATTTTATATAATTTTTAGAAAAAAAATTCAGGAACATTTTTAATTTTTTAATTTTTTTGAGATTACCAATTCTCAAGCAAGATCACATTGGTTTTCCCCCAATGTCTAGCAAGGTATAGGACATAATGGATGAATTAGAAAACTGATGGAGGAAGCAGAAAGATAATGCAACCCTCAGGGATAGTCTTGTCAAGAGTACCCAAGCTAGGGAAAGAGAAAATATAACAATGTAAGCTCATGAAGCAGTGTTGGGCAGCATATAGGATATTAACCCAGTGTCATGAAAGTATGCGGTGCAAAGAGTGGACATGTCAAGAGACTCTTTTTAATAGATTTTTCATTTTATATATATAATTTTTATTCTTCATTTTGATCAAGACCAAGGGATCAATTGGATATGATAGTGAAGGATAGCACGATTAGGAAAAGGGTGATGGAAATTACGAGTTAATGATTTGAGATAACGGAAAATATGTTTAAGCATAGTGATGGCCAATTCTGGATAAGCAAGATCGGGATAGAGTAGCATGGATGGAAGCAAGTAAGTAAGCTAATGGAAAGGATAGCAGATGACAGGATATATGATGCTCATGGATAGTTCGACCTTGTCAAGGTAAAAGGTGAAAGAGGAAGTATGAGTGCACATGAAATATCTAGTGTGGATGCATCTTGCCCCAAGTGTAGAGTGCAAGATAGAGGAACTACGCATGACGCATGTTTGTCAGGTTTTCATCATGGTACTTGTCCAAGGTGCCACAAGTAGTGGTTTTCACCATAGGATGAATTCATTTTTTAATTTTGCTACCAAGGCGCCTATTTCAAGGTTTTCACCAAGACACTTTTTCTATTTTTTTATTTTTTCTATTTTTTGTATTTTTTTTTATTTTTTTATTTTTAAATTTTTGGAGGAAGTCAAGCCTGATTCTCTTTGGATAATGCTTCTTTGGAAAGATATGCTACAATAGGCCAAGGCCATTGAGAGGTGTGCTCATGGATGTTGATAAGGTGATGGTAGGGAAATGAGATGAAGGAAAGGATGACTACTAAGGATTTATGCGTAAGATGAGATAAGGGGAATGAAAGGATAATGAATGAGAGGATAAGAAGTATATCTAAGTGCAAGTGTGAGAAAAGGGATGGAAGTATAATGAATAGGAGGATAATAAGTATTGTTAAGATCAACACCGACACACACCTTGAAGGGTAGTGGAATAATGGATTAAAAATATATGAAATAGCTTGAGGTTTTGATGTAGGAAGTGATGTGGATTTTGGGACACAAGGACCCAAAATGGATGAAGGAGAGGATGTAAGATATTTGGAAGAATATGGAGTGGAAGTTTTTTGGAAGCCCAGATGTTAAATTTGATTTTTCTTTTATATTCAAATCCTTTAAGAGAGACTTAGGAATCCACATAGCTTTTGGTTTTTCTTTACTTTTAGATGTTTTTTATTGCAATTCTTCCATGATGGATTTAGGAACCCATTTTTTTATTATTATTATTTTCATCGAGAACCCTTGAGGTCTCTTCAATAGTTCCTTTTTATTTGTAGCCACATGTTGATTAGATAGGACATGGTGATCTTCATATGTAAGTGGATTCTTGTATTTTGTATTTTTACGTTGCACATCTAAATTGCTTCCAAAGGACTTGGGAATTGTGGATGAAAGAGGCTGATATGATGGGTTTAGATAGATGAATGGATGGAAATTTCTCAAGGATGTATGTCTTCATTGATCTTGAGGTACGATGAGGGAAGTGGATGACAAACTAGGAGAAAGAGGTCTTGTGTTTGGAGGGATATAGGGATCCAATATGGATGGAGGGTTTGAAGGTTTTAGCTTTGGGATATAAGGACCAAGGATAGATTTAGAGGATGCAAACAGATAATGGGTAGGGATATTAGCATCCGTAGAGTGATTTGTAAGATTCTTATTTATACCAATAGGCTCATGAATAATTTTGATAGGAGCAAAAAGAACTTGGGAGGATTTATTCTTATGTGGAGGAGTAAGAAAGATGAGAGATTTTTTAGATGGATACGAAGGATTATGACAAGGAGTTGTTGGGATATTTTGATCTTGACAAGGATCTTTAGATAATATAAGAAGTGTACTTTTCTCTCAATTTTCAATAAGCTCTTTAGAGATGATGGAAGGAGTATATTTATCTTTCTTGGGAGATGAATAAGATATAGGAGGTGGAGGGATATCTTCTTGGAAGAGGTAAATGGATATGAGGGGATCATCATGAGATTCTTGGGATATGATACTTTGGTCAACCATTGGATAAGGATGGATGGTATCTTGATCTCAATCTTTAGTGATATTTATTTCTTCACACTTCAGATTGTCCTCTTGACATGGAACCACTTCTAGGGACAAGGTAGGGGTTTGGATATGTGTAAGGAGTTCATGAAGGGTTGATGAAGGGACATTTAGGATGGGTATGATAGGTGTTGAATCACAAGGAAGCTTGGGATCTATGACCTTTGAAGCATGGAAGGGACTTGTAGAGATATGTATATTATCTTGGATCTCTTTTAGAGGTAGCCCTTGAGGATTTGCATAGGTAGCGTGAAAAGCATTCATTTCTTTATCTAATGGCAGAATTTTGGAGGGATTTTCTTCTTTAGGAGATGAATGTATGATGGGTAAGATAGAGGTGGCATGAGAACCATTACTAGACATAGGTTCATGACTTTGATCAAGATTGAGATTTGTATCTTCATTAAATAAGTCATTAGGATCTTCAACACTAATTATGCCATCATCAATGAGATCTTGGACTTTATGTATCAACTCCATGCAATGTGAAGTTCTATGTTCATTATTCCAATGATACACACATTAGGTAGTCAAGAATGAAAGTCTACTAGAAGTGACTGGAGGTAATGTGATGAGATTGTTTTCAAGGAGCTTTTCCAATACTTACTCATAATATTCTCCCAAAAGAGTAAAGATTCTCTCTGAGGTATGATCAAGTTTTTCTTGATGTTCTTGTAGATAGGGAAGACTGTCAAAGATAGGTTGGTCATGGATTGGTAGAATAGGTTCTTGATCAAAGATAGGTAATTCATAAAGATGTTTTTGATGAAAGATAGGTTTTTTATTAAGATTTTCTTGATCAAAGAAAGGTTTGTCATGAATTTGATATTGCTCAAAGATAGAGTTATTGTTAAAGTGGAATGTAGCCTTTCTTCAAGAAGGTGAAGATAAAGGATAAACTAATCTCCAAGAATGTTGATTAGAGGATGTATCTTTTTATTCCTTCAAGTTTCCTATTGTAGATCTCAAAGATTTGATTTTCTCTTCTAGGAATGCCCTAATAGTCTCTTCTTCTTCCTGTTTAGTAAAATTTTTTAGATCCATGATGCGATTGTTTTGATTTAGCATGAAAGAGAATGTAAAGAGCCAAATAAGATGACACAAGACAACTTGATGTCCACTCTAGAAGAGAAAAGTGTTCACTTGTCAAATAGAAAAAGAGAGTAAAATAAGATTAAGATGACTGATCACAAAGTGCCCAAGCTGCGGGGTAAGATCCCTATGTACGAAACTTGTGACTCAAGTCAAGAGATAACATCAAGATAAAGATAAATATAGCCAAAGAGATAGACAAGTGAACAACTTTACTAATCAAGAATATAACCAAGGTATCTAGTTGACTCTTTTTAGCTAAAAATAGTCTCAAACTTGCTAGTTTCAAACCAAGAGACCAGAAAAAGTCAAGTAAAAGCTTCCTAAACTAGCTAAGAGAAAATCTGGACCAAACCAACTCAAATCAGAATCTGGATGATAGACCTCATCAAATTTAGACAATAATTAAATAGGAATAATAAGTCGTATGAAATACCCCAGTAAAGATAGATGACACTTCAGGATGATATGATATTCTGATGACATGACATACGATAGACCACATTACTTGACTTGTGATATACTCATGAAACATGGGTCAATGAGTTTGACTCAAAAAACTACACAGTTGAATCTTGATAGCAATATCACAATTTGACTTCCTATGGAAAATATCTCCTACATATTAGACCACATTACTGACAAATGATATTTCTCTAAATGGTAGGCAATATTCCAGAATATTGTACAATATTTATCACTACTACAGGTGATATTTAGATAGCAATTTCCAGTTTTGACAATAATTTTGAATTTTGACAAGTTTGAATTTCAAGATCAAGTTTTTAAATTAAATGTGACACATAGAGTAGTCTTCAAACAATCAAGCAAGGGACAAAGCAACCTTGCATGATACAATAAATTGTGAGGTCTAAATATAGGTTACAATATTCCAATAATGTCAAGTGTATGTTCACAAAGATTTCCACAGGTCTAGCACAAATAAAAAACACATCAAGCAAGAACTACCTAAGGACATGCTAGTATCAAAACCATTGTCCAAAACTTGGTAAAGGAATACATATGGTGAGTAATCTTGAGGTGCTCTGAGAAACCGCTTGGATCGGTCCTTGCACAAATATTATGATACTTTCGGACAATAGGGTAGCCTCTAACTTAAGGTATTTAATAAAACTTTGTTCATGACTATCCTTTGTAGTTTCTCAAGTGAAATGTATAGTCTCACAGTAATATTTAGACCTCTCAGACCTATACAAGATGAATGTACTCCCTTTACAGTAGTCTTGTAAACAAGATTGAGACCAAGATGGCCCTACAAGCACCCAATCAAATGTAGTCTTGCTTATAAATATTAAGGCAAGTAGGCCCTACACATGAAGAAGCATTGGAAGTAGAAAATAGCCAAGTCTCCCCTCTCTTTGGATTGAAGGAAGCTTTTGATTATAGTGGGATGGAGTAGCTGGATTTGTTTGTTCCCCACTTGGGTCATTCCCAAAAGTTTTCTCTCTTGGCAGGCCCTCTAAAGGTAAATGCAAGAAAGTAAATGGATAACTAATGAAGGTCTAGATTTCTAATTTTTCATGAGGAAAAGAGAATACTCTCCTACTCCATAGTGTCTCCCAAACACATCAAGCACATGTTAATTTACCAAAAGACAACTAATTAAACTATGTCCCTATAAAAAATGATCAATGCTAACAAAAACACACAAGATTAGTTACATACCTCCAAAGCAATTTCCAAAATCACAATGTTATTAGTCTTAGAAATATAATTTCTTTAGCAAGAGAATCCAACAAAACCACAAGTTAGGCTGCAAAAACTTTGCAAATGAAACCAATAACCTTGTAAAATCACTTGTTAGGAAATAGGAAATATAAAAAACTTGCAAGAAATCTCAATCGTGCATTGAACTATGTGCAAATAAAGTGCAAGCTCATCGCAATTTTTTTTTCTTTTGACCTAGTCAACAAGACTCAATTTGTTTTCTATAATTTCAACCCCAAAAATATAAATACAAAGAAGAGACCCTTATTAAAAATCTGAGAGATTTCCAAAAATGTAAAATTTTTAGAAATATCCCTTAATCTGTGCCCTAGATACCTAGTTTACCAAAATAGACCAGTTTTCATAAATCAACTCTTTGCTATGTTATTGCATATAAATTAAAAACACAGAAGTAAACCCTTGTAGAAGTTTTAGACCTTTCCAAAAATGTAATTTTTTCTGAAAAATACGATGATTTGCGACTAGAAATGAATTTTTATGAAAAATAAATTAAAAATTATAACTCATGAAAAAATGATTAGAAAAATCTGATTTTGGACTAAGACACATCTGAACCATCTCCAACTTGCAAAAAAAATTCAAATCAAAACTCCAATCTGTTTGTGAGATATGATCAAATATTTCAAAAACCTAGGGTTTTTTTGCCTTCAACTCAACCTACACAAGGGTAAGTATTAAAAACCAAAGTGAGTATCCAAAAATTCATGGGTTTTCCCCAAAAAATGTGAACCAAAAAGTGTGATCACTTCTATAAACCATTACACTTGAGGGAATCCATGAAGAAGGAGATCTCAAGAAGCGGCTTATAACTTCCTATCCATAACGTGCAAGAATCATGTAGATATTATGAATGGTGGCTCTCAAATGAACCTTAAAGAAAGACCCTTGCAAGGTGCACCATAAAATGGGTTTAAATGATAATGCAAATTAATCTAAGATGAGATGCAAGATCTAAGCTAAAATGATATGCAAAAAATGCAAGAAAAGTAGATCTAAACTAGATGGATTAAGTTAGATGCAAGAAATAAAATGACAGAGCTAAGCTAAATGATGATGCAATGCTTCAATATGCAAAATGAAAGAATGTAATAGCTCCAAGATGCCAAGATTGCAAGACTTCAAGATTCCAAGATGCTAAGACTTCAAGATTCCAAGAACCTGCAATAAGATTTCAAATAACTCAAGAAGCTAAGAATGTTATCAATGTCTAAGATCTAAAAGTGAGGAGGGAGTCTCCTTTTAAATGAATTTATAAATGAATGGACGGTCAAGATTAAAAGGCAAAAAGAAATGAGCAATGGTGGAGATTAAATCTTGATTGATCCATGTATTCAAGATTCTCAAGAGGCAAAATCAATGGACATGATTAAGAGGCAAAATAATGAGTGGTTGAGATAAAGAGGCAAAAGCCTTTTTCAAAAGTTAAAAGATTCCATATCATTGGAAAGTGCACTTTTATTTTAATTTTTAATTTTTAATTTATTATTTTTAGAAAAAGTGGTTTCCATTATTTAATTAAAAGGGGTTTTTATTTAATTAAAAGGGGTTTTTATTTAATGAAAAGGGGTTTTGTTCTTTTAATTAAATGTGGCTTAGGATAAAGTGATTTTATTATTTAATTAAAAGGTTTTTTAATTAATTAAAAGGGAGCATGTTCTCTTAATTAAATAAAACTTAGGATAAAGTGGTCAAACTTTAGGATATAATCAAATAAAAGATAAAATGATGATTTGATCAAGAAATAAGAGATTAAATAAATATGCAAAATTGATTAAGCATAAGATTTAGTTTAGTATTTAAATTTTAATGTTAGAGTGGAGCTCAAAGTTTACTATACCATTTTTGGGTGATTATAGCTATCACAATTGAAACTTGGCTAACTACTAAAATGAGGAGTAATGAGAAACAATTCCACCACTAAAGTATTTCACACCAACTACAACATAGAAGGATAATCTTCTATCAGTGATTGTATATAGTCGCACGATGATGTCTAAATATCTTCTCTTCAAGTTCACATCGCTCACATACTCATCTCTACATTGAACAAAAAACATCCTCTATATATATACCATTCCATGCATCCATATCCATCGATGTCGAGAAGGCACAATATTCATTATTATTTTCAAAGTTGACCATATACAATTTGAAATAGGTCACACCAAGACATTCCTGTGGTGGAAATAATCAAATGTGGACCACACCGAAATCTCCTTTCTCAATGCAATACACTATCCACTTATTACATCATCTAAAGCCAAAGAATAAGATCTATACATTGTAATGAATACTATGTTGTTGAACCACAAACATTGATAACCAAATAGGAATGGACCCAGACAAAGGTATCTCAGTATGTTACAACATGAATGGGACAAAGACAATCACAACTGAAGATAGAACATTATAGCACATCATTTGGAGCATGCTAATTTTGGTTCACCAATGCCCAAATGGAACTACTACCAAATATTTTGACATCAATGAAACAACAAATCACATTCCAACAATCTCCCCTTTTTTCATTGATGGCAACATTCATCAATGAAAAAACAAAATAAAGAATATCAACATTTTAAGTCTCCTTTTATTCTCCCCCTTTGACAATAATGACAAAGGAAAAAACTCCTTATGATAAAATTACTTTTCTCCCCCTAAGAGGAATCCACCAAGCATTGATCCAGAAAAGAATAGGCATATAATACCCTAAACCAATGCACATCCTGATGCACATTAGTTCTAACTAGGAAGGGGCATAACCCCTAACTTCTGCTTGAGATATTCAAAAGTGTCATTGCACAATGATTTTGTGAAAATATCTATAATATGCTCTTTTGTAGGTACATATTCAAGTCTTACTTCATTATCTAAAATATTCTTCCCCAAGAAGAGATATCGATGGATATATGTTTCATTCTAGAATGTTATACCAGATTCTTAGAAATGTTTATGGCACTAGTATTATCACACATAATTGAGATAGGTTCATCAAATTTTGCGTCAATGCCCTTTCATGTATATTTCATCCAAAGTACCTAAGTGCAACAAGAAGATGTTGCAATGTATTCAACTTCAACTATTAGATAATGACACTGAATCATGTTTCTTATTTGACCAAGAAACCAACTGAGAGCCAAAAAAATAAGCTCCACCACTTGTACTTCTCCTATTATCAACCCAACTGGCCCAATTCGCATTAGTATAAGTTGTCAAAGTGAAATATGAATCATTAGGTTACCATAATCCATATTCTTTTATCCCTTTCAAATATCTAAAAATCCTCTTTATTGCAACAACATGTGATTCCTTTGATTCTTGTTGAAATCTGGCATCTAGACACATAGCATACAATTATATATGGTCTAGTAGCAGTCAAATATAGTAAACTTCCAATCATTGATCTATACTTACTTCCATCAATTTTGGGTGACTCACCATCTTTGTTAACTTGCATCTGGTAACAATAGGTGTACAAACTATTGTAGAATTTTCCAACCCAAACTTCAACAATTCTTTGATACAATTGGACCGAGAAATGAAAATTAATTTTCTATTATGATTTACTTGCAATCCAAAAAATAAATTTAACTCACAAATCATAGACATTTTCAATTCTTGTTGCATTTCCTTTGCAGATCTTCTACACATGTCATCATTGCCTCCAAATATTATGTCATCAACATACACTACAACAATCAACATCTGATCTAAATAAATCTATAGTATAAGTTTCTATCAACAAATCCCTTCTAAAAAAATTATCAAATCAGATACTTGTTTAATATGCCATACTAGGCCCTAGGTGCCTACTTCAATCCATACAATGCTTTCTTCAACCCACAAACTGTATCTAGGTCACTCTCTAACTTGAATCATTCTAATTTTTCAATGTAGACTTCTTCCTTTAGTTCTCCATTCAAGAATGTTGACTCTACATCCATCTGATAAATTTTAAAATCTAAGATGTAAACACAAAAAATATTCTGATCACTTCCATCTGGGAAATAGGAGCATATGTTTCTTCAAAATCAATTCTTTTGATCTAAGTATAATTCTTTCAAACTAGTCTTTCCTTGTCCCTTATCACGTTTCCATTTTCATCTATCTTGTTTCTGAACACCCACTTTGTTCCAATCACATTTTTGTCTACCGGTCTGGGCATAATTTCCCAAGTCCAATTCTTCTTAATCTAATCAAGTTCTTCTTCAATTACTTTTACCCAACTTTGATCATTACATTCTTAGGTTCAGTTTCCAATAGTAAACATAACAAAACTTTTTGTTGAGTTGCCTTCTTGTGATAATGCCTTTATTCTTATCTCCAATAATCTAATTTTTTGAATGATTTTTCTATACATACCTTGGAGTCTTACTTGTAGATGTCAAATCCTACTTTGTCTCTTCTTCTTCTTTCTTATCTTCTTTTTCTTTGTCATCTAAGTCAGATTCAGATTCAATATGCTTGTCAGGATTTATTTGAATATCTTCATCAACTTTCACATTTATACTTTCAACTATCTTGTTTAGTCTCTTTTTGTAACATCAGTATACTTTTCTCTTTTTAGAATAACCTAGAAATATGCCTTCATCAACACTACTGTCAAATTTTCTGAGATTGTCTTCATCTCTCTGAATGTAGCATTTACTTCCATTTTTTGTAAAATGCTTCACTTTCAGAGCTCTCCATGCCATATCTCATATAATGCATTTCCATATTTCCTCTTCAATAGTACCTGGTTAATATTATATACTATAGTATGTATAGCTTCTCTCCAATAGACCTCTGATAAACTTACTTCTTTGATCATTGTTTTGGTTTCTTCTTGAACTATTTGATTCATTATTTCTACTACACCATTCTGTTGTGGTGTCCTTGGGGTACAAACTTGTCTTTTACTATCATGTTTCTCATAGAAATTATTAAATTCATTAGAAGTAAACTCTTCTCCTCTATTAGACCTCAAGAACTTAATCTTTCTATCTACTTCATTCTCAACTCTCACTCTAAATATCTTGAATTTTTCTAATGCTTCTAATTTTTGTCTTAAGAATGCAACCCAAGTTAATATGGAATAATCATCAATTAAAATCATGAAATATCTCTCACCTTGTAATCTCCTTGTTCTGGTTGGACCACATAAGTCAGTGTGTATAAGATCCAACAAACTGATAGATGAATGATCTTGTCCTTTGAATGATTCTCTTATCTATTTTCCTTCTTGAAATCCTTTGCAGATAACATTATTTGGTTTGGTTAGTCTTGGAAAATATCTAACTACACTATTAGAAATTATCCTTACCAAATTGTCAAAGTTAATGTGACACATCCTCCAGTGCTAGAGCCAATTGTCTTCGGTCTATGATATTAATCATCTCTTTGCACTTTCTAGTTGAAACATGTTTCCTATTTTTCTTATTCCAACAATGTAATAATAGTTCTAAACTTCTTTTGGATCTCACATCCATCCTCCTTAAATATAACATCATAACCATTCTTGCACATTTGTCCAACGCTAAATAAATTATGAAGCAAACCCTTCACATAGTAAACATTTTTAGTGTTATATTTTCCATCAAAAGTAATAGAATCAATTCAATAATATGCATCATTTTATCACCACCAAATCTAATAGGACCACCATCATAATCTTCAAGTTTCATAAATTTACCTTTATCACTAGTCATATGATTTTAACATCCATTATCAATCAACCACTCATCTCTATTTATTCTAACATACAATGCATTCTCAGTGATACCATTAGATCCTGAGCAAATGTTGGAAATATCAAATCTAGGTTCTTCTTTTTCAAACAAAACTAGGTAATCTTCTTGATCTAATTCATCATCTAATATACTGGAATTTTCACTAACATAGTAGGCTTTCTTATTGAATCTTTTTTTATAAAAAATTATCTCTTTTTCTGGACACCTAGCTATTATATGACCAATTTCTCCACATCTAAAACATTTAAGCGATAACATATATTTGTATTTGTCGATACCCTTCTTTAGGTTCCTTGTGAAATTTTCTTCCAGCTCATCAGAACTTTCATTGCCATGAACATCCTCTATTTTTGTGGTTTTACAGGTGGTTTCATATTTCTCCTTCTCTTTTCCATATTTTCTCATCTCAAAATCGGACAAAGTGCCAAATAGTTTTTCTTTGGTAAACTTCTTTGGATCATAGAATTCCTCAATTGTAGAGATCTTGTCATTGTAACTATCTGGTAGGGTCATTATAATTTTATCTATAGTATCTTCATCTATCAAAGTACCTCCTTGATTTTTGATACATTCACAATACTGTCAATTCTCAGAGAATAGCTTGCAATGTCTTCACCTTCTTCCATTATCATATTTTCATATCTATTCTTGCAAATTATACTTCATATATATCTTTCAATTTTTCCCAAAATTCATAGGTAATATTCAATGAAATAACTTTTTTCAACTCAGTCTTTGATAAAGCACTAAAGATAGCATACCTCACTCTTTCATTCTCTTCATGAGTCAAAATATCATATGCAGTAGGAGGACCATTCAATGGTGCAACATATTTTGTCTCAATAGCTTTCCAAGTAGTATAGCTTAGGGAGTTCAAGTAACCATACACATGAGTGCGACTCACCATCCTAGGGAAGGTACAGGATGAGGAGGTGTATGCACCCTAAAATGGTCACCTGGACTTTGGGCCCCCATTCAGCAATTTGTCAAATCTCTGAATCAATATTTTCAAATATCAACAATATCAATTATATCAATTTCCTTGATCAAATCATAATCAATTCAATATTTCCTAAGGTTTGAGCCTTATTTAATTTAAAAGAGAAAAAAATAAAAAATTTATTTAATTAAGAGAATATGCTCTCTTTTAATTAATTAAAAATTTCTTTTAATTAAATAATAAAATCACTTTATCCTAAGCCTTTATTTAATTAAAAGGAATTTCCTCCCCTTTTATTTAAATAAAAAATCCCCACTTTTCTTCTTATCCTATGTTGCACAAATAAAGCATTATTCTTATTTTATAAAAAGAGAAAAAATACTTTTTGTCTCATATGGACACTAAAGTCAACTCCTATTTTCCTATTAGAGGATATTTGTGCACAAGGATCAAACTTCTATTTTTCTCCACCGTTGATTAAACCTTTTGCCTCTTAATCTCAATGGTCCATTTTCATCTCATTTCTTATAAAAGGAGAGCTCTCTTCCTCATTTTCATATCTTAGGTTTTTATGCTAATGTTATGTTGTAGGTTTTTTAGGTCATTTGGAGCTCTTTGAAGACATTCTTGCATTCAAGCTTTGAAGACATTGTTGTTGCATTTCATTTAGCTTGTTTTCTTACATCATAGTTGCATAATCATGGCATTTTTAGTATAGATTTCCTTTAAGCAATAGATTAATCTCACATAGTTTAATTAGAGGGTTTGTAACTCTTTCATTTCTATTTTCATAGCCTAATTTGCATACTTGCATGCTCATCTTAGCTTACTTGCATTTGCATTCATTTGGATTCTTGAAGATATTGGCATTGTTGCCCTTGTCTTTGATTTTGAATCTCTCATTGTGTGGTTGACTAACAAGGTCATGAGTTTATAGCTCTAGCTGAGAGCAATTTTACAAATCTTGCAACTCCATGCATAAAGAGCTATGGATCGATTTGTGAGGGCTCATTATTGAGTGTTCTTGAATGTAATGATTCATAGAAGTGTGGTCACATTTTCACCATACAGGAGGAACCCTAAAGTGATCAAAATGGAGCTAGAGGAGACAAGGATTGGGGAGAGGAGGGAGGGGATGGGCCAAGAGGTGATGACGGGGGAGGTGATATAGGGGATGGGAAAGGATGCCAAGTGCATCAATGGGTAGCATAGATACAAAGACCACAAGAATAGTTACAATAGCCATAGGTACCTTAGCCGCTACAACCACCACAATAGGATCAATAAGGACCACATAGATGCCTCATCCACAGGGACCACCTCCAATCAAGCAGTAGGATTATGACATAGTATTAGCTGAGAAGGTTGGTTTGGTTACATAGATGGTCTAATTACAGGGCTCAATATAGGTAGAGACAAAAGGGGATCAAAGTCTATAGGAAGAGGTGATGCATTTATAGGTTGAATTATAGATAGAGTGAGTTTGTGCACACAGTGCCCAATCTATGTGAGATACTCTATAGGCTAGAGTGGATGCAGGAGAGTTCACAATTATAGAGATTCATACAGGGGAAGTAGAGTTGCAGTCCCAGCTAGATACATTACAAAGGCAAATTGATGCACTAACAACTAAGAAGGACATGTGGAAGCAGAGGGAGAGAGGTAAAGGGGGATAGGGAGCTATTTGTATAGGCGGTGATAATTCTTGGTATGGAACAAGTGATGTAGGAGTTGTTCATTTCATAGAGATGGGAGATGAGAGATGTTAGAGAGGCGACTTGCTACATGAAACTATATTATGATGTGGTGCTACCTAAGAAGAGGGATACAAATTTTACCAGTGGAGAGAGATCATTCTCTATAGGGGCCAGAGATGGAGGGTCACAGGGTTCGATAAGATTACCACTGAAACCCCCACACAAAGATGGGGTTGGAGGAGTGGGAGGAGTAGTGAAATTTTCCCAGGGGGCCACTTAAGAGCCTTACAAGTATTTTGATACAAAAATTTTGTACTTATGATATTATGATGATGAGATTTACATATACAACAGTAACAAGGTGCATTTTGATATGGAGTTTTGATGTATCTCTCAGATGTACTCTTATGACAGTTTATGACATTATAATGTATTTTCTTGATGGACTATGATAGACACTTTGTGGACATTTTTATGATATATATGCACGATGATTTTTATGATTATGTTATTGACATTTGTGATGTAGGATGTGTGTGATTATTTGGGATTAATCTATATGTTGTTCTAACACATTGATGATGCAGAGACTACGTGGAGTGTGTGACTTATATGATTTATGGATGGATGGTTTGGTTTTATCTATATGATGCAAATGTGATGCAATGTGATGGATGTTATGTTAGATATATGCAATGTTTGATTTATGGATAATAATTAATGATTAATGGGTTAGATATATTTGACATGCAATGTTTAATTAATGAATAATGAGATATATTTGATGTGCAATGTATTATTAATGAATAATGATTAATGTTATGAAAGTGGACTATGTGATTTAAGGATTAATTAATAATGTTAATGGGTTAATAAATGGATAATAAATGAACCTAAAGATAGTAACTAGGTGGTAGATAATGATTATAATGCACACTAATATAACTGTCATAAGAATTTGAAGTCAATACTTAAAATTGTTAATAACAGTGATGTATGGTAAATGCAATGAATTATGTAACTAATTATAATTGTTACATAGAATTTGAAGTCAATACTTAAACTCATAAGTAACAATTGATGCAATCTAAATAATGAACCTAATAAATGTCAATTACATAATCATGACTCGTAAATGAATGCAAAAACTGCAATAGAATGGAATGTAATTAACTAAATGCCACTTCTAAATGATAATCTATTTTTGTGTGTACCAAACATAGCTAATAGAACCAAGTAGCTCACTAGGAGGGGGGAATAATTAGAACCTTTGTCTCAAACAAAATGCATAATGAGCCCTAACTACATGATTTTAATGGGATTACTTGTGTTTATGTTAGAGAGCACACCCTAGTTTGATTTTGAAAAAGGTGGTATGTATCATGTGTTATAAAAGCACATATGATATTGTTCTTTTGTGTAGACTAGACTTTCAGACACAATAGATAGTTTTAGGAACATAGATGTAGATTTCATAGTCATGATGGAACCAATTACATATACTTAATAGAGAGGTTGGGTACACCTGAATCTTTTGAGGGATGTGAGTGTGCTAACCCATTTCCCCCACTAAGATATGGATAAACATAACTAAAAACCAACAAGAATGCACTAAAGTATCAGTAAACATATCATATCACAAAAACATGCATCAATTTACACCACTCGTAATAGACCAAGATATGAAAGATCGAGGTCATCTTGAGTAGGTTTGGATTGACACACAAAGTATAAAACCAAAAAGAAGGCCTCGTGACCAAGTAGTCATTCGGTCCTCAGTTCTTTCCATGAATAGTTTTAGTGATGGTGTTTCTGATAAGACGACCTAGGAAGGAAGCATCCTAAAGGGAAAAGATTGATTATTTTGTCAAATATGGGTATTCGTTGGCAATAGTTGTGAAAGGAATGACTCAAAAAATACATACATACCAACACTTGTCTACTTGAAATTAGTAAATATTATTCTAGAGTTGCCAGGTGTGTTGCTTTAGTACCTCAAATAAATATCAACAAATATCAGGTGTGTTTGCTTTAGTAAACACACAAAATATCAATAATGCATGGAAACATTTTGGATTGAAATAATCCAAATAGTCCCATTAGGCATTCCAAAAATTATTGTGAACTAGATTTGCACCCTACTAAACTTGAGTTTCAATAATCTAGTGACACGTGAGAATATTCTAAGGCCGTGGGTAACCTATAGTGAGAATGAAACTCTAGAGAAGGTCAGCTTCCTCTTTATACTCACATAAAACTACCTTAACTAAGATTTTCTAGAGAAAAAGACAAGAAGGAAACATGAAATGAAGCCTACTCCTAAAAGGTGATGCACCAAAATGATATTTAGATTTGCGCTACTACTCCTTTGACACAATCTATCATGGTAAATAAGTTTTCTATTACAAAAATCATCTTTTGACATGTCAATACATCAACATATCATAGGAAGGTTGATATTTCAAAACTTAATGGAAGGAAAAAGCTAGAAGTTCTCACAACCAAAAAATGCTAGTAAACACACAAAATATCAACAATGCATGGAAACGTTTTGGATTGAAATAATCCAAATAGTCCCATCAGGCATTCCAAAAATTATTGTGAACTAGATTTGCACCCTACTAAACTTGAGTTTCAATAATCTAGTGACACGTGAGAATATTCTAAGGTCATGGGTAACCTATAGCGAGAATGAAACTACCTATATAAAACATGTTATTTCTATATGAGGCAATTGTAAATAAAATGAAACATATTTTAGGATTTGCATATGAAACACAAAAATTACATCATTTACTCATTTTGCACACAATAGAACATATTAGATAAGGGAAAATAACCCTTTATTGATAAAAATGTGACAACAAGGAGCTGTGCATATCTATCAATAGGTTATAAGAATAATCCCCTACTAAATGAACTTAAAAAAGGATACAATAGATCTAAAGAGGGGTAAGAACTAACTTCAAAAATTAGTAATAAAGATATTTGTGCTTCTCCAAGCATTTGCATGAGAATAGGAACAAAACCTCCTTTATTCGTACACAATTTTCAATCCTATTTTTAAGCCCAATAAAAGACTCCAAAAATACTATAGAATGAAGAATTGGTCAATCCTTGTCCTCTTCTACCATAAAGGTACCTAAAAACACATTAAATCCTCCTAAACTGACTCTTAACACCCCTATATTCCCTCCAAATGTTTTACAGCTTCTCTAAACCTCCCTATATACTTGGAAAATTATAAGTTCAACCATATCCCTTTGAATCATAATTAAAACTTAATGAAATTATTTTTGCAACATAAATATTATTAAAGAGATTTAAAAAAAATAACTTTAATAATATGTTTACATTAAAATTAGATGCAAAAATAAATAAGGCATTACATAAGCCACCTAAAAGAGGGGTATTCATATGAAGAAGATGATTTTTCTTAAAACATAAGCAAAAAATGCTTTAAGGGCCACAACCAATTTAGGGAAAAATAAACCCTAAGTATTGCAACTCTCATTTTATTTTGATTCATTCATTTTTGTTGCTTTCACCTTGCTAGGCACTGCCATGGTATCTCTTGCATTCCAAGGTTCAAATGGAAGTTTTTATGAAAGATTTTTGGAGCTTAGAAGGTAAGTTCGAGCTTAGTTTATATACAAAAAAATGCTGAATGCTTTTGCTTTTTCCTTTATGTTTTCATGCTCCACTTCTAGCTCTATTAGTGTAAGAAAGTTTTTTTGTTTTACACCCACTTTTGGAGGCCGTAGTTTTACATTTTTACACTTTGATGTATATCAATGTTCTTGCATATCTCAACTACTTGTAAATTGAAATATTCAGAATAAATTTAATTTTTTTGTGTATTCTAGATTTAATTCTTTGGAATTCTACCTGTTATCAATTAGGTTTGCACCCTTTTTGAAAATGAAAATCCAACAACTTATTGATACATGTGAACACTTATGGGTTGTGGGAAACCCTGGAAAAGAAGTAGACCTCCAGATTAAGTTGGTTTTTAAAGGAACCTCATCTAAAAACTACTTAAACTAGTCTTTTTTGTAGAGGAAAGAGTTAGAAGGAAACATGAAACTGAAATCTAATCCTAAGGTAATTCACCAAAACACTTGACTAAACCTGTACAACATAACCTCTCACAACTTGACTCACAACTTAACTCTAATATGCACAACTCAGTATTACATATGTCCTTGCATGAATAATTTATAAGGAGATTATGAAATAATCACAATTTCAGCAGGAAGAAGATCTTATCTTTATAGCTTTAGATTGTTTTCCACATTAATACAACTTATAAATTGTAAGTAGACATATACTTCTACATAAAGGTGATTTTTGGTAAGGCACAATATCAAGGAAAAGAAAATGACTTTTACAAGAAATTGTACTATGACCTTAAAACGGAGAATATAAAAAAATGAGAAGGCCCAAAAGCTTTATTGATCACCAAAATATGAAACTCTACCATAAAATTTAGTACATAAGTTACAAAAATCTATTAACCTCTATAAAGAACTCTCCAAGTTACAAAAAAATAAGCCAAAAGGTAAGAGCTCCCTAAAATTGAAGTCTCTCCACATATTTATCCACCTCCAAGGATATCTGCATCATAAATGAAAGTAATAACTCCTTGGTCAGATGCAATAAAGAGGCCAAATTTTGAGCCCCTAAAATAGCTCAAAAAGGTGGTCCAAAAGTCAAGGCTCACCATACCATCATAATAGCCCTTCATATGTATCCTAATGTTAGATAATTGAGGGGGGGGGGGGGGGGGGGTGAATCAGTTATCCTACAATCCCACTTACACTTACTCTAAGATGTATATAACAAAACTTTCAAATCAATTAATCAAATCGGTAAGATATCAACTGTGCCTTTCTCTCCATATACCGATTACCAGTAAATTAAGTACCGTGTTTACTGATTAGTCCAGTTACAATAATGTGTAAAATAAAATAACAATTCAACACATCCAAACACATATAACACAGATTTTTAACGTGAAAACCATGTTAGGGGAAAAACCACATGGGATCGGTAACCCAAAATAATTCAATCTTCTGAAGTGAGCTCGATTAAGAGCCAACCCTATTAAAGGTTACAAAACACATTGTGAGGTGTGACCTGGTTAGAGGATTTATCACTAACAGTTCTTATTTGACCAAACATTCACTATGGGGTCAACAAGAAAACAATTAGCATTCATTGAATGTAATATTGAAATATAAAGACTATTAAGTCCCACTCGGTTAATAGATTTATCTGTAATAATGGTTAAACTGATACAATAATGATCTAATTCAAATACAACTAGATTTGCAATTTTTAAGATCTATACTAAGCTAAAAAATACCTCAGATCAATAATTAATTCAATATCTTTGTTTCCTCCAACTCTGTTCTACTCGGTAATTACTTTCTCTATCACTCGGTGTTGTCTGCAAAATTTATCAGTTCTGTCTTCAACTAGTTTGATCAATATTGCATGAAATTAATATTTTCATGTGAATTCTCCTACAACAGATTCAATAATGAATCTCTTGTCTCTTTATATAGACATCATAAACCATTTTATTTCCATCCATAGATTTTGCCTCTTAATCTTCACTTTTGATTTTACTGCTTTAACCTTCCTCGATAGTTATGTCAATAACACATTTCATTCTCCTTCATCCGATTATCCTTGAATTGTTTTCATCCATTTGATCATCATAACAAACATTATCATTTACCTCAGAATCATAAACAATTATCTAGCTTATCATCTTTAGTCGGCAGTCATAAGTTCCATTTATTTCTTTCACTTGGTTAATACCATAATGTGTCAATGGTAACTAGCTCGGTTAACACTATACTCGGTATACACTACACTTGCTTGATGTATACTAAATTCTTTATTTACCAACCACATAAACTTGTTCATTCTTGATCTTCAATATATAATAGATTCATGTAATACAATAAAAAAACCAACATAATGCCATAGACTCATCAATGAGTTACCCAATGAATACCATATCTATAACTTTCTCATCCATCTCATCTTCATGTAGATATCTCATTCCTTCATCATTATTTCCTTCACAAGATGTTTGTAACCATCATGATAAGTATAGTCAAAACTAGTTGACATCAATGACAATACATTAACTAATTTAATGTCTTACATACACATTAGTAGCTCGTTGATCATCAATCATCACCTTTCAAATATCCAATCCATTGTTAAACTCTCCCTCAAGATATTTAATCAGTTATAGTTCATCAATCTCTCCCATTGGAATTGATGGCAACACAATATGAAATATTCCATAGAATACCAAACATTTGTTCTACAACTCTGTATGCAAATGTTGTAACTCAGTAAGCTCTCCCTAGCTTGTACATTTAATATGTTTAATCACTACACACAATCAATACTCTCCATGCAATCTCTCTCCCCACAGATTTGATCTTCTCTCCCTGTATGTATTTCATTGAATCTTCTCTCCCTTTAACAACAATGCCAAAAGAAAATAAATAGCTCTTCAGTAGCTAATCAATATATTTGTTCTTCAGTTTAGATCAAGTACCTTGCATGTACTGATATGCAGTTTCAGTATGTCTTCCATCTTCCATTTTCTACAACCTGAGGAAACCCAAAGTGTGAATATTATGCATCAACATCATTTGATATTATTACAAAGTATAGGTTGATGCAACCTCCTAATCACCTTAGTGACTGATAGACAGGGGATGGACCCCTAGTCTACTCCTCAAGTACTCAAATGTATCGGTAAGGGTTTAGTAAATATATCTACAAGTTACTCTTGTGATTTCACATACTCCAATCTTACTTGCTTTTCTTGTACTTGTTCCCTCAAGTAGTGATACTTTATAGATATATGCTTTATCTTTGCATGCATCACTGGATTCTTATAAATGTTTATTGCACTAGTGTTATCACAATATATTATCATCGAGTCAATGATCTCTTCATTCATACCTTCCAAAAGATGTTTTATCCATGAAATGTTCGAACAATTAGTAGCAGTAACAACATATTCTTCTTCTGCAATGGACTAAGAAATGCATCCTTGTTTCTTACTTATCCAAGTAACTAACCTTTCTCCCAAAAAAAATGCTCCACCAGTAGTGCTCTTTCTATCATCAATGTTGCCAGCCCAATCCATATCTGTATAAACTTTCAGATCAAAATTGTCTTCTTTCTTGTACCCAAAACCATAGTTTTCAATGTTCTTCAAGTATCTCAAAATTCTTTTTACAACTGTCATATGCAATTCTTTAGGATTAGCAGAGAATCTTGCTACAATTCCAACTGCATGTGCAATATATGGTCTACTATGCACAACATACATCAATTTACCAATCATTGATCTATATAATGTTTGATTTACCTTAGTTGACTAGTCATACTTTGTCAATTTGCATCCAGTGACCATAGGTGTACTGATTGGTTTTGAATCCTCCATACCAAATATCTTCAATACTTTCGTTATGTACTTTTATTGAGTAATGTATATGCCTTCATTCTGTTATAAAATTTGCAAGCCAAGAAAAAATTTAATCTCTCCAAACATTGACATTTCAAATTATTTTCTCATTTCATGAATAAATGATTTTCATAGGTTATCATGTCCTCCAAATATGATATCATCAACACAAATTTCAACAAGAAGAATCTTGTCATCAGTTTCACCTTTCAAATACAAATTGTTGTTGTCACTTGTTCTAACAAATCCAATACTAATAAGATAGGAATGTAATATTTCATACCATGCTCTCGGTGCTTGTTTCAGTCCATATAGTGCTTTATGCAATTTACATACCATATTCCTCTAATAAGGATCAACAAAACCTTCAAGTTGTTCAATGTATACCACTTCTTCAAGCATTCCATTTAGAAATTAGATTTGACATCCATCTGATAAACTTTAAATCCTTTGTAAGAAGCATATGCAAGCAATATTCTAACTCCTTCAAGTCTAGCAACAAGTGCAAAAGTCTCACCATAATCAATACCTTCTTCTTGTGCATACCCTTTGCATACAAGTCTTGCCTTATTCCTAGTTACATCTCCATTTTCATTCAATTTGTTTCTAAATATCCATTTAGTTCTAATCACATTCTTGTCTTTCAGTCTGAGTACCAATGTCCATGTTTTGTTTTTCTATATCTGCTCAATTTCTTCATTAATGGCCTTAATCCATTCATCATTTTCAAGTGCATCTCTAACAGTTTTAGGTTCAAATTCACAAACCAAGAATGTATTGTTTCTCAACTTACTTCACATCATCATGCCAACTTTCTTATCTCCAATAATCTAATTTTGTGGATGATGTCTCCTTACGTATCTTGCAAGTACATGTTCAATTCTTTGTTCTTCATCATGTTCTACACTCGGTGTATGATCATGATCTTCATTGGAAATAGTTTGCTGATTCTTGATCTGTATAGACTGATGCTCGGTAGTATTACCTTGTTTCTTGGTAACACCAGGCTATTGCTCGGGTAGAGTGTCAGGTTTCTCAATGTAAACAAATCTACCATAGTCTTTTGGTTGCTTTTTTCTTTCTTCATCATTCTTCTCAACAAATTCATCAACTCTCACATTTTCACTTTCAATCATCTTGTTAGTAGTCTTATTCAAATATTTGTTAGCTTTGCTCTTAGTAGAATATCCTAAGAATATTCTTTCATCACCTTTTGAATCAAATTTCCCATTTCTATCATCTTTCAGAATGTAACATCTGCTCCCAAATATTCTCAAATAACTTACATTAGGTGTGTAACCATACCATAATTCATAAGGTGTCTTGTTTGAATCTTTCTTCAGTTGAACTCAGTTCAATGTGTATACAATAGTACTAACAACTTCTCTCCAGTATATCTATGCCACATCATTTTCAATCATTAATGTTCTAGCACAATCCACAATAGATCTATTTCTCCTTTCAACAATTTCATTCTGCTTGGGTGTCCTCGGTGCAAAAACTTGTCTCTTAATTCCATGTTCATTACAAAAATTAGTGAACTCATCAGAAATAAATTCACCACCTCTATCTGATCTCAAGCATTTTAACTCTTTACCACTTTCTTTTTCCACTTTTGCTTTATACCATTTAAACATCTTAAAAGCTTTAGATTTTTGTTTCAAGAACATGATTGTCATAATTCTCAAGAAGTCATCAACAAATAAGATAAAATATATGTCTCCATAATAACTCTGATTTCTCATAGGACCACACCAGTCAGTATGAACTAACTCCAAAATAACATTAGATAAAAAGTTCTTACTCTTAAAACTAGATTTTGACATTTTTCCCATTTGACATTGTTTGTACATAACATGGTCAGGTTAAGATATGCTTGATAAACCTCTAACTCTCCTTTTCTTACTGATCTTAACCATGTTATCAAAATTCACATGACATAACCTTTTTTTCCATAACCACACATCTTCATTTCTAGCTAACAAACAAGAAGTTTCAGCATTTTCAAGATAAAATAGATTACCTTTGGATTGTTCACCAGTACCGACCAAATTTCCAGTCTCATCATAGATTTTCACCTTTCTATTCTCAAATGCAACTCAGTGACCTATGTTATTCAATTGTGCTACACTCAATAGATTATAATTAAGTCCCTTCACCCAATATGCATTCTCACATCTGATCTTATTGTTCAACAATATAGACCCTTTTCCTTTTACTAGACAAGGTGTATCATTTCCCATTTTAACAGATCCACCATTATAATGTTCAAGGTATTCAAATTTCTCTTTATCACCAGTCATATGATGTGTACAACCACTATCAATAATCCAAGTATCATTCTTGCTAACTTTATAACTACATATTGTTTCAACATACCTTTCTTCTTCTTCTGAATCTTCTCTCAAAGCTACAAATACCACCTCAATGTCTTCATCAGTATCGGTGTCAGTGTCATCATCATCATCTTCAACAAGGTAACATGTCTTCTTACCTTTGTCTTTATAATCTCAGTTACTTCTTTTGTCATACTGTCGGTTGCCTCTGTGTTCTCGATTATCTCTTCTATCAGACTTTCTTTCATTAGATCTTTCATTACTTTTCTCATCTTCTTTCCTTTTAGGAAATCTAGTTGCAATATGGCCAATCTCTTTACAGTTAAATCATACCAAAGGTAGTTTTCCTCTATATCTACCTTTACCTTTTTGTAATCATCTAGCCATTAATGCTTTAAGCTCATCAAGTTCATCCTCATCACTTTCACTATCACTTTCATTTCTTATCATATGCTTGCTGCTTGATTTACCAATTTTTAGAGATGACATAAATGCAGAATCAATAGTAGGAACAACACTATTGTCAAAGTTATTCAACTCAAATTCAGTCAGTCTACCGATTAGACTATCAAGTGTAATATGATTACCAGGAACCGATCTCATCTCATGAACTGCAGAAACTCTAATAGCATAAGCTAGTAACAAGCTTCTGAGAATTTTACTTACAACTATGTCTTCATCAATAATACCTCCTGCTCGTCAGATATCATTCATAATCTCCTTGACTTGGTTGTTGTATTGTGATATGTTCTCTCCATCTTTCATTCTCATGTCATCAAAATTTCCTCTAAGACTTTCAACTTTATCCCTTAGCACATTCGCATCTCCTCCATGAACTAGTGTAAGCTTGTCCCACATCTTTTTAGCAATTGTACATGTCTTAGCATCTTCAAATTTGACATCTACTAAGGAAGAATCAAGCTCTATCATCATTGCATTGTGTTCATGTCTTTCTCTCATCTGATCAATAGTCAAAGGTCCAGTGGGTAAGATGAACTCATTATCCAAGTAGTACGTTGCAGACTCACCTATCCCTGATAGATACAATCTCATTCTAGTTTTCCATGTTGAGAAGTTGTCTTTGTTCAGCTTTGGCACCTCTCTCTTATACATCTTGTGATCTTTAGCTTAATTCCTTCAAACTTTTCTTTCAATCACTCTAGCTCTGATATCAGTTGTTAAATAATTGAGAGGGGGGGTGAATCAATTAAGTCCAATTATCCTACAGTCCCACTCACTCCTAGATGTATATAACAAAAATTTCAAATCAATTAATCAACTCGGTAAGATATCAACTATGCCTTTCTCTCCATATATTGATTACCAGTAAATTAAGTACTGTATTTATTGATCAATCCAATTATAATAATGTGTAAAATAAAATAACAATTCAACACATCCAAACACATATAACACATAGAGTTTTAACGTGGAAACCTTGTTAGGGGAAAATCCACCTGGGACCGGTAACCCAAAATAATTCACTCTTCTAAAGTGAGCTCGGTTAAGATCCAACCCTATTAAAGGTTACAAAATACATTGTGAGGTGTGACTTGGTTAGAGGATTTATCACTAATAGTTCTCCCTTGACCAAACATTCACTATGGCATCAACAAGAAAACAATTAGCTTCATTGAATGTCATATTGAAATATAAAGACTGTTAAGTCCCACTTGGTTAAGAGATTTATCTATAACAATGGTTAAACTGATACAGTAATGATCTGATTCAAATACAACTAGATTTGTAGATTTGTAGATCTATACTAAGCTCGAAAATACCTCTAATCAATAATCAATTCAATATCTTTGTTTCCTCCAACTTTGTTCTGCTTGGTAATTACTTTCTCTATTGCTCGGTGTTGTCTACAGAATTTCTCGATTCTGTCTTCAACCAGTTTGATCAGTATTGCATGAAATCAATATTTTCACATGAATTCTCCTACATCAGACTCAATAATGAATATCTTGTCTCTTTATATAGACATCATAAACCATTTTATTTCCATCCATAGATTTTGCCTCTTAATCTTCACTGTTGATTTTGCCACTTTAACCTTCCTCGATAGTTGTGTCAATAACACATTTCATTCTCCTTCATTTGGTCATCCTTGAATTTTTGTCATCCATTTAATCATCATAACAAACATTATCATTTACCTCAGAATCATAAACAATTATCTAGCTCATCATCTTTAGTCGACAGTCATAAGTTCCATTTATTTCTTTCACTTGGTCAATATCATAATGCGTCAGTGATAACTAGCTCGGTTAACACTATACTCAATATACACTACACTTGCTCGGAGTATACCGAATTCTTCATTTACTGACCACATAAACTTGGTCATTCTTAATCTTCAATACATAATAGATTCATGTAATACAATCAAATAACCAACATAATGCCATAGTCTCATCAATAAGTTACCCAATGACTACCATATCCATAAATTTCTCATCCATCTCATCTTCATGTAGATATCTTGTTCCTTCATCATTATTTCCTTCATAAGATGTTTGTAACCATCATGATAAGTACAATCAAAACTAGTTGACGTCAATGACAATACATTAACTGATTTAATGTCTTACATACACATTAGTAGCTCGGTAATCATCAATCACTCCCTTTCAAATATCCAATCCATTGTCAAACTCTCCCTCAAGATATTCAATCAGTTGTAGTTCATCACCCAATCCCTCAAAAAGCTCATAAAGAGGTCTTGAACAGTAAGGAACCCTCATAACATCAAAATTATCCTTATGACTTTAGCATTTGGCAATAATATCTCTCTTGACTTTTAAAAGTAAAAATAAATATTTGTTCTACACCACAATTAATAATTATTAAACAATTTATTATTTTAATAAATACTAATTATATTAATAATATCTATTAAGTGACCATTAAATCACTTAATAATATTTATTAAAGTGATAATTATAAATTATTTAACAATTATAATATAAGGTGCAAAAATAAATATCTATTATTACTTTTAAAGTCTATTTACCATATTTTATATTTTTGCATTTTTAAACAATATTAAAAAATGATTTACAGATCATCATTTTAATAATATTATTTTTACACAAAAAATGCAACAATATAACTAACAAGGGATCTATGTGATAAAAAAAATACCACTTAAAAAAAAATCACTAAAAGTCCATTTCCACTTGTAGGGGTATAGCTGGAGAAAATATTTTTTTCTTTTCCCAAAAAAACTAAAGCAAAAAATTTCCCAAGAAATGGTCGATGACATTAGGGTATTGGAAACCCTAAACAAAATCATAGCCATTCACCTTCAATTGTATTCATTCTTTTCTATGCCACTTTGTTGTTCTAAGGGTGTCACCATGGGGTTTGGTCGAGGGCTATATTTGGACTTTTTTGTAGGCTTTTGGAGTCCTATAGGTCAGTTTTCTTCCTCAAAGTTGAGAGCTTTGTCAAAGAATACAACATGGAAACTCTATGATTTCCTATGTCCTTTCATGCCTCAATGTTGATTTTACATTTCTTATTTTTGACTATTTTGATACAAAGGAAATGTGATTTCCTTGCTTTCTCTACTTATTCGATGCCTTTGGAAGCTCCTACGAAAATAGAACAATGAAAATGAGTTTTCTTTTTTTTTATGCATTCCATCCAGGCTTGAATTTTACAAACAAAAATAATTAGAAAACCCTTATTCTGTGCTCTGTATATTTGAGCTTGAATCTATGTATTGATCAAGGGCTTTCTTGACATATTTATGTATTATGTTCGAACCTTGTGGTACTTCAAGGCTTGACATGGCATTACTAGGGCACAAACCTTTAGATTCTCTAATGCTTCTTATTTTTTGTTCTTTCAATTATATTTTCTTTTTCTCTTATAAACAATAACAAAACACTCTTTGAAATTTTCTTTCCTATCATTGCAAACTATTATTCTCTGCTAGACCATTAGTTTTCATAACAAAGAGCTGCTATTAATAATTCAATTGTTGTCCCTTTTATGAAAGAAACCATTCCTTTTTGGCTTTGGGTGATTCTTGAGATGGTTGTTCTTCCACATTCTTATCGGTAACAAATAGGATGATAAAACACAAATCTTGAGACTAGCTCCACTTCCCTCCCATGATGTTAAAATCATGCTACTACTGCTCGTCACACCTATCTTCCATTAGCGAATTCTTTCAGATACAAAAAAAAGGTTGAAGAAGGGCTAGGGTTCTCCCTTTGTGGGAAACTCATCATGGAAAAATAACTTTAGATTCTCCTTATGTAATATGCTCATGTGTGCTAGTGTCTCTTATATGGATTGATCTTGGCATAATCCCTTTTTGTTCTTTGCATCATTTTGAAAACTTGATGCTCTCATTTGCCTGATAATTAATTGTAAGGCTTTGATCTTCAATGTGTTTGTTGTCCCCAAATGTCATTGTAGCATTGTCTTATATCATAAATCTACTCTTTCATCTTGCTTGGTTATTGTTGTTAACCTGCTAGGGTTGTCGTTGCACCAAAATATCAACATGTTAATACCCGATACAACCACTAGACTGTTGGAAATATAATTGGGAAATGTGATACTGAGAGGGGGGGGGAGTGAATCAAATATCACCTACTAATCCATTTTGATACGAATAAAAGATTTGCGTAGCATCAACAATACTTGATCATAACAAAATAACTAACATACTAAACAACATCCATGAAAGTACTCATAACACAATAATTTTGGTTACCCAGAAACCCTTGAAAGGTAAAATTGGGGTGGGGATGACACCCACAAATCTTCACTACTGTAGTAATAAATTTGCCTGTTAGGGCTTACAAAATTTGATGAAAACATGATCTACCTTGTGAGGGGTCTACTCTGTTAAGAGCTAAAAGACTTATACAATCTACCTTGCTAAAGGATTTGAAACTTACAACAAAGTAAGCACTCGGTTAAGAGATTACAAAAAGTCTGTTAGGACTACTTAGTTAAGAGATTTACCCTGATACACTAGTTAGAATGTCTTAGTACCTAATCTTTCAGTTTGCACTATATGCAGATTACATATCTTCTCTTTATTGTATTGTATTGATCTCTTCTATCAAATTTATCTCTGTATGGTGTAAAAGTGACCACACTTCTATGAATCATTACATGCAAGGTTACTTAACAATGAGGCCTCACAAAGTGACTCATAGCTCTCTATGCATGGAGTTGCAAGGGACTTTGATAAATTTTCTCTTAGCTAGAGCTATAAACTCATGACCTTGCTAGTCAACCACACAATGAGAGATTCACAATGAAGACAAGGGCAAGAATGCCAATATCCCCAAATTGAATCAAAGTATGCAAATGTAATGCAAACTATATGAGAATGCAAATTACTCTATGAAAATGAAAGTACAATGCAACTATGAAAGGAAATAGCAATGGATTACAATTCCCTTAATTAAGCTATGTGAAGCTAATCTATTGCATAAAAGGAAACTAAGCTAATATGCCATGATTATGCAACTAAACAAAGGAACTATGCAACTAAATGAGATGCAACAATGAAAAGAAAGTCTTCAAAGCTTGATGTAGAATGTCTTCAATAAGCTCCAAATAACCTAGAAAACCTGCAGCATAACATTAGCATAAAAGAGATGGATACAAATGAAGGAGAGAGCTCTCCTTTTATAAGAAGTGAGGTGAAATGGACCATTGATATTAAGAGGCAAAAGACTTAATCAACGTTGGGGAAAAATGGAATCTTGATCCTTGTGCACAAATATCCTCCAATGAGAAAATAGGAGTTGACTTTTGTGTCCATATGAGACAAAAAGTATTTTTTCTCTTTTTATAAAATAAGAATAATACTTTATTTGTGCAACTTAGGATAAGAGGAAAAGGTGGGGCTTTTTATTTAAATAAAAGGGGAGGAAATATTCCTTTTAAGTAAATAAAAGCTTAGGATAAAATGGTTAATCCAAGGATAAAAATCCAATATATGATCGAAACTAAGATTTGATCAAGAAATTGATAATGTTGAAAATATTGATTATTGATAAAACTGATTCATGGTTGATAAATCAAATAAATGGGGCTCAAAGTCTAGGCAACCATTTTTGGGTGCATACATTTGCCCCTCTTTGACTAATGTGTGATCAATTTGGGAACACATGTAGTCAAAGAATGAAGTTGAAATGTGAGATCGATCTGGGATCACAAAACAACCCAGATGTGAGGTCAATTCAGGATCACACCCGGACAAACATAAACAAAGGCCTTTGAACATGAGGTCGATTCGGGATCACATTCAAAGTAAGAGATAAGAATCTCAAATTTGAGTAAAAGCTCACAAAAGATGTCTGAATCAAGAAAATCAAGGAATTAGGGATGAGAATCCCATAGGTACTGCCCCCTCGAAATCGAAATCGAAATCAGATAGAGGAGAACAACAAATTGATAAAAGATGATCAAATCATAATCAATCATAATTGAAGATAACTGATAATAGGATAACCATTAAGCAATGAAACATGCCCCAGTGAGGAAGTAGAAGAATAGAAATAGAAGACTAGAAATAGAGTGAATGAAAGACTAGAAAATTTGAGAGACATGGAAGGAAGAAATTCCACTGAAAATCAAATTATGCCTCAAAAAGTCAGTCAACTGTGCAGAAGAGGGGAAAAAAATTTTGAAACATGATTTTGACTATCAAGATAACTTCAGATTTCAATTTCGAGTCCGAAAATGGATCCAGGATGTCGAAATTAGCTAGGGGTGCAATTTTCATGCAATTCTGAGGAGTTTTGAAAATTGGTCAAAAAGTCAAAATGCTATATAAGGGGTGAAAATGATGTGATATGAAAGACAAGGAGTGAAAGACATGATCAAGAAAAGGAAAGGTGAGCGCAGTTGATCGATTAGTCCGTGAATGATGAAAAGGAGAGCTCTCTCCATATGCAAGATGCAAAACTAAACTAATCATGAACCTAGAAATGCAAGCTACTATGAAAAGTGGTTGACTTGCAAGGTCACAATGCCTATAGACATCTAATTATCATCATCGAGCATTATTGGTAGCGTCGTAAGATTATACAATGCACACTAGTATAACTATGTGGATATGAATATGATCTTTATCAGATAGAAATGTGGAAATCCTACCTAGGCATCAAAGACATGTAGGTCAAGATGACTAGTGCAGTGAGATCACCTAAGTTTGATATGGAAAGATTATGCTTGTATCAAGACACATTAAAGTCAGGATAGCTAGAAGCATGCACTCGCATAAAACAGTCAAGGATAATACCTTATCAATCCTTAGTGTCAAGTAAGACCAGCATAAATGCTCATGATAGTTAGGATCAAAAAAATATACCCATAAGCATAAAAAGCAATAAAACATGTTCTCATTCCCTCAGTCTTCTAGCTATGCATCATCAAAAACTTCTTAGGGAGAGACCACTCATCAAAGAAATCCTCATAGACAGCACACAAAGAAAAATAAAGTCAACATATCTCAAGCAAGTTGATTGTCTAAGTGCGTGTGTGTTGGTCATAGATTCAAACTCTGAGTATCGCATCTGCAAATGAGCAATATCGCATCATACTTAGACTATTGGTTAAGACATCTGATAAGTGTTGAGAAACACTCGACGCTAGGGTAGTGTTGGAAAACACTGTTTGGGGTGGTGTTGAAAAACACCCGTTGTGAAATGCCCCAAGAGACAAACGCACCTAAAGGACCTATGTGAACAGTTATGCCCCCTAGACAAAGGTAAAGACCAATTCTAGACTAAGCCAAATAAGGTCAAGACATGATGGAGAAAGGTTCAATGTTGAGGACGCATGCTAAGAGACAAGGGTGCAAAGGCCTCAAGTAGCGCCTATTTCTAGGTTTTCACCACTTGGATTTTTATTGCAATTTTCTCTTTTCTTTTTTTTGAATTTTTGCTACCAAGGCGCCTATTTCTAGGTTTTCACCAAGGCACTTTTTCTTTTTTTTTTTGAATTTTTGAATTTTTTGATTTTTTTGTATTTTTTCAGGACTGTATATGCTTTTTAGGATTTTTTTTAGCATCATATATATATTTTTTTGGTATTTTTTTAGGATCATAAAATATGTACAAAGGATGCCCCCAGACAGAAATGGGCATCAAGGATAGAACTTCTTTAGGTGCAAAATGTTTGATGGGCTTAGGGAGCTGTTCTCCATCTTCATTCGACAGTAAATATGCACTTGTACCAAAAGCTGCTGTAATAATGTATGGTCCAAGCCAATTAGGTTTGAACTTGCCCTTTTGTTCTCTATTTTGTTGATTCTTAGGGTTCTCTCTCAAAACAAGATCACCTATCTGAAATTCCCTAGGGCAAACCTTCTTGTTGAATGCTTTGGACATACGCTTCTTATATACTCTCATGTGATCAAAGGAAGCCTTACGCTTCTCATCTAGAAGTTCTAGTTCTTGTAACCTCATGGCATGGTAATCCTCATCTATAATCAAGCCTTTGAGAGAAACTCTAAGTGAAGGTATCTCTACTTCTAAAGGCAATACTGCTTCGATGCCATAGGTAAGAGCAAAAGGAGTAGCTCCTGTAGGTGTACGAATGCTAGTTCTATAGGCCCATAGTGCTAGATTGATTTGTAAGTGCCAATCCCTACCATTCTTGTGTACTGTTCTATGAAGGATTTTAAGAATGGTTTTATTAGAGGCTTCTGCCTGTCCATTTCCCTGTGGAAAATAGATGGAGGACCAATGCTGCTTAATTTTAAACTTCTTGCATAAATGCTTTAGGTCCTTGTTCTTGAATTGGCCTCCATTATCAGTAATAATCTCAGAAGGCACTCCAAATCGACAAATAATATGATTCAGGATAAATAGTGAAATGGTCTTGCCTGAGGCAACAGAAAGAGGGACTGCCTCTACCCATTTCGTGAAATAATCAGTAGCTGTGATGATAAACTTATGTCCACCTGATGAATTGGGGTGAATTTGCCCAACAAGGTCAAAGGCCCAGCGCTGAAATGGCCAATGAGAAATAGAAGGAATTAGCTCCCTCCCTGGAGCGTGAATCAGGTTTCCATGTTTTTGACATTTCTCACAAGATTTAGAGAAAACTACTACATCAGTTTGCATTGTGGGCCAGTAATACCCCGCCCTAAGCAACCTTCAGGCCATGGCAAGACCATTAGAGTGTCCACCATAAATGCCCTCATGAATGTCAACTAACACTTGGTCAGATTCCTCCTTTTCCAAGCACCTAAGAAGTGTCCCATCTAAACCCCTCCTCTATAAATCACCAGAGATAATGGTGTGGCGAGAGGCATTACAGATGATGTTTTAGCATTTAGAATGGTTGGAAGTGTCAGGGATGATGCCATCACATAGATATGAATAGATAGCACCATAGCGGGAAGACTCATGTGTGAAAAGGGTACAAATGACATTGATTTCAGATGAGTCAAATATGGGGTGGTGTAGCTCTTCCACCAGGAATTTAAATCTGGATTCATGTTGTTCCAATTGTAGGAGTGAAGCTAATGTAGCCATAGCATTTGTAGCTTTGTTTTCTGCTCTAGGGATTTGTTGAAATGTCACAAAGGAAAAGTAACGTCTCAATGAATCAACCATCTTTTTGTAAGGTATCAATTTATCATCTTTGGTTTGATACTCCTTATTGACTTGGTTGATAATTAATTGTGAATCCCCAAAGACATGCAACTCTGTTATGTTCCATTCTATAGCTAGTTTCAATCCATTGGTTAATGCTTCATATTCTACAATATTGTTTGTACATGGGAATAAAAGTTTGTAGGATTTTGGTATATTATACCCATGAGGAGAAACAAACAATACTCCCGCACCTGATCCATTTTGCATGTTGGAACCATCAAAGAACATCTTCCAAGTGTAGGTGGTCATGTATAGAATATGTTCATTTGGGAACTCTACCTGAATAGGCACACTATCGTTAACTGAAAAATCAGCTAACTAATCAGCAATAGCTTGCCCTTTTATGGCCTTTCTCTCAATGTACTCTATATCAAACTCAGATAAAACCATCATCCACTTAGCAAGTCTACTCGTGAGGGCAGCCTTACTAAGCAAGTACTTAAGAGGATCAATTTTTGCAACCAAATGTATAGTATGAGAAAGCATATAGTGTCACAAATTTTGGGAAGCAAACACTGCTGCAAGACAAGACTTCTCAATGTTATTATAATTGATCTCATAAGATACTAGAGTGTGACTGATGTAGTATATGGCCCTTTCTTTCCTAGTGTCATCTAATTGAGCCAACAATGCCCCCAAGGAAGACTTTGTTGTTGAAATGTACAAAATCAATGGTTTCCCTGGAATAGGAGGCATCAAAATTGGCGGATTAGCCAAATACTATTTTATTTGATCAAGGCTCTTTTGGAAATCCTCATTCCAAGTACATGTGGCCCCCTTATGAAATATTTTATTGAATGGTTGTGCTCTATTTGCAAGCTATGAAATAAACCTCCTTATGGATTGGAGTCGTCCCTGAAGACTTCTCATTTGACTTATGTTCTTTGGAGGTGGCATATCTAAGATAGCTTGGACCTTTTCAGGATCAACCTCTATTCCTTTTGCTGAAATTATGAATCCTAGAAGTTTACCTGAGGTAACTCCAAATGCACACTTTTTTTCGGATTCAATCTAAGTTGAAACTATTCCATGTGATCTAGAATTACTTCCAAATCATCGAGGTGTGTATCCCATTTCCTAGATTTAGCCAAGGTATCATCCACATAATCTTCCATGTTCTTATGCATCATATCATGAAAAATTGTGGTCATAGCTCGTTGGTATGTTGCTCCAGCATTCTTTAGGCCAAATGGCATGACGTTCCAACAATAGGTTCCCCATGCACATGTGAAAGCTATTTTCTCTTGATCTTCAGGAGCTATTTTTATCTGGTTATATCTGGAAAACCCATCCATTAAGGAGTATATCTCATAACCCGCCGTCATATCCACTATCATGTCTATGTTAGGGAGTGGAAAGTCATCCTTTGGGCACACTTTGTTAAGGTCCCTGAAGTCTGTGCATACACAAATGGATCCATCATACTTTGAGACTGGAACAATGTTTGAGATCCATTCGGCATAATCGATAGCTCTAATAAATCTTGCACTGAGGAGTTTTTCTAATTCAGCTTTAACAAGGAGAGCTATGTGAGGATGCATTTTCCTCAACTTTTGTTTAATCGGTTTTATTCCTGGAGCTATAGATAGATGATGCATAATAAGATTAGTGTCCAGTCCTAGCATATCTAAATATGTCCAAGCAAAGTTGATTTTCTTCTTTTGCAAAAAATTTGTATATGCTTCTTTTTCTTCAGCTGATAGAGACTGAGCTAGGTGCACTATTTGGGGAGCCTCTTCTGTATTCACATTCACTGGTTGCGTAGGCTCAATAAGAACTGATGACCTGTCTTGGAAGTAACTTGGCAAGTTATTAAGTACCCCATCCTTAGGCACCTCAAAGAGGTTTTCACCCTCGGATACATCTTTTCTTTTTACTATTTTTGGTTCTGACACTGCCACAAAGTGGTTTTCGCCATCAGACCTATTTCTCTTTTTTTCATTTTCTTTTATTTTTAGACTGAGGTACTTAATATCAGGCTCTGTCATACTTGTTGGTTCACTGGTGGAAGAGACTATAGGTTCAAGAGCATTCAGATAGTAGGCAATTTCATAGTCATTCTGAAAAGTGAGGAGTTTAGGCTCTTGATGTCGCTGAGACCAGTCAATTAGGTCGTAGTGAACAAGGGGTAAGTCAATGACTAGTTCAACATTGTTTATGTGGAAGGTGTTATCTCTGGTGACCATACAATCGGGATTCATCAAGTCCCCTCCTAAGATACCCAAGTCAAGATTTGTCCTATCAAATGAAGCGTTGTCCACTAAGGCAATTCGAGGAGTCCAATCCTCTAGTCCTACACTAGGCTCGTTGATCACATTGGGTCAAGTACTATAAGTATGGACAACATCCATGTCCAAATCAACTATTGCATTTGAAAGTGAGTCCCATTCAAACTCATGTGAGTCTATTTCTAAATCATTATTTGGGCCTTGTGATGTAGAAGCCTCAAGATTGGGAAGAGTTTCCCCTTCTGTAACACTAGCATTGTTACTATCCGTCGGAGCTAGGATAGCAACACTTTCCATTGTCAATCTAGCATTTATATAGTCACTATCCGTCGCAACTAGGATAGGAGTACTGTCAGTTGTCAAAGATTTTGAATCTCCCCAAAGGAGATTTGTTGAAGGCACCCAATCATTAGACATGTCTTGCTGATTAGAGAGATTAGGTGTGTAGTCTGAGTCATTGTCACTATTCGTCGCAGCTGAGACAGGGACACTTTTTTATTTCTTATTTTGAAAACCTAAGCCAACTGTTGACTTATTCCTTCGTCCAAAAAGGGCATGGTTAAGAGGTTCAGCCTTAGCCTCCAACCTATGACTAAGGGGACCATGTCCTGGATAACCCATATTCTTGACCAATGTATACCCTCTCCCATAAGCTCTAGGGGAAGGTACAAAATTCTCATTATGTAGGTATTTCTCTTCTCGGTAAATCCAGTCCCTAATGACAACCTCTTCTTTTTCCTCTTGAATCGAAACTAAGGATTCTATAAACTTATCGAACAATGTCATGGCTGAAGATGAGGGCTTCATCTCTTGAGAAGGTTTTCCATAAGACCTAGGGGAAATTGGCAATTTTGTGAATGAATCCATTTTGTAATCCCCCATACCAAGATCTATGGTCTTGAATTTATTCTTGCATTGTTCAAATGTAGTATCAAAAGTGCTAGCCTCCCTATTCAAAGGAACATGAGACCCTGTTGAAATTGTGTTAACTGACAGTGTGCTGTCCCCGGGTATGCAGACTTCTATTCCATTGTAAGGGAACTTTACACACTGATGATAAGTAGATGGGACCGCTTGCATCTCATGTATCCATGGTCTACCTAACAAAATATTGTAAGCCAAAGGACCGACATCAACAATCTGAAACAAAATATCTTTCTCTACAGGACCAATTCAGATAGGAAGAACAGCCAATCCTTTAGAACTACATTCTGCTTCATCATAAGCCTTGATAGTTATCTTCTTCCTTGTATCAATGACTTCTTCTGAATAACCCAAGGCCTTCAATAAGCTCAAAGAACAAATATTAAGCCCATCACCCCCATCTATCAACATGCACCTCACACGGGTCTTGTGGATCATAACCTCTATATGAAGGGCCAAATTGTGTGGGTGGCTTAATGACTTGTCATCTTCTTTTGAGAATGTAAGGTAGTGAGGGCTAGCCAAGTGGTTGACCATATTCTGGAATTGATCTTCATCTATATCATTAGGGACATTAGCCGCTCGCAAAGCATCCTCAAGGACATGATTATGCCTGGGGGACAATTCCAAAAGCTCAAAAATAGATATCTGTGCTGGTGTGCGTTGTAATTGATTAATAAGGTTATAGTTCGAATCAGGACCAATGGCAGATTTAGGGAGAGCACCTTTTGACACGGGCTGCTTAGATTTACTAGAGCTAGGACCTCTAATAATAATGGGAGCTTGAGATTGACTCCTATTGACAGCATTGAGGGGTTGAGACATCCTTCATGAGTGAGGACCTCTTAGGACCACAATGGGTCCTTCATCAGGCATAGGAGTCGAATCCACATCATACCCATAAGGGTCTTTCCCTCTCATCATGTTGACATTATCATCAGTAACTTCAAGCATGTTAATAACATTCTCAACATTTGTGTAGGTGTAGTTAATAGCAGCCTTGCCATTCTTATTGCTAGAATTCTCTCCTTTCTCATATTTGGGAAAGGGTTCTTTAAAAGCTTTGTGATCCGCATTAGTGGTTAAACCATCAACTTGTAATCATCCACTTTCAATAAGATCTTGGACAAGATGTTTAAGTTTAAAACAATTTTCTATATCATGTCCGATTCCATTGTGAAAGACACAAAAAGCCTTCTCATCCCACCAATGAGGCTTAGGATCTGGTATGTGGTGCTTTGCAGGATCTTGGGGGTGCACAAAATTATGAGCAATTAATGTCTTGAAAATGTCTACATAGGAGTCCCCAAGTTTGGTAAATTATCTCTTTTCTATTTTAGGTCTCCCTTGATACTTGGGTTTATTCTCCTGTTGTGCTGAAGATGTTTGCAGCTTCATGGCTTGGACTGCATTAGAGAGATTAAGAACTCCTTCATTCTTAGGTTGTGATGAGTCAACAACTCTGTCATTGACCACTTGCTTATTCTTATTCTAATAGTTCTTTTTGTCCTTATTACCATTATTATTATTGTTTTGGCCATTGTTGTTATTAGTTGTTTTGGCCAAAATTCCTTGTTCTTTTAGGACATGCTCTATGCGACATGCCACTTCTACCATGGTATCAAAAGAATTAAATGGGATCTTTGTTACTTCATACCTTAATTTCGGTACCAAGTTGCTTACAACGATGTCTATTCTTTCCTCTTCAGGAATTGTCCTTGGATATTTTGAGCACAAACATCTCCATCTTTGTAGAAAGGTAACAAAGGATTCCCCTTGATTCTGCTTGAGTTTGCACAAATCAAGCATGGTGACTGACCTTGATAAGTTGTAAGCAAAATGTTGAACAAATCTTTCCACAAGCTCTCTAAATGTCTTAACTAGAGGAGTAAGGTTAGTAAACCACTCCATGGCTTGACCCTTGAGACTCCTTGGGAATAATCTCATCAAATAGGAGTCTTCATGGTGAAAAGAAAAGCTCATTATATAGAACTGTCTAACATGGTCATGAGGGTCACCAACGCCATCATATTTGTCATAGGTTGGAAATTCAATTTTCTTAGGAAACTCAACCAACACCACACTCTTGTCAATTGGGTTGGGACATATGGAATCCAAATTAAATGTGCTCTTAGGAGCCCTCATCCTTTCTATATCCTTTTGAAGTTGTTTGATCACCTCATTAGTTGATGGATCTTGCTTCTTTACCTTTCGGTCCACATCAAAATTATATGGGACCTTAGCACCTTTGTTGATGAGACTTTCTAGGAACTGATCCTTGTTTTGTTCCACATACCTTTCTACATATGCTTGAAATGATGGTATTTGTTGCATAGTCATAAAATCTATATGATTGAAGTTGGCATAACTTCCTCCATGTTGTGAGCCATGATGTGCTCATTGGGAGGGTTGCTTTGAAAGTCTAGGAGGTGACTATCTCTTATGGTGATCATATCTTGAAGTCCTTCTACCTCTAGGACTTAGGGATCTTGAGGGCGTCCTTGACCTTCTTCTAGGACTTGGTGAAGGGGTAGATGGGGGTGAGTTGGTCCCACTATTGGTACCCCTCCCATTAAATTGATTTTGGAGTTGTTGTGCATAGAGCCTATCTTCTTCTTCTTGGGCGACTCTTTTTCTTATGTCCAATAATGCACATTCCTCTTCTTCTAGTTGTCTAAATTTCTCCTTTTTGGTGGCTTGTTCATCTAAATAGGCTTGCTTCTCCCTTTTAATGCTTTTCAATCTCATATTTGCATATCAAGAGGTATCTTTAAGTGGAGAAGATTGTCTTGAATGTCTTATTACATTGGCTGCGTTGATGTGATGATCACTAGATTCGTTGTTCTGGTCCTCGTATTGTGACCCTGAATCTGAGTGAGTTTTCCTATAATGTCTCTCAGCTCATTAGTGAGCATCAAAATACCTTGTGTTGTTAGGGGATGACCCAGGTGGACTAGCATGAGAAGAACCACCGTACACTCTGGTACTCCTATGCCGTTGGAAAATATCCTCAAGAGTTTGATTCATGGCTTCTCTTTGTTGTCGAGTGAAAGTGTAACTCATGTCCATACTTGATGAAAGTGGTGCTAAAGAGGTGCTCACTTCACTAGGATTACCTTTTGGATTAAAACAAACCTTAGATTCACTTTTAGGAGATTGATAAAAAATGGGTTCTTTTCCCTTATGCTGTTGACGAGTCTTAACTGGTGGTAACTGGCTAAAGACAACAGGGGGTCACTTCCCTTGATTGGCTTGGTACCTTATTGTAACTGACATGAAAGAAAGAGATTCTTAATGATAAGATGACCTCTCGAAATGTCAACACCAAACTAGGATAATCAAAGTTCTCTATTGTCCAAAATGAAATGAAAAGATAGAAAAAAGAGCTTTACCAACACTGTCAAAGAGGTGCTTTAAATCAAAGGGTGACTACCCTTGCACTTTTGAATCAGGAGGTTGGACTAGGCTGAAATATAACTGAAATTGATTAAATGAAAGTGATTTGGACAATAAGAGCACTAAAATTCTCCAAGAATGTAGCTAACAATTCTAGAGATAAGCTTTCTCACCAAGAATAACCTTCTAACCTGACAACTATTTCCAAAGTGGCCTTGTAAACCAATTGATGCTATTCCTAGAGGGCAAGAACCAGAGACTTAGAGCCAAAATAGGTCTCCAACAACAGAGCAAGAAACCTACTCCAAGACTTAATTTGACTAGCAGCATCTAAAACTGATTGAAAACTAAAAACACAGCAGAAACTGCCCAGGCGACACTTTCCAGGCAAGAAAGGCGACAATTTATATTTAGGTGACACTTCGCCTTAATCCAAGCGATAGTTTCTAGGCTATCAGCGCGCCAGTTTTCGTCAAACGGGGTGACAGACTTGCAGGGGCGAACTGGCGCGTGACAATTCTCAAAATAGAATGCGACACTTGTTCAGTGTCATACGACTCTATGATCAGTGAAGTGTAAAATCTCAATTTTAAGGCATGTTTGTTCAAAATTTTTAGTTTGAGGGTTAATTTTTCAAATGTAATCACAATGACAACAACAAATTGACAGGTTTACAAATAGTATGGGATCAAACATGTCTTCAAACACTTGAAACAAGGGCAAAAGCAACCTTGCCAAGACAAACAATTGTGATATCAAAATTGAAAAAAAAAAGAAAAAAAGAAAAAAAAGCACCTTATGAATGCTACCGATTGTTTGTATGTTGAGAATGTTTACACTGGTATCACACAATTGAAGACACTTCAAGCAATATCTATCTATAAAACAAGGTTCAATACTTACCAACTTAGCCCACAACTTGATGTCCCCTTGCCTCACACCAAGTGGTTGCCCACAAGAGATATTAGCTTTGTCGTGGAAGTGTTAAACAACACAACCAAAGGGACACATATGGTGAGTATCTTGGGGTGATCCGGGTTAGTCCACTTGGATCAATCCTTGCAGTAAGAAGATAAGCGGCTAAATAAAGGTGGCTTCTAACCTATGGTTCTTAATAAGGGCTTCCGTTCATAACACCCCTCTTGTTCCTCATAAAGGACTAGGACCTCGCGGCCTCAAGAGTACCTTAAGAATTCTTGCTCAATGCTTTCCCCATGGTCACAATCCCATGAACTACTCACATCAAGCAAAGACAAGTGTTATGTCTACCAAGGTTTTGTGTCCTCGATAGCCTTGAGATTATAGTGAGTCAGAATAGTCGGCAAAAGGCTTGTCCCCACTTGGGTTGTTCCTCTTGATTGCTTAAGAGAAAGCCTGCTAAAGGATTCCTATACTAAACAAAAAGTGAATTAACTCTTGAGGTTCAAGGTTTTTGGTTCACCACAAGGGTGAAGAGCATATTCCCCTATCTCAAGAATCTCTCCCAAACACACCAAGCAAAGTTCAATTAACCTCTTGTTTCCAAAATCCTAAGATGGGTCAAGATTTTCTAGTTCACCACAAGGGTGAAGAGCATACTTCTCCTACCACCTCAAAATTCCTTCCACAAGATATTAAGTGCCTATGAAATGAAACAACTAGTATATGACACACTCAATCAAGAAAGCAATTAAATAAGCACTTGATTTGGTTTTTATGCTTAGGGCAGCCCTGCAAAAACCATTAGTAGCCCTCTTTGACATGCATTCTTTTGGAAAATTGCAAGCAATGAGAGCACCTACAAGCACAACTTGTTAGCTCCACAATGGTTAGAACAATCCTAAAATTCAATTAGCTCCAAGCAATCCACTATCAAAAAGTATTTAAAGCACTAAAGGTGGAACACTTAACTTTTCAAGTAAATGCGAAGTGAGTCCAAAAGTGGGACACTTAACCCTTCAAGTGAATGTGAAGCGAGTCAAAAAGTGGAACATTTAACCCTTTAAGATAATGTGAAGCGAGTCCAAAAGTGGAACATTTAACCCTTCAAGAGAATGTGAAGCGAGTCCAAAAGTGGAACATTTAACTCTTCAAGAGAATGTGAAGCAAGTCCAAAAGTGGAGCATTTAACCCTTCAAGATAATTTGAAATGAGTCCAAAAAGTGGAACACTTAACCCTTCACACAAACTCAAAGTGAGTCCAAAAGTGGAACATTTAACTCTTCACACCAACTCAAAGTGAGTCCAAAAGTGGAATATTTAACTCTTCACACCAACTCAAAGTGAGTCCAAAAGTGAAACATTTAACTCCTCACATCAACTCAAAGTGAGCCCAAAAGTGGAACATTTAACTCCTCACATCAACTCAAAGTGAGCCCAAAAGTGGAACATTTAACTCCTCACATCAACTCAAAGTGAGTCCACACTTAAGAAAACTAATGAGATCAAGAAAGCATAAAAAGGGCAAAACTTTGTGGAACACTTAACGCTCTTTTCAAGTAGACCCCTCCCCCATGTATGAATGTTGACCTTGCACCCAAAGGGAAAATAACGAGGGGTGATTAGAAATAAACGAGTCCAACACCCAATTTAGCTAACAAGCTCAATCAAAAGTAATCTAAAGTTGCTTATCAATACTACTCACAAATGAAAAAGGATTGAACAATGGAATATTTAACTTTTCAAGTAAACATAGAGTGAGTCCACAAAGTGGTGCATTTAACCCCCTATGCAAACAAGGAATGAATCCATGCCCTCAATCACTCAAATGAGATGTTTGATATTGGAAACCAAAGAGCATTCTCAAACTACCAAAAGCAAATCTATGTTCTTTTATTGACCCAAAAGAGATGTGCCTATGAAAGCAAGTAAACCAACTGAAATCTGGAAATGCAATCTATTTAGCCACAACAAATCAAACTAACAAACAAATCAATCTAAACTCAGCTAAAAGGGGCTAAAACAAACTCACTGTCAGGTACAGGTGATGGTACAGTCACCAGAACTATCATGCACCACTTCTCTGTATACTGGTGCGACAATTATTCTCGGGTTGATAGACTTCAAAACCTGCAGGTGACAGAACACAGCAAACAAGGTGACACTTACTGTCACACGGGGTGACACTTTTAACTGGTAAAGTGTCGCACCTCTATACAAAGAACTGTCACACGACACTGGAAAAATGTCCTGCGACACTCTGAGACAGAAAAACCAGAGACCGAAAATTGATAAATTTTTTTATGAAAATCCAGAAAATAAAGGACAAAGTTAAGCTACTTTGCCCCACGGTGGGCTCCAAAAATGTATGGTGTAAAAGTGACCACACTTCTATGAATCATTACATGCAAGGTTACTCAACAATGAGGCCTCACAAAGTGACTCATAGCTCTCTATGCATGGAGTTGCAAGGGACTTTGATAAATTTGCTCTCAGCTAGAGCTATAAACTCATGACCTTGCTAGTCAACCACACAATGAGAGATTCACAATGAAGACAAGGGCAAGAATGCCAATATCCCCAAATTGAATCAAAGTATGCAAATGTAATGCAAACTATATGAGAATGCAAATTACTCTATGAAAATGAAAGTACAATGCAACTATGAAAGGAAATAGCAATGGATTACAATTCCCTTAATTAAGCTATGTGAAGCTAATCTATTGCATAAAAGGAAACTAAGCTAATATGCCATGATTATGCAACTAAACAAAGGAACTATGCAACTAAATGAGATGCAACAATGAAAAGCAAGTCTTCAAAGCTTGATGTAGAATGTCTTCAATAAGCTCCAAATAATTTAGAAAACCTGTAGCATAACATTAGCATAAAAGAGATGGATACAAATGAAGGAGAGAGCTCTCCTTTTATAAGAAGTGAGGTGAAATGGACCATTGAGATTAAGAGGCAAAAAACTTAATCAATGGTGGGGAAAAATGGAAGCTTGATCCTTGTGCACAAATATCCTCCAATGAGAAAATAGGAGTTGACTTTTGTGTCCATATGAGACAAAAAGTACTTTTTCTCTTTTTATAAAATAAGAATAATACTTTATTTGTGCAACTTAGGATAAGAGGAAAAGGTGGGGCTTTTTATTTAAATAAAAGGGGAGGAAATATTCTTTTTAAGTAAATAAAAGCTTAGGATAAAATGGTTAATCCAAGGATAAAAATCTAATATATGATCGAAACTAAGATTTGATCAAGAAATTGATAATGTTGAAAATATTGATTATTGATAAAACTGATTCATGGTTGATAAATCAAATAAATGGGGCCCAAAGTCTAGGCGACCATTTTTGGGTGCATACAATCTCTATTCTATCCTTTCACTACTTAGCTCGATCACTGAATCCAGTCTGAATACTTCACTTCACTGAATATGCCTTTCTACTCATTCCCTTCACATTCGCTATCCCTCTCTACTACGTTCTAGGGTTTAGATCTTATCCTTATATAATCAACAAAACATCTTCATGATTCAAGATCTACGGTTCAAATTAATTCCTTTTGCTGCTTAAGCCTTACTAATATCTGATTGGCTCTAGGTATTACATAGGGATCAATGATTTCTAAGTAGATGCGTAATTACCTTCGTAATTATCACAACAAAAAAAATACAAAACATGAATGTCACCCAAAATGATTTACCTCGATCACTGTGCCATAAAAAACTCACGTCATTCTTGGCTAACTCAACAAATACAATTTCTGATACTCGACATTCACTATACTCGGCATATGTTGATATTTATGTCGCTTGGTAAACATTGCATATATGACTCGACAAAACTAGACTCGGTATAATAAAAAAATACATAGTGACCATAAGTTTACTCAGCAGTACTACTGCTCAGTAAGTAAACATTACATAGCTCGACCTTTACATAATGACTCGGTCGCAGTGATGACTAACCATCATTTCCTAGATAAATGACTAAGTGTGGGTCAATAATAGTCAACAATATTATAGAGATCTATAATCTCCCCCTTTGACATTAGTGGCAAAAACACTTTATCATGACATTACATTTGTATTTACAAAAGTATGTAGTATAAGCATAATACTCCCCCTAAGATATATACATTCAAAATTTTGTTACCTTCCCTTTGTCATGTCATGTCATGTCATTTTGATTTCCCCCTTTTTTTTGACATGGCAAATCTCTTATGGAGTAGGGATATCAAAATATCTCTCCAAAAATGGTTTATGCAACATCATAACCATGTGTAGTGCAGTTTCCCATTTTTCCAACAACAATAGTTAAAACTTCAGACTGCACTTCTAGCTCGACAGCTAGATTGATTAGACTCTTGGCCGTAGATAGATTCAGATCCCACTGGATTATGTCCTTAGCCTTGACCAACTTTCTCTGTATGGCCTCCAGGTGAGGTGTTAAAATTGTTTGCATAGAAAGTAGTTAAGATCTAATCTTTCCATCATTAGCCATCAGTTCGACTATCCTTCCTTGTGTATGCATGATCTTGGCATAATGTTTGGAACTATTTTCTGTATCCATGCTTAAGGACTGACTGGTGGATTTGAGTTCTTGCTGTAGTTGATTAACCAGTCATTGGTTATCCTCAGTGAACTATTCTACATTAAAAAGTTTGGTAAGTAGAGAGTGTGCATTTGCAACTACTTCTTCGGTCTCTGTTACCAAAGTTGAAAGTGCGACGTGTTTTACTACAATCTCGGCAGATACTTTCTCCAGCATCTTGGTCTCAAAATTTCTTTCTGACCACTCAAATAGCTTATCACTGGTGCTACATGCTTCATTATTTACTTTCTGAACAATATGTACAAGTTGTTCCAATATGGGAGCGGAACTATTTACATCTGAAAACTCATAAACATCATTAAATATGTCTTTGATTTCATACAGAACCTATTTCTGCTGATGTTCTCTTCTTAGTTCTTCCTGTCTGCTTTTTCTTGTCAATAAATCTTTCAATATCTACATCTGCTCATAAGATAAGTTATCAGAATCCCATTTAGGAATAACAATAACTTCATCAATGGTTACCTCTGGGGAAAAGACTCCCATTTTCTGCTTTAGTGCCTTCTTCGGTGTGCTCCCACTCGGCATCTGTACAAGAGCTTGTATTGCTTCTTGTTCAGTAGGCTCCTGTACCTCAATAGATTTGTCTTTTACTTCTTTTCCTTCTATTCCCTTATCCTCCACATGAGGACTAGTATATTTTTCTTCTAACTTCTCTTCTTTTTCTTGGTGTAACTCCTCGACAGATGTGGGTTGAGTTGTTGATACCGACTTATCTTGTTCCTCGGTAGTACTCATACCGGCTAACATGTCAACTATAATAATTGCAGGTTTGGCGGGGGTAGTGTTACCAGTTGATGGCTCATCAATTTTTAGATAAGCTTTGACTTACAAAAGTACAGTATTACTGCCTGGCAAAGATGTGTCTTTTTCTTTCTCAACCTATATATATTCCTCGGTTAATACCAGATTCTTAATTGGGGTATCCTCTGTTATATCAACAATGTGTACTTCTAATTCCTTCTAAATTTGCTCTACCTTGGGAGCTTCAGTCTCTGGAATGGGTGATACCATTACATTTAGTTTTTTTGCAGGCTCGACATCCTTAGATGTACTAGCACCTTGATCTACATCTTTTTTAATCAACAAACCAAACACTATCTTCCAAATCTTGATACTTTCTTGTACAACATCCCCAACCTTGTGTTGAAGGATTGAATAAGCTCTAAGCTTAGGATCAAATTTAGCTCGGTGTTGTTCTACAATTTTGCTAATGTTGGCAGGGGTAAGACTTGATTCCACTTGTGCTAAGGTGCTCTCTCTTATTTGTTTTTTAGTATTAAGAGCATATTCCCACTTTTGTGCAACCCTGTTGCTTAACTCCTTAGGGATTCAGTTCTCCAATTGAATAGGTAACATCTTGAAAATGCAAAGCATTTCAAGAATAGAATCTTCAACCTTTTCTTTCTCTCCTATACTCAGGCTTCCAAACTTTAATACTTTCAAGTCTTCCACTCCTACAGAGTTTGTGATCTTATGACACATTTCATCCACAGTAGGTTTAACATCCTGTAATGCAACCTTCTTCTTCACCTCTTCATCACTTTCAGTTTCTTCATCATCTTCTTGTTCCAAAACAAGTTTCCTTCTACGCTTTTTGTTAACCTTACTCGACACTGCCTTAGGCTATGCAGGTTTTCATTTACTAGATGCAGGAGATTTCTTAGGAGTCTCAGTAGCTGCTCCTCTTGTCCTAGGCCTCAGCACAAGCGTCGATGACACTTTAGGTTTAAGTATTCTTTTCTTGGTTGGGGGCTCGACAATCACTAGTTTCTTTCCTTTCTTCTTTTCTACTTGAGTCTCTTCTTCTTTTTCACTATCACTAGAGTCACTTGGTTCATCTTCTCCCAGTCCTTAGGTTAATTCTAGTGGTGCATCTTTTCTTGTCTCTTCCACATATTTCTCTAAATTCTTTACTAGTTTCTTTCTTTTTCTTTCTACAGTTGCAGCTGTTAAACCCATAGTGATTTTAGATTTGGCTTCTTCATATGTTCCAAAGTAGGGTGCTTTACTATCAATTTCTTCAACTAAGAGGGCTATAATAGTAGCAATGGCTTCATCTATATTGACTTCATAGGGTAGTGGCATTAGCCATGAAACCCTAGCAAGAACTGCTTGTGCATAAGTGAAGTCTGTGTCAACTAGAAAACATATATCCTTACTAAACTTTTCAACTAATGACACAGGGACTCTACTCCTCTTTCTCATTTTCTTTTTGAATTCAACAAAATAGTTATCCATCACACCATTAAAACTATCCCCTATTTGACCTATGAATTCACTGATTTGAATAGTAATGGGTCTCTTCTTGTCCCATATCACACCTACATGAGTAGGAAAACTCTTCTTTACATAAAAGAATAGACAGATTAGCAAAGAGCCAAACTTACACATTGAATTCTTTATAGTCTGGATTGAGTTAATGTTCTCGGTAAGCTAAGTCAACTGGAGCTTGGAAAGATCATACGTGTGTCATTTCTTAATGATTTTCCATGCTTGGTCCACTGCCATACAGGGGACATTGTCCAACCGACTAGATTGGTAGAATTTGTGCGAGATAACCCTAACATCAAAGTCAATTTCTGGATCTGTTATGGTGGAGATCATCATTCCATGCTTGTTCCACACCGCCTGTGTGTTTTCCTGAATATCTTCTTTGCTTGAACACTTCATTGTCCTTTTTCATGAATCGTAGGGTATCTAGTAACTCGTTGGATCATTTCCTTAGTTATCTTTACGGGTCCATCTTCCAGCCATAGTTGCATATCATTCAATTGACTCAACACTATTTTTATCCATTCAACTTTGAAATTCTATGGGAAATCTAGGGCATGCACTAACCCTTGCTCGACAACTGATTTATACTCTGGCTTCAACACTCCATTAACACATAATTTATCATACGCCTCCCTGATCTCATAATCTCCAATTTCCCCGATTTTGCACATGTAACATGACCTAATATTGTTCATCATCAACACATTTTCTGAAATTGAAGATAGGGCACTGGACAAATCTCCTTTAATCACGGTTTCCGAAATTGCCTTAAAAGTCTATGGCTTGCAAACTTCATTTCTTACCAATTGTGCGTTGAAAACTTCCATCCCTTGTTTCTTCACTATAGCAGACGATGATGATGCCATTTAAATTTAAAATTTTCAAAAAGAAATGTTTTCTCGGTAATGTACCTTTTTCTCGTAAGTGTCCTGTAGATGATTTTTGCTGACGGTACGCTGTAGAGATTTGGAATTGTCTTTGACAAACTAGTTTCTCTCACTCTGAATTTCTCAAAGAAATCTCAATTTGCTAGGTGAAATAAAATGAGTTGAAAATTTCTGCTTTATAGATTCCAAAAGGTAGAATTAGGGCCTCATAAATGCTCCGTACAAAATTTGTAAGTGGAATACAACTATCTTGGTAAACTCATGCTAACCTCGACTAACACAAGCTCGGTCAATATAACCGTTATGATACAGCTTGGTGTCTATAGCATCTTGGCCACAATAGGTGCTCGGCATACAGTGATAACTTGGTCAAGACACTAATGCTCGACATAAAAAAAATATGAAATTTTCCATTTTGCTCAGATATGTCCTGATGCATCTTTATCTATGCAAATTGGAATTTTACTCAATCTTTATGTTAGGAACTGATGTAAGATAAAGCCTTGTAAGATTTAGTTCCAAACATACCTTCTATGCTTAGTTAGAAGAAGAGTGATCACCTGATCCATCAGATTGGGTGACCTCAGATGTGCTAGCTTCACTTGTGCTTACTTCTTCTTTCTTCTTCCATGTCTTGTCCATCTGATTTTTCAATTTTTTGTGGATATCTTCATTCTGATTCTGATCATTTCTCGGCATAGGTGATCTACAATCTTTCTTTAGGTGACCTATCTTATTACATTTGTAACATACCATGCTTCCATTCATCTAGCTTTTAGATCTGCCTCTAAAATGAGTCTTCATACAATTTGCTCCAATGTGTCCATATTTTCCATAGTAATGAAAATTGTACCAAGTGTTATAATCCCAATTGTATGAGTTATTCTTCATAGGTGACTTGGTCTGTTCATTTGATGACCATTTAGGTTTAGATCTGCATTCAAATGCTCTATGCCCATACTTCTGACAGTTGAAACAATTGCCTTGAAACTTAGGTGAGGTAGGTGGATTACTGACCTTAGACATACATTCACGTGCCTGATGTCCATGTTTCTTATAGTTAAAGCAATGCCCATTAAATTTATGTTTAGAATCAAACTTACCATGTTTACTTTTGCATATGTTGGCTGTATGTCCTTGCTTTCCACAGTGATGGCATGTGGGCTTGTTGTTCTTTGGTTTTGCATTCTTCTTCTCTCTATTCTTTGATGATTCTCCTTCTTTAGTAGATGATGCATGTTCATTTAGTCCAAGTCTAGATCTATCACCAGATCTTCTAGGTGACCTTAACAGTTCTTCAAAAGATTTTTCAGCTTCATTAGGTTTGTTCATCCTTTCATTGATTTCCTTTTCAGATCTTAGTTCATTCCTCAATTGATCATTCTCGGACCTCAATTGGTTGATTTCCATATCTTTCCTACCTAACTCTCGATTAACCACCAACAATTGATTTACCATGTCCAGTTGATTATTAGTCAACCTTTGCATGTCACTTGTCCTTTCATCTAGTCTTATTGTAATTTGTCTTTTGTCTTCTTCAGCCATTGTCTTATCATCTTCAACTTTCTTTTTCTGTTCAACTACTTCACAAAGTCTGAAAGATTGAATTTCTTGTTCTCTCCTTAGATTTTTGATGTCATCATTTAGTATGGTATTTTTCTCCAGTAGATCTTTTATGGCTTTGTCACTTTCTACAGAGTTTCCATTATCAAATAGTCTAGTGGTATCTTCTTCTTGATATTGTGATTCATTTTGTTGAATATCAATTTCTCTCCTTCTGCTCAAGGATTTATTCAATTCGCTTCTGGCTGCTTCCAGTTGTTGTAATGCTAGCTGTACATCAATCTTTTGATTCACTATGACCTTTCCCAACTTATAGACTTCCATCTCAAGATCTTTTTCTTCAAGTGGTTAGACTTTATATGAGAAACCTTGTAGCTCTGATACCAATTGTTGGAAATATAATTGGGAAATGTGATACTGAGAGGGAGGGGTGAATCAGATATCACCTACTAATCCATTTTGATATGAATAAAACATTTTCATAGCATCAACAATACTTGATCATAACAAAATAACTAATATACTAAACATCATCCATGAAAGTACTCTTGACACAATAATTTTGGTTACCTAGAAACCCTTGAAAGGTAAAACTGGGGTGGGGATGACACCCACAAATATTCACTACTGTAGTAACAAATTTGCCTGTTAGGGCTTACAAAATTTGATCAAAACATGATCTACCCTGTGAGGGGTCTACCCTGTTAAGCGCTAAAAGACTTATACAGTCACCTTGCTAAAGGATTTGAAACTTACAACAAAGTAAGCACTCGGTTAAGAGATTACAAAAAGTCTGTTAGGACTACTCAGTTAAGATATTTACCCTTATACATTGGTTAGAATGTCTCAGTATCTGATCTTTTAGTGTGCACTGTATGCAGATTACAGATCTTCTCTTTACTGTCTTGTATTAATCTCTTTTATCAGATTTATCTCTATTCTATCCTTTCATTGCTTAGCTCGGTCACTGAATCTTGTCTGAATACTTCACTTCACTGAATATGCCTTTTTGCTCATTCCCTTCACATTCACTATCCTTCTCTACTAAGTTTTAGGGTTTAGATCTTATCCTTATATAATCAACAAAACATCTTCATGATTCAAGATCTATGGTTCAAATTAATTTCTTTTGCCGCTTAAGCCTTACTAATATCTGATTGGCTCTAGGTATTAAATAGGGATCAATGATTGCTAAGTAGATGCATAATTACCTCTATAATTATCTCAACAAACAAAATACAAAACATGAATGTCCCCCAAAATTATTTACCTCGATCACTGTGCCATAACAAACTCACATGTCATTCCTGGATAACTCAGCAAATGCAGTTCCTGATACTCAACATTCATTATACTCGGCATATGTTGATATCTTTATTGCTTGATAATCATTGCATATATGACTCAGCAAAACTAGACTCAACATAATACAAAAATACATAGTGACCATAAGTTTACTCAGCAGTACTACTGCTTGGTAAGTAAACATTACATAGCTTGGCCTTTACATAATGACTCGGTCACAGTGATGAACAACCATCATTTCCTAGATAAATGACTAAGTGTGGGTCACTAATAGTCAAAAAAACTATAGAGATCTACATAGACTTATATAAGACACAGGAGGCAGTTAAGCCATGTTGTAAACCCTACAAGGGATGCTAGCCCACTGCCAACAATCTCCCTCCCAGTGTCACTTGTTGTGGCCTGTATGGATTCGAACCTATGACCAAGATCTGATACCACTTGTTAACCTACTAGGGTTTTCGTTGCACCAAAATATCAACTTGTTAATGCTCGATACAACCACTAGACTTATATAAGACACATGAGGTGGTTAAGCCATGTTGCGAACCCTGTAAGGGACGCTGGCCCACTGCCAACAATTTTTTCTTCTTAATACATCATGTTGTCATTATTGCACTTCACTATTATTAATTGCATCTTTGATAGCTTCTCTAAATGTACTACTTCTTGAATATATTGAAATAGTGATGTCTCTTTACTTGTGTTAGATAATTTCACTTTGAGAAGTTGTTCATCCTCACTTCTATTGCTGTATAATATTCCTTTTGATAATAGTAAGTAGACTGTCATTTTCTCTATAAGTACTTAACGATAAAAACCCCTCCCCTCATAAATATTTTCTTTTGAACATGTCTTGCATTAAATGAATCATCCACTATCTCGAATTTCCTCACAACTAATGTAGGAGCATCTTGGGTTCATGGAAATCTTGCATTAACTAAAATTATTTCTTTTTAGTTTGTTCCTATTTTGTCAGTTTTTTTTTTTTTGTGGCATTCCTTCAAGTTGTCTTGTTTTTTGATGTAGACCTCATGGAATGTTCCAAAAATCATGTTTTACCTTTGTTTGGGTTTTCACCTCAATTTCTTGCTTCACAGTAGAGATATCTTTGATTCTTTCTTGGACCCATGTGTTATTTATGTTTAACAACTAAGTTGGATGTTTTTGATCATGCAAAGTAATTCCATGATTTGCGAAGCTTCATGGCACATCGTTCAATATTTTTGAGCTTGTGGCCGACCTACCTATGGGTGTGTGTTATATTTATTAGCGTGTTGGTTGAGTTCCTTAATTTTAGTCCTAATTTATATTTGGTATTACATTTTCCTTACCTAGGAAATGTGATCTTTCTTGGCCGAAATGATTCTTCCAAAGTCTCTATATATTGATGTAATTGATCTTTGTTTAGATAGCTCTTAGATAGATAACCTCTTGAAGGTTTGATTGGAAGGATAGCTTGGGAATTCAATCTGTAATTAGGCTTATATGCCTGGAATGTAAGCATGCATGTTTTTGGTTGATTATCTATAATTTCATGAATTTGTAATGAAGAGAACATATGATCTTGTATTCTCTTAATTCCTTGTTGTTGTTATTGCTATTGTTTTTGTCATGTGAATCTCACCGCATGGTTTAGACTATCCTCATTTAGGATCCCCTTATCGTGGCTACGTCAACAACATATCATGATAGAAAATGGACCTGTCATTTAAATTCCTTTGTACCTTTATGTTACAAATATTGTATCCTCATCCTATAGAAGTATTATTTTTGATATGCCTTAACATGGAAATGCTAGCATAACTAATGCAGTGATGCTAAGTGTTGCATTGATGAATATTAGTATAGATTTAATGACATGTGAATCAGTTATGAGTTTTTTAATTAAGGTCAACTTAGTGACTGTTGGTTGACAATGTTCCTATTATGATGATATATGTTCAAGAGGTTGGATTCTGAGCTATTGTATGAGTTCATGTGTGCAATCCTGAAGGAAGATTATGTAATATATCTAGATGATATATCCATGAACACATAAGTTTATATTATATGTGTAGTGAGTTATGGTTGTTTGAAGGATACCAGGTAGACACGAAGAACATGTTGAAGCCATGGAGTGGTGATTTGATTATTGTGTCAAATCAGTTGGTGTGATTCTTATGAGAGACTTAGGTTTGTCTCTGGATGTCTAGTGTGTAATCACTACTATTGGTGTAGACTGGTAACTAAGTTATGATTAGAAGAAGGTTGGCAGTGTAACTGCTAAAACAATCAATGACCAACAATAAGTGATTTGAATATTTTGATTAAGTAAAAGTGGGTTTTGAAAGGACCCAAAATTTTTTACAAAGTGCTCAAAGATAAACCATTAAAAGCTTCACAAAGTTTGTGCCACAAAACCCAAGAACACAAGAAGGAATAAACACACAATAGCTACCAATATACAAAAGGCCGCACCAAAAGAAATGGAATAGGACAACACAACAAAAAGACAGGACAAAAGAAAGAGATAGCTAAATAAATTTCATAAGGTCCCTAGCCTAGACCACCATTATCTGCATATGATCAACATATTTCTTGATCTCTTTCATCTCCTTTTCTTCTTTGGTCTTAGTCTTCCTGGTACTCACTCGAGTGTGCTTTCCAGGTCCTGCAGGCCCTTTCAAATCCTTTGCCTCCTTCTCACCTTTAGTATGCTCCATCTTTTCAACTAGGATCCTTACATGATCAGTATAGGCTTTGAGGATGGCATGGATTTACTCCCTGATTTTCCTTATTATTTCCTCTAATTTCTCCACTCTATTTTCTAGAGTGCCAAGCCTACCCTCGAAGTCCCCTTCAGTAATCCTGACCTCTTTCTCTTTCAAGATTTTTTCCAGATTGAAAACCTTATCAACCATGGAAACATAAGCATCCACTTTTCCTACAACATCCCTGATTTCCTCAAGGCACACAACAACCGATTTATCTCCTATGCTCATATTCTTAAGGAGATTGACATCGCACACCATCATACACATTTTCTCTTTGACCATGCTGACATCATCCATCAACTTCCCTAGTGTACAAGTAAAATCCACAAGGCAATTTTTAACTTTCATCACAATTCTAACCCCACTATTCTCCTTTCCCATCTCCTTATCCACAGTTACCTTGATACCTAGTACATCTTTATCAATTCTCCCCACAATTTCTTCCACAAACTAGTTAGCTTCTTGTAGGTTTTCCTCCTCCCTCTGCAAATAATTTTGGTCCTCATCCAGATTTCCTAAATCCCCATCCAAATTCCCTTCATCGCCAATCTTCTCACCAATATTTTCCTCATTACCTTGTTTCTTCATCTACTCAAAGTCCTCATCATCCTTAGAAGAAATGACAATGTTCTTCTTACGAGGGCTTTTGTTACTTGTATTTTTCTTGCTTCTACTAAGATCCCCTCTTTTCCTCTTGCCTCCAATTTTCTCCCCTTCCTCCTCATAGTCATCCTCTTCAGTATCCATATCAATAGAATATTCTTCCACAATAGTCTTACCCTGTATTTTATTAGAGGGGGACCCCTTGAATTTAGTCTTTTTTTGTGGTTTTAACCTTGAAGGGCTCATCCTCATCATCTTTAGTTTTTTCTTCATACAGATCATTGTCCTCATCCCCTCCAGTCTCCTCTTCATCCCTAGATCTACCCTTAAGGAAGGGTTCTTCCACCTTTTTAGTTTTTAGAAGATCAAACACCAATAACATTAAACCCTGGTGCGAGGCGTGATCCCCTCGAGGGTCCTTCTGAATGCTCTTGATAGTATAGTCAAAAGAACTCAACAAATAGTAAGGGAAACTAACTTTCTCATAATGTCTAAAATGATTTAACAACATGAAATAGTGCCCATAAGCTCTGGTAAATCTACTATAAAGTGTAATGTAGTTAATGATAGCATATAAGACAAACCTCCAAGGATGAGAGATACACTTCAGATTGTGATAGGAGTTGTCCACCTTCACCAAACTCTTTCTTTCGTTATCCATATTATGGAACCTCTTAGGAGCCTTGTCAAGGATACTCCTATCTCTATAGAATTTCAGCCCCTCCATACTCATTCATGTTGCTTCAACAACAATCTCCTCAATGACCTCCATATACTGACTACCCACTAACACTTTCCCATTCTTCCAAGTTTTAAAGAATTGATTAGACACAATAGGGTTCTTACAATGAAACCTTTCCATGAAACCCGCCATACCCCCTTTCATCAGAATCCCCTAGACCTCCTTTCTCTGTTTCCATTCCTTGCAATTCGCTGGTTCAAACCTTTTCTTGGTACCACCCATTTCACCACTCTATTTTTCCCTCGCAATGTCTCTAAAAAAACCTCGTTCACCATTCTGAACGATACCTTCTTCAATATAATTCTCAAACAACACCCAAAATCTATGTGAAATAAAGAGCATAGTCACATCATAGTCCCTCACATAGAAAATAGAATAATTAAACACACCTTGCATTCAAAACTCTTCATTAAAAAGATAAGTTAAAACTCCTTTTTCTTTCTTTGTAAACGATCATTATCAATTAATGATTGCAGCTCAAAAGAAAAATCATCAACATCATCCCATTTCATCGTCAAATCCACCTTACAAGCCATGTTGGTAGCCCAGTTGACAACAACATTAGTCTCCCTATAGTTATGCGCGATGACACATTCCTCAAAATAGTTGATTAGGTTTTTGGCCTTATGCATAATATTATATATAGTCCAAGAAGGGATAAAATCATTGTTTAAACATCTTAGAATGTTCAAAGAGTCACCTTCAAGCCATAGTTTTTTACACCTCTTCTCCTTAGCTAAAACTAAGCCTTGGAAAGTAGCATTAGCCTCTACAACATGATTGGATTTTACACCTATAGGTATAACTCTCACCCCTTTATAAAGACCATTCTCATCTCTGATAACAACACCACATCTAGCCAACCCTAGATTCCCTTTTGATGCCCCATCAAAGTTAACCTTCATCCATCCATGGGGAGGGAAATCCCATCTCACTTCATTCCTCAACAAATCCTTTCATTTATTCATATTACCTTTAATCTTCCAGTTCTGAAAAAGAGTAATAGCCCCAACCTCTTTAGGTTCAATCAGATTACCCTTCAAATATAAATTCTCCAACATAGCTCTTTTGATCTTATGAAAGACCACCTTTTCATTGGAGGCCTTATTTCTAAAAACTCTATCATTTATTTCTTTCCAAACACCCCAGCAAATATACGGTAATATAAATTTCCAAATGGAAGCCACAATATCATTTTTAGAAGGAGGCACCCAGGAAGTAAAAAGGCTTTGTAAGTCCTCTGTGAAAATCCAGTCCACATTAAGAAACTTCAAGCATTTTTCCCAAATTTTACCCACAAATGGGCAATGGATGATCATATGGTTAACAAATTCCTCATCCTATTTGCATAAATAACACATGTTAGCCATAGTCATTCCCCTTCTTCTCAAATTGTCAATTGTAAGGATCTTGTTTTGGAGCATGATCCAAAAGAAAACATTGAATTTAGGAGTAAGGCCCTTAATCCAAGCATTATCCCAATAGGGCACATGGTAATTCTTATAGTCTTGATGGTACAAAGAAGAAATAGAAAAATTACCATTAGTATTATACTTCCAAAAAAGATAGTTCTCTTCCTTAATCAGAGTCACAGAGTTCAAAATTTTGTTAAGATTCCTGAGGGACTGATCAATAACAAATAAATTAATCTAATGATATTTATCCCAATAGTTAGCCACTTTGGGTCCAAACCCCAACTTGCATTGGACCTCAAAGATATTCCACTCAGGGTTCTCATTCAAAGGATGGTCCATCAACCACTCTTCATCCCAAAACTGAATAGTCCTGCCATCCCCAACTTTCCATTTAACTCCCTTCCTAATTAACTCTTTATTCCTCAAGACATTTCTCCAGATAAAGGAACCACTAAGATTAGCATCAGAACTAAGAAAACTTTGCATAGTAGGATACTCCTTAATGTACTTGTTCTTCCATATAGTAGTTCATTCTCCCTTAGAATTGTAATATCTCCATATAATCTTTGCAAGGAGATGATCATTTAAGCTTCTGATTCTATGCAACCCTAATCCCCCTTTTCTCACCGGTCTACAAACCTTCTCCCAAGCTATAAGAGACATCCTTTTCTTCTTCTCCAAACCAGTCCACAAGAAATTTTTCTTGATTTTTTCAATAGCCTCATCATACTTTCTAGGAATTTTGAAGATGTTGAGGGCATACAGAGGTAATCTTTGTAGAGTAGACCTCAAAACTTGAATCTTACAAACCTGACTCAACAACACACCCTTCCAGCCTGCCAATTTTCTATGAAATTTGTCCACCAAAGAGCTCCAAAAAGAGTCATAAGGATCTAAAAAAAGAGGAGACCTAAATAGGTTCCAAGTAAAGACTCCATCTCACACCCCAAAATATTCTTAATTTTCAATTGTCTTTCTTCAGTGACATTAAAAAAGAACACAAAAATTTTCTCCTAGTTAGTGAGTTGTCCAGAAGTTATCCCATAGCTATCCAAGGCCTTCTTAATGTTTATGGAATTTTTAACAGAGGCTTCCCCCATCACCACAGAGTCATCAACAAATTGTTGGTGTCAACAAACCTGATTAGCCGAGGAGGGATACAGTCCCTTAAACTCACATTTTTGAACCATATTCTCAATGAATCTTCCCAAGCATTCAACCATGATAACAAAAAGGACAGGAGATAAGGGATCACCCTACCTCAATCCTCTAGAGGATTTCAAAAAAGGGGTAGGAGACCCATTAACCAAAATAGAAAAAGTAGCAGAGGAGATGAGTTGATGAATAAGTTCTATACTTCTATTATTAAAACCAAAGGCATGAAGAACCTTCTTCAAAAAAACCCAGTCCACCCTATCATAAGCTTTGGAAAAATCTAGTTTTAGAATAAATCCCTCCTTGTTGGACATGACAAGAGAATGAAAATTTTCATGAACATAAATAATGGAGTCCAGAATCTGCCTACCTAGGATGAATTCATTCTACTGCCAAGAAATAATACAAGGCAAGATAGAAAGAATCCTAGTGGTCAACACTTTTGATATAATCTTACAGACAAAGTTACATAAGCTTATCGGTCTGAACTGATCCATTTTATTAGCCCCTTGTTTCTTAGGGACAAGAGCAATGAAAGTCCCATTCATTTCTTTCAGAATTTTCCTAGAACCAAAAAATTCCTTCACAACATTAGTGACATCATTCTCAATGATATGCCATAACATCTGAAAGAAAAACAAAGGGAAACTGTCTGGGCCAGGATCTTTTTCCCCTTCAAAAGAAAATACAACCCTTTTAATTTTTGTATTAGAGGGTATAGTAGTGAGAAGAGCATTCTGATCCCTGTCCATGATAGAAGGAATACAATCCAAGAAATCCTTTTGTGCTTCCTTATCCAAGTGATGTTCCTATATGAGTAAATCCTAGAAAAATGTTTTAGCCTCCATCCTAATTAATTCTTCATTTTCAGAACTACTTCCATTTATTACCAGTCTAGAAATTCTATTTTCCATCCTATCCTTAAGAGTGGTCTTGAAAAAATATTTAGAGTTCTTGTCCCCTTCTTTCAAAAAGACCTTTCGAGACCTCTATCTCCAGAAGGTCTCTTCTTTTGAGATGATATCATGATGCTCCACTAACTTGCCATTTTCCTTTTCTATGGAGATCTTATCATAACCTTCCAATTGTATGTTGTCTTGAATAGCCTTTAGTTCCATACTAATATTAGTCTTAGAGGAAAAGATATTGCCAAAAGTTTCCTTATTCCATCTTTTAATATTTTCCTTCACCTATTTTAGTTTTTTAGCAAGAATGAACATGGATGTCCCTTTAATTCTAATCTTCCACCATTCCTCCATTTTCTATTCTAGGTGTGGATTCAAAGTCCACATCCTCTCAAACCTATAAGGAAAATTCATTTTCATAGATATGAGATCATCCAAAAAAGTATTAGGGTGGTGATCTGATCCAGCCCTCACATGAGCAGACAGAGAACAAAAATAGTACAAAAACCAATCATTACTAACCAAATCTCTATCAAGTCTCACCTGAATCAAATCCTTTCCACTTCTTCTTTGGTCCAAGTGTAATTAGTTCTGTGAAAATAAAAATCATGGAGGGCATGCTCATCGATGAAATCCATCAAGTCCATACTACTATCTATGTTCAATTGACTTCCCTCCTTTTTTTCATTTTCTTTCAAAAGGTGTGTTAAAATCTCCCATGACAATCCATCCTTCATAATCAAAACTTCTTCGAAGATTAGATAAATTATTCCAAAAATATTTTCTCCTAGATTTGGTATTAGGATCATAGATTTTGGTCAGAGCCCAAGAAGTTCCATCCTTTATGTGACTAAATATGACATAGGCCAAATTATTTCCCTGGTAGATAGCATCACCTTTAATATTATCACAGTTCTAGAGGGTAGCAATACCCCCTGAAGCCCCTTTGGAGTCACACCCAAAATTTTTACCATTTCTAAAGAACCTTAAAATTTCAAATTTCTCCTTAGGCATTTTAGTTTCTTGAATCAGAAAACTATCATGCTTATTATCCCTAATCATATTCCTAACAAGATCTTGCTTATGAGGATTGTTTAATCCTCTAATATTCCAAGAGATGATCTTCATACCTTAATAAAAGATCTTGTCTCTAGGATGGTCTTCTGGCTTCCATCCGCTATATTATTATTAGCCTCCATGGCTCTCTTTCTTTGATTAGATGGTCTTCTTGGAGAAGGTTGTACCCCTCCCACATCCCCAATTTTACTGCTCCTTGTGTTTCTGATAGGCATATTATTCTTTTTCTTATTATTATTAGATTTTCTAACATCCTCAAAGGCTATAAAGCCATCAAATTTCCCACTCTCACACTCTTGTAAAGAATAATTAATAGCTTCATCATCCCCCCATTTCAGAGTCTAGATCTCAGAAAAAGTACTCCTCACCACCGCTGGAGAGATCTGTGACAAATATGATAATCCTTGACCCAAAACTATACATTTTTGAGCATCCTAAAACTCACTAGAAACCTCATATCTATCTTGAGGCAAGGGAGACCCAGATACCTTAATCTACGCAGGCATACCTGGCACCACTTCCTTCACCAAGCTCAAACCTGGACTACCATTCACACTAGAAGTCTCCTTTTTATTACTCTCTTCTTCCTCATCAAAGGTGTCTCTCACCATCAACTTATGGGTTCTTGCATTTTCCCCCTATGTTTCAACCAGACATTTTTTCCTAATTTCATCACACTATCCTATTGGAGAACCATTGCTTTCCTCAATTCCACCCTCAATGTTAGTGCTATTCTTTTCATTATCTATGGGGTCCAAGTTCTAGATATCACACCCAAAATATGTAGGATGAGAACTCCTAGAAGAAGAAACCCCATTCTCATGATGTTTCCCAATAGGGATCCACTTCTTCATCTTCCTCTTAACAACCCTGCTTGGGCATTTCTTCTCCCAGTGACCAGCTTTCCTATAATGGAAACAAGAAAAAGCAATCGATTCATATTCAATCTTCTGCATCCAGTATCCTAGCTTAGATTAAATGGTAATAGACTCAGACATATCTGCATCCAACATCCTAGCTTAGATTAAATGGTAATAGACTCAGGCATATCAGCATCCTGAATCACTCTAACATAGATTCTTGCATAAGTTAACCTTCTCCTAGAAGCCATAACATGGCCAATGGATAACAACTCACCAAAGGAGTTGGCAATCCCAGAGAAAACATCCTTCACCCAATACTCCAAAGGAAGGCTCAAAAATTTAATCCAGACCGGGGCTTGGACCACTGACTCATCTTGAAATATGAGATTAGGGTACAATTTATGAAGAATCAAAGTATTTTTACCAATTATCCAAGGCCCATTACATAAGATACTTCTGTGATCCTCTTCACAAGAGAAGAAGAAAGAAAAACAACCCTTAGTCATGGCCACCATGTCAACTTGTCCTTTTAAAACCCATTTCTTCTTAACATAGGCACAAACCACCTCAATGTTTGATCTAACACCCAAGAATCTTCGCACAAGAGAGTTTTCCATCTTAGCAATATTGAAATCTATGATATGATCTGGAAAAACAATGTAAAAACTCCCTTGAGCCAGATTTGAAATGATCTTAATAGGTGGTAAAGATGACTTACCCATGGGCTTAACACTGAAAAGGGAAGACCACTTTTTTGCTCTAGCCTATTGAAGATTCAAAGAATCACAATTTCTGGGCCCTGGGTCCCCAGGTGCTAGACCAACATTAGGATCCTTACCTTGCTTCACATTTCCTTTAGTCTCTCCAAGATGCCTACTCGCAATAGAAGGACCTACTTTTGTCCTTGCCACACCGTCCCACCCAAATTCAAAACTGAAGTTTGAATTGGGCACCTCCCGCTCCCAGTTCCTCCTCCTTGATCCATCCTAAGTGATTTGAATGTTGTTTCAAATTGGTAAAGTATTTTATAGAGTGACTAGAGGTTATGATTGATAATAATTTCTAAATACTATGTAGAGGATCACAACTTATAATTTTGATAGGTGAAGAAGGTTTAATTGACTCGAAGCGGTGAATAGATAAATAAGACAAAGTTCTTGAATAGGTAATGAATATTTGTGAATGAGTGAATAAATATGAAGTGATAATAGGATCGCTAATGTTTTTAGTGAAGTAGTAAGGTATTTCCATGATTTGTGGAAAGTGTTTGACATCACATTGCCCGAGGTATGCATTTGAGGAGGATTCTTCAAGAAGTTTCTTTTAGTCTAAAGAGTTTTTGAAGATGGTTTAATTTAAAAGGTGAAATATATATGGAAGCCAACGAGGTTAGAGAAAAATATTTTATGGGTTGTTAGATACATTGTATCTTACCTAACATGATGTGGATCATTCGTATTTCAGATCTAGGGTTTATTTTGAGTCAGTGGAAGAAAAGCTATAAATTGGAAAGTTGAAAAAGAAGTTATTTTCTTATTGCAAATACAAAAGGGCGTGGTGAAAAAGAAAGTAAAGGAATCAAGTGTGATCAAGCCAGGAAAGAGTATAGTGCATGGAGAAGAGTCTTAGAGCTTAATAGGATCTGATCATGTAGAGGTAGTGCAATATCATAGATCATCTTATCTGTTGCTTTCTAACCACTATAACAGTAAAATCCCTTAATTAGGTAGATCCTAATAGATCTTATTTGTAAATTCTCTAACAAGGTGGAATTCATGTTGAAATTTTAGAGTCCTCTAACAAGTCTTCTCCTAACAGGACAAATATCCTAACAGTTCTATAGGAAAGTCCCTTTACTAGGTAGCATCTAACAATGCTTTTGTAAACCTTTAACCAGGTAAGCTCCTCACAGGGCATATTCTAAAAGAGTACAGATTTAGTGGGTACCAACTCCCAACATGGTTTTTCCCATTTGGATTTCCATGAGAAAAATATGGCATCTTCATTATGTGATTGATTATTTGTGGATGCATGTTTTGATAGTTTCCATTCATGTTAGTTGATGTTGAATGTTTTTGTGCACAAAGTTTAAAGAGTTTTAAATTGAAGAATTTGTTGATTACTGATTCACCTCTCCCCTCTTAGTAATCAAACTTGTATTAACAATTGATGTTAGAAATTTGGTCCTCTTGGTGATAAGATTAACAACTTGAGGGAAAATATCTAAAGATGTATAGGAATGAAGCACCTACATTTTCTAAGGATAATTTTTCTACATGGGTAAGTAAGATGAAGTTGCATCTATTAGGTATTGGAGATCATAGTATTGGTTCATCTCACAAAAAAGTATGTTCAACCTACTGGAACCCTAACTGATGAACAAACAAAGAGAGAGTTGGAGCATAACTCTGTAATGATAGAAATAGCTAGTGCTCTATCTAATACTAAGTTTGTAGATATCAAAGATATGGATAATGATAAAGACATTTGGGACAAGATGATACTAGTTTATGGTGGTGATGGTCATGTTCATAAAGAAAAAGTGGATAGTCTAAGAGGAAAATATGATGAAATGAGAATGCATTAAGGTGAGAACATTACACAATACAACTATAGGATAAAGGAGGTTGTTTCTGCAATCAAAGGTGTCGGTGGACAACTTGAAGAAGATGACGTGGTAAGTAAAATATTGAGGGCCATACTACCACAATATGTTATTAGAGTCTCTACTGTATAATAATTGAGATCCATTAATCCTACAAATATGACTTTAGATTCCTTTGTCGACAAGATTATTGCTTTTGAATTAAGTAATTTTGATAATAGTATGCCTAAAATAGAATTTGTATCCAAATATTACCTAACCATTGGTTCATCAAGGAAAAGAAAAGAAATCTCTAACAGTTCTGAAGAAAATCATGACTATGATTCTATCTTGTCTGAGGAAAGAGATCAAGATGAGTTGGAGGCACTGCTAGAAAGGAGATTACCTAGAGGAAAAGGAAAGTACAAAGGTAAACTTCCCTTAAAATGTTTTGCATGTAAAAAAATTGGTCATATAGCATCTAGGTGTTCTGAAAATGATAGGAAGGATAAGCACAAGAGATTTAGGAACTTTAAAGACAAAAACAACAAGACATGTTACCTAGCAGAAGGAGTGACTGATGAAGAATCAGATGGAAGAGATAATGAGGAAGAGTTTGAGATAGTTTTTGTTGCAGTCAAAGAAGAAACTTCAACTGATGTAGATGGAGATAATGAGGAAAAATCATTGATTTCAAGCATGAATTACAATAGTGACTAGATAATAGATAGTGGGTGTACACATCACATGACCAGTGACAAGAAAATTTATTTCAATGGAGGAATGTGATGGAGGAGTAGTAAAATTTGGTAATGGTTCTCCATGTGTGGTAAGAGGTAAAGGTTCAATAACGCTTAATGAAAATACTAATTGTGATGATTTTTATTGGGTTGATGGATTAAAGTGTAACCTATTAAGTGTTGCTCAACTAAATAATAAAGGTTTCAGATTAGAATTTAGTAATGGTATTTGCAAGATCTTAGGAAACTCTAGAGAGTTTATTGTTGTTGGTGAACATAATAGAGGTAACCTATTCTGATTGAACTCTACTAATAGACACTGCTTATTTGATAAATTTGAAGAATATTGGTTGTGGCATAAAATATTTTTTCATGTTAAATTTGATAATTTGGTAAAGGTCAGTAAGAAAAAATGTGTCATAAGTATGCATACTTTAGCTAAGCCTGGTAATGCCATGTGTAAGGAGTTTTAGTTAGGAAATTTGACTAGGTCTAGCTTCACTAATAAAGTATATTCATCACAGAGCATTCTTGACCTTGTACACATTGATTTGTGTGGACCAATGAGAACTCAGAGATACTATGGAGATAAGTACTTTATCTTGTTTTTTGATGATTACTCAAGAATGATGTCTATTATGTTTCTGAAGGATAAATATGATGCATTTTACATGTTTAAGGCATACACATCAAGAGTTGAAAAAGAAACAGGTATAAAACTTATGTGTCTTAGATCTGGCAGAGGAGGTGAGTTTACCTTACAAGAGTTCACAACATTTTGTGAAGGACATGGAATCAAGAGACAAATGTCAGCACCGAGGATACCCTATCAAAATGGAATTGCTAAGAGAAGCAATAGATCCATAATTGACTATGCAAGAACACTTTTGATACAAAAAGGAGTGGCTCAAATATTTTGGAGAGAAGTGGTAAGTATTATTGTCTATACTTTGAACCAGGTAAAACTTTAAGAAGGTACAAATAAAACACCTTATGAGCTGTGGTATGGTCACATGCCTAGTGTCAGTTACTTTAAAATTTTTAGAAGTAAATGTTACATAAAGAAGGATGAGAAAGATGGTAAATTTGACTCTAAGAGTGATGAAGGGATATTTCTAGGATATTCTACAAGAAGTAAAGCTTATAAATGTTTGAATGAGAATACCAACAAGATGGTTGAAAGTGAAAATGTTAGAATTGATGAATTTTTTGAGAGAAATGAAGAAGATAGAAAGAAGGAACCAAATGATTATGACATGTTTTTTTATGTTCAATCGGTGGAGTCAGATATAATACCACAAATAAATGAAGTGGCGAACAATCCACAACCAGGAAATGATCCACTACCGGTGAATGATGATGAAGGTAACCAAAGAATATAACCAGTACTTGACAAGGAGTAAGGTAAGGGAAAGTACTTGTTTACTATTTGAATTAGAACCTAAATCTATTAAAGATACTTTGGAAGATAATGATTGGGTTAAAGAAATAAAAGAGGAATTAGAAAAAATAGAGAAAAATATTATGTGGACTTTAGTACCCAGACTTACTAATAAGAATGTTATAGGTACTAAATGGATCTTCAGGAATAAGCTGAATGAGAAAGGATAAGTAATCAGAAACAAGGCAAGGCTATTTTGCAAGGGGTATGGATAAGAAGAAGGACTGGACTATGGTGAGACCTTTGCACCTATTGGTAGACTCAAAGTTGTAAGGATACTTTTAGCTTATGCCTTTTATAAAGGTTTTAAAGTCTATCAAATGGATATAAAATCTGCTTTTCTGAATGGTGTGTTAGAAGAAGAAGTATACATTGAACAACCTGAAGGTTTTCATACTAAAAAAGGTAAAGACATGGTATGAAAATTCCATAAAGCATTGTATGGATTGAAACAAGCTCCAAGAGCATGGTATGAAAGGCTACATGTATCTTATTCAGATTAGTTTCACAAGAACCAATGACAATAGAAATGCATATCTAAAATCTAAAAGTGAAGACAAGATATTGATTAACAATATCAGATTTCCACAATCCATTTTTAATACATGCTAGTTTCTGGATTTGATTGTGTGTGTGTATTTTAGCATCAACATTTCATATCAAACCTCATGATCCATCATCAGGATGAGAGAATTTAAGATGATGAGAGAGTGAGGCATATTTTTCTTTCCATTCCTACACTCTCTCATCCTAATGATGGATCATAGAGTGTGATCGGAAACATTGATGCTAAAAAATACACACAATCAAATCCAGAAACTAGCATGTATTAAGACATTAATTGCTGAAATTTTTTTTGATGACATAATATTTGGTGGAAATGAAACATTGAGAAGGTCATTTGTAGAAGAAATAAGGAAGGAATTTGAAATTTCAATGATAGGAGAAATAAAAATCTTTATTGGTCTTCAAGTACAATAGATGAAGAAAGGGATATACATCGGTCAATCCAACTATGTGAAGGAGATTTTGAAAACTTTTGGCATGGAAGACTCAAAACTAGTGGGAACACCTATGGTCATAGGCTACAAACTATCTAAGGAGGATGAATCCAAAGAGGTAAATGAAAATCTATATAGATCCATGATTGGTAAGTTGTAGTATGTTGTTCATAGTAGACCAGATATTGCACATGCTATCGGTATTATTACAAGGTTTTCCTCTAATCCAAAGGACTCACATATGGTTGCATTGAAGAGGATCTTTAGATATCTCAAGGGAATTGAAAATTATGGCCTATGGTATGGTAAGGATGGATATTTTTCTTTGAATGTGTTTACTAATGCAGACTAGACATGTAATGTTGATGATAGGAAGGGCACAAGTGGTGGAGCATTCTTTCTTGGTGAAAGATTAGTCTCCCAAACTAGTAAAAAGCAGAATTGTATGTCACAATCTACTATAGAGGCATAATATGTTGTCATTTCTATTAATTGTCAACAAGTGATATGGATAAAATATATTCTTGAGGGAATTCATGAGAAGGTCACAAAATTGGTTGTTATCCAATGTGATAACACTAGTGCAATAAACATTTCCAAGAATCCAGTGATGCTCTTGAAGACAAAGCACATTGAAATAAAATATCATTTTCTAAGGGAATAGTTACAGGAGAAGGAGGTAAGGATTTAATATGTGTCTACTAAAGAACAAGTTGCTAATATATTCACTAAGCCATTGCCAAAAGACACCTTTGAGTATATCTGAAGCATAGGAGGGGTTATTCCTCTATCTAAAGTTAAATAAATGATGCAGATTGCATCAATTCATATGTGTTTATAAGAATATCATATGTATGAATTGATGTAGAGGTGGACTAATCCATAGGGGGAGGATTTTTAGTATGATGTTATAATACAGTAATGAGGGAAGAACAAGCAAAGAACATACCAATATAATCCAAGATGACTGAATTACTAGAAAACTTTGACATTGTTGTCAAATGGGGAGAATATGTAGGAGAATATGCAGGGGATAAGATGTATTATAAAGGGAGAATATGCATGAACACTAGAGAATAAATATGATCAGAGGTACATACAAGAAGTGGAAATATCTTACAAAGCCAGTTTTTCATGAGAAAGACACAATGTTGCCAAGAAGAACTCATAAGTGAAGAGGAGAAGTTAAGAGTATTGTCATCAATACCAAAGGGGGAGATTGTTAGTGACCACTACTATTGGTGTAGAATGGTAACTAAGTTATGATTGGAAGAAGGTTGATAGTGTAACTTCTAAAACAGTCATTGACTAACAGTAAGTGATTTGAATGTTGTTTCAATTCAGTAAAGTATTTGATGGAGTGATTAGAGGATATGATTGATAAAAATTTCTAAATACTATGTGGAGGATCATAACTTATAATGTTAACAGGTGAAGAAGGTTTAATTAACTGGAAGTGGTATTGATAGAATGAACAAATAAACAAGATAGAGTTCTTGAACATGTAATGAAGATTTGTGAACCGGTGAAGAAATCCAAAGTGGCAATAGGATCATTGATGTTTGTAGTGAATTAGTAAGGAAGTTCCATGATTTGTGGAAAGTGTTTGACATCACATTGTCCGAGGTATGTGTTTGAGGAGGATTCCTCAAGAAGTTTCTTTTAGTCTAAAGAGTTTTTGAAGATGGTTTAATTTCCAAGGTGAAATCTATATGAAAGCCGATGTGGTCAAAGAAAAGAATTTTATGGGTTTTTAGATACATTGTATCTTACCTAAAATGATGTGGATCGTTCATATTTTAGATATAGGGCTTATTTTAAGTTGCTGGAAGAAAAGCTATATATTGGAAAGTTGAAAAAGTAGTTATTTTTTGATTGCAAATTGCAAAAGGGTGTGGTGACAAACAAAGTAAAGGAATCAATCCAAGAAAGATTACAGTGTGTGGAGAAGAGTCTCAAACCTTAATAGGATCTGATCATGAAAAGGTAGTGTAATATCATAGATCATCTTATTTGTTGCTTTCTAACCATTATAATAGTGAAATCCCTTAACTGGGTAGATCCTAATAGATCTTAGTTGTAAATCCTCTAACAAGGTTGCATTCATGTTGAATGTTTAAATTCCTCTAACAAGGTTGATCCTAATAGGGAAAAGATCCTAAAAGGTGTATAGGAAAATCCCTTAACCGGGTAGCATCTAAAAATGCTTTTGTAAACCTTTAACCGGGTAAGCTCCTCATAGGGTGTAGTCAAGAAGAGTACAAATTTAGTGGGTACCAACTCCTGCCGTTGTTTTTCCCATTGGGTTTCCACAAGAAAAATATGGTGTCTTCATTGTGTGATTGATTATTTGTGGATGCATGTTTTGATATTTTCTATTCATTTTAGTTGATGTTGAATGTTTTGTTGCACAAAGTTTGAAGAGTTTTAAATCAGACAATTTGTTGATTTTTTATTCACCACTCCCCTCTCAGTAATCAGACTAGTATTAACAGGATATCACTACATATTTATATCACATTTCTTTATATAAGATAATCTCTATTGTGTGAGTCATAGAAATGGTTTTGAACATATAATATTAGTGATTTACATATTAATTATTATCCACTTTGATTTAGACTATTGTTCTCTTCTTGTTAGAATGGTGAATATGCCATCTTAAGATATAAAAAAGGATGCCCTTGAATATAATGTCCTCTAATAATGAAAATAATTATGAATAGAAATGAATGGATGTTGAAACAAGTGAAAGATTATTTCAAAAGTACTATAAAAATCCCTTACCATTGCTCTTGCTTATGTACTGCTCTTCAACAACATAATATCTATTATTTTCTACCATCACTCATTGTACCCCATGACATTATTTTCTACAGTGATGATGTACCTTGATGACTGTGTTCATGTATTGTTGAAGTGATTGCACATACTTATCATTTATTTCTTAAATTTTTTCCAATGCTTTCAATTTGATATAATTGCATCATGGAGAAATCTCTTGGCATGAAACATTCATGACTTCATTGACTTTGACATTATTGTCATTGTGTTCATGATTTATTCATTGATGGATACTCTCATATCACTATCATCTATTCTTGTATTGGGAATTACTCCTAGTCCACCATTAGTGCTCCCATGTTTTGATAATATTGCACTATGCATAACTGATTACAATGATTTCACTTCTCCTCTGTTCCATTGATGTTCTCCATCTCTCCAAAGGAAATATGTGCCTCTACCCTGTTATCAACAATGAATTTTTATCATTGTACCTTCATATCTACTAGCCAAGTATTCATTGTCAAGTATAATTAGTGTGATTGTATTGATGTTCATGGTGACTAGTGCTATCCTTTTGATCTTAGGACTTTTCTTACACCCTTGACATACATGATCATTTTCTCTAATCTATTAGCACTATCTTGTCATGTATATCATTGTGGATTATCATATTGGGCTCAACCCTTGTGGGAGCCCATTTCACCCCACATGGTAAAATATTTAAAAGTAGCAATCAATAATAAAACTTTCACCTGTGTCTGCACATTTGAACAAACTTGTTAAACAAAATCATGAATTTCAGATTTGTTCCTTGATTTCATTTCTGATCCATATGATGATTATAGATTGATATGATGCATTATAGGAGAAAATTATACATGCAATGATGATGTATACATAAAGATTTGGTATCTTGAGATTTAACATAATTTTCTATCTCTTTGCAGGTACTTGAAGCAGTGAGATGAACTTTTTGATGAAGTTAAAGATGAAGTTGCTCAACTATAGGGGTTCATTATTATGAGGCAATGAAAAATCCATTGTATTGTTTTATACCTCCTTTTTATATGCATCATTTTATTAATATAATGCATGATGGTAGTCGCTCTCACGACTTGTGTGAGACTCCATTTCATTTGACATTTATGAATTATAAAAACATCTTTTAAAATATGCAATGTTGTATGTTTCTTATTTGTTGTAAACTATTGCATCTATATGTGATTCTTTTATGGCATTTCTCTCTTGGAAAAATCTGACTAATAACTGATATGCATCCTTAAAACTATATTACTTGACCAACTCCACTTTATTGAGTTGGAAAATAAAAATGGGTAACATTCCTGACGACATCTGCATGGTTCTTTCCTGCTAAGAACTGATACTAGCTACCTATACTATCTATTGGGCACAAAGCCACTCATACTTAACAAAACCCTTGAAAATACATTTCCTTTACATTGTGACAACTCACTTCCAGACTAAAACCTCTTCTAATCCATTTGGTACATGTGTATGGTTTGTGATAGTGAACAAACATACTCACTATCATGAATGATATATATTTAAATGATGGATTAGAAGAGGGAAACATTTAGTAGACCTCCTTAGCAAACTGTTGTAGTTAATTAGAGTTCTACGAGGTGGGTATGTATGATTTGAAACACTACCTGTATTTGATCTTTTAGGAGAAGATTCACGACTTATATCAATATGCAGGTCATGTTTTTCCATATTCTATTTCTACACTTTGTGATACACCTACATACATTTAAACAATATAATATAATATAATATTTTTATAACATTTATGTGCATTGGTGTAAAATATCAAATATGCATCCTATATTGGATACATATCTAATATCAGATACTAATTTTTCCTAGGTGTTTGCTTTGGCAAAGTGTATTGACACCTAGGCCTACTAAAAACTCAACATGGATTTTTCGCATTTTAGGGAAAATGAAAAACACTTTTTTTTTTCACATCGCCACTTTTTGATCCCCCATGATATTGCACATACCCTAATTATTTATTTATTTCAGATAAATAAATACATACCCCATGAATGCTCTTCTTATACATACATACATACATATCAGTAATTTATACTAAATGTGATATAACTTGTGACTGAAATAAACCAAGGGTGTTTCTTTTTTAAGATTATGAGGTATGATATAAAGATTAGTTGTTGATATTCATGCATTAGATTGCCTTTAACTACTTGAAATACAACAAATCTTGGTCAATAAATTAAAAATAGAGACTTATTTAGTTGTGTTTGATGCATTTGTAATCGTAAGTAGTAAAGAGCTTAAAGAAAGTATTTGGATCAATTTGTGATTTACAACATCAAATGAGTAAATGATGTCCTTTTTTTATTCTTTTCTACACGTGCAAGTTAGGTTTTGGTGATGTATCAAGTGACTAAAATACCTCTAGGGATGGTTGTGTATATGATTATGTGAGGCCTACCCCAGCTCATCATAGCTTAGCACCATATTCCCTATTTATGTTTTCAGTTGATACTATTTTGAGATACTTGGACTCCTTGAACAAATGTTATTTTTGAGGATCTGTAGGATCCCGTACTATGTTATTTATACATTATGATTTGTGGATGTGTACCTATTCTGGTGGAACCCTATGTTAGTTAATGCAGTTTATCTACATGGTTAAGTTTAATGATACATTGTGTTGGATATACATGTTAGGAAATATCAGGATGCAGGATGATTGAAAATTAAATTTATGCATATGGATTAGATGTAGATATTGTTTAAATTACCGATGAGTCATTGATGCAAATGTAAGAGGTGTGGGTGTTACATTATGTATCTTATTATGTTACATGTGGATTTATTGGACCTACTGATGTGTGCAATGAGTATGTAGGAAGTTGACCATGGTACTAAAATGGGGTTTCAGGAATGAACCTATGTGTATTCACTGTAATGCTAAGGTCTTGTTTGTGAAGAGACATGGACCTCGTTGTAATGTATTTTATTTATGAAAGTGTATTGCATGGTTGCATTTAATTTAATTTTTTAAATGTTTAAATGGGTCATTCCTAATGTAATTATGTGGTGTCACTTGACAGATGTGTCCTTGTGAGTTGGCATGGCTAGTAAATGTAACTAGGGTAAACCTAGTCTTGACCCAAGGGTTACCTAGTGTAGTACCCATGTTTACCCTAAGGTTTAGGAAGATTAGATTGGGTCAAGGGAGTTGAATTTCGTGGGTTAAATTCAAGTGGAGTTTAGGAGGGCCAAATAGGTTAGAAAAAGGTAGTTAGGGTTAGCTTTGACCACCCTACTTGGTACCTTAGGGGTTAGGGGTCATTTTTAGCACATTTAGAGCCCTTGAACTCATTTATGACACTCCTAAAATATCCCCTTTTTCAAAGTGGAGAAAATTAGAGTTTGTGGAATTTGGGTAAGGTATCGTATCCTTCCCATGTGAGTCTTAAACTCCATTTATGAGGGTCTTGAATTGGAAGGAGAAGGGAAGAATCTAGAGGCTTCCTCAATAATTTAGAAATCAAATATTCTTAGGATAGAGCCTTTTTAGGGGGATTTGGGAGAAAAGTGAAGGTTGTTCACCCACTATATACTCTTAGAGACACCTAGTTTTGGAAGGAGATTTGGAGAAGGAGAAAAGCATAAAGGGAAAAGCTTCTTACAAATTCATTATTTTCACCTTGATCTTGGACATAAGGTTGGATTCTTTAGCATAACTTAGTATATTTGTATTTTATGCATGTAAAATATTTAGAGTCCTTTAATGGAGTTTCTATGTTATTATGTTCAACTCCATGGGTTTCCATGGAGGTTTGTGAGTCTTGCATTATTTTGTGTTGCGTATTTTGTGGGTTCCTTCAAGGCACACTCACCCTTGGGAGGGAAGAGTAACCTTGATGGGGTGAAGGATTAGTGATTGCCCATGATGTGTAGAGTCTCCCATGTGTGGAGGGATGTAGATGGGTGGGAAAGTCCCCATGATGCCAATCATGCCAAGGGCATTTGGGGTTCATAAGGTGAAGTTTTGATGGCTTGTAGCCATGGTATATTTTTTAGGAGGTTTTAAAATGATGGAATGTGTGCCCATGTGTGGCCTATTCCACATATTGTATTTTTTTCAGATTGGCTATCTCCTCATGTGGTGAGTCCTCTTCACCCCTAGTTTCAGGTCCTATTTGGTGACCTAGTAAAACCTTGGTATGGGATTTTATTGTGAATGTCTATTTGTTAGTTTTGAGTTTTGAACTTCTTGTCACCTATTCATTTCTAAAACCCCTAGCTCGAGGGTGGCCTTGTAAAGGCCTAGGTTGGGAGGTGAGCCTCCATGGTCAACCTATGTGTTTCCTTGCAGGCTTCAGATGGAGCTCTTGGATGATTTTGCATAATCTTGAAGGTCTTGTTTTAGAAATTATTCCTTTAAAGGTCCCTTGCAAATTTTCTTATGGAAGAAAGTTGTTTCCCCTTGTAAATTTTGAAATAAATGGAGTATAAATTGTAAAGCTCATTATTGTTGAATGAGTAAAGTTTTGGGAAGAAAGTTTTCTCATATGTTTCTTAATGTTGATACAATTGCTATAATACTCTACCCTATGTGCAATGTTAGTTTTAGTTGTAATTTGCCTTGTTAAATTTGTATAAATAACTTTGCGTATAATTTAATTTAAAGATAAATGGAGAATATATCATTTAAAGATTTTAGTTAATGTGAGTATTTAATCATCAAGAAGATGAGTTTAAATTTTTGACTAAGAAGGCTTAATTCTAGGTGTATATATATATATATATATATATATATATATATATATATATATATATATATATATATATATATATATATATATATATATATATATATAAGGGGGGCACTTTATTTTATTGATTAAAATGAAGAGATTGATTAAACATAAACCTAGGAAAGTTACAAATTCCCAAGTTATGTTTTAACTTGATAAGCTTTTATAGATTTATTTAAATATAATTTATTACCCTTACCAATTTTTCCCTACACTAGAAATATATTAGTATACAAATATTTATTAATATATATGTATATATATATATATGTATATATATGTATGTATGTATGTATGTATGTATATAGATATATATATATGTGTGTGTGTGTGTGTATATGTATATATATATATACATATACACACACACACACACATATATATATATCTATATACATACATACATACATATATATATGTGTGTGTGTGTATATACATATATATATGTATATATATACATATATATATGT